>JAUMHE010000051.1:5985381-5997567 GCA_032359235.1 Enteromius mattozi
GGAAGAATGGGACAAACTAACACCTGCAACACTTAGTCACTTGATTTCTTCAATGCCTACACGTCTTTTAAGTGTTGCTAAAAGACAGGGGAACTGTACAAAGTGGTAAATGCTGTACTGTCCCAACTATTTTTGAAATGTGTTGCAAGCCTGAATGGCAAGAATGGATTTACAAATCAAATGATGTTGACAGAAAAAAACATGAATTATTTTCTGTTCATACTGTCTGCAATGAAATAAAATTTGAGGAAAATTTATAACTTGCTTTTTTCTTTTTTAATTCACGTTTTCCACCCTGTCCCAACTTTTTCTGATTTGGGGTTGTGTGTTTCACAGTTCAAGGTATAGTGATTGATTGTGTGTTCAGCAGTTGTGCACTATAAAGACATTGATACAAGAGCAGGTGTTTAGAGGAGAATGAGATGCTCAAGGTCCTTTGTTGAAGAGCTTCTTTGATTTCTGAAGCTCTGGGACTGGCACACCCTTTTGTTAGAGGAAATTCAAGTGCTCTTGAGTTGTTCGTCTCAGTTGAAATAATCTTCCAGCTGCCACTTTAAGGGACATCTGCTGAAAACGAGAGTGAAAACAAAGCTCCCGTAGCATTTCATGATCTGCTACTGATAAATTCGGAGGATACTAGTGTGATGCAAAAGTGGTACACAGATATGTCAGCAACCAAAAATATTGACTGGAACAGCAAAAATGTGCTGTTTAATAATTTTAGCTGCAATAGTTTTGGTACAAACATTAGATTAACAATTTTTTTAAATAATTAATTTAAATCACGAAACCTACACAATTTAAAGGAATAATGCAACCAAAAATGAAAATTCTATCATCATTTACTCACCCTTGTGTAGTTCAAAATCTGTATAAATTTCTTTGTTCTGCCTAACACAAAGGAATATATTTTGAAGATATTTTTTAGGCCCTAAAAAATTCATTAAATTCTAATAATAAAAAACCTCTCTAATTGATTTCAAAAATGATTTCATCAATTATTTCTTTAAGCACTTAGACAACAAAAACACTACGCATATATCTAGCCACAAATGCATTTCCTAGTAATATTGACAGGGATTTTCCAGTAGCCATGCTTCACTGTGTCTGAGGTATGTGTGTTAACTGATGGTCATGGTACTTGTGTAATAATTATATCATTTGAAATCATGTGCTTAGCCATGCCCTTCAGTCATTAGCGCTATATTTAGTGGTAATGGAGATTGATTTTTAACCACTCCACCTATGAATGCTTTCAAAAATTGGATTTTGGATCCATGTTGCATAACCGGATTATGAATTTACACAATGTGGCTGTATGAGCTTAGCACCATGGTTAAGTAACAGGGATATAATGTTGTATTGTAAGTACCAATTGTCCTCTGTTTACCCAGACCCCATGTGTTAGGAAGGTCCTTTTTTAAAAACTTTTTTTATGACTGACTCATTTGACAGGTGAATGTAAGAGCGATGAGCTCTCTGCGTTAATAGGGCATTTCTCTCTCAACACCACACAAGGAATGGAAAGATCTAGGAGGAGACCTGCATGTTTATTAAAGAGGAGGTTTTATCCCATGCTGTTTAAAATGCTGGCCGTCTGGCAGTCACTGTAATTGTATCAGCCAGTGTTGACACATGTGACAGGGAACAAGAGAGAGTGGAACGTGGAGATCTGGCAGCAGTTTTGAATGATGACTGCTGTGTTTGTTAGCTCCTAAACTTCTAAAGTAGCAGTTTATAGACATACCTGAGGCTTGCTGCTTTTTGTAAGCTGTCATTTTGTATCTGAATCTAAGTAGTTAAAAAGACCAGTGATTTGTGGCGATACGGGCAGCCTACCGTTTAAACACACTTGCTTTTCGGTTATTTGTACTTGCAGTGTGAATAATGTAGCCTGCTGTCACTGATAAAGTGTGCAGGTGACTGTTTAACGGTGAAGTGGCCGGTGTTTGTGTACAGTATCATGAAGTGTTCGCTGTCTCCTGCTGACTGGCACTCAGCCTGCATTTGCGTTTATGTGTGGCAGCTGTCAGAGTGATTGGATGGCAACATAATGAGTGTCCCTGGAGCAGGAAATGGCACTGTCACAGCACCATCATAGTCCAATAAAGCCTCTTTCACTGACAGACTCCCTCACACTCACACACGGGGAGGTTTCATGAGTGCTTGTTTTAAAGACCACATGTGACCACAGATTTCTGTCTTGTGTTTATGAGTTTCATTGAAAGAGGAAGTTTGGGCCAACAAGCTTATAGTGAAGTCATGGACCATGACTTGGCATGATTTACTTTTTGTAGCATGATTTTTCTACTTAATAATCAGCAGAGGGAAGTGCATGCATATTCAAGACAGCATTCTGATCATTGCAAAATTTGTTTTTTTTTTTATTTTTATTTTTTGCAGATCATCATTTATTAACCTAGAAACTGGAACTATACAATGTTTCTATTCATGCAGCTTCAACAAATGATGGTTAGAAACACTTTGAGCTGACACATGAATCCAATAAATGCATAAGTGAACATATGGTATGCTATTAAAACAGTCTCTGGTGATTTAAGAATACAAATCTTTGAGAAATGCTTTAGCATACAGCATCGTATCGAAAAATACAAATTAAATATTTTTTTCTCATTCTTTGCAGAGTCAGTCTAGGAAATGTTTTTTTTTTTTATGCTCTTGTGGTAATTTAACATTTTTAATTGCAGAAGAATGTACACTGTCATGTGAACCTTTTTGCAATGCAAGATAAATTTACAAAAGAAGTAACACTGATGTTTAGGTTAACACTTATGAAATCTATTGTGAAATCATTTTTTAAGTCCTTAGGGCTAACAGCCACAAATACAGGCTAGGCCACAAAAATGTCAATATAATTTTGATATAATTGATTTTTTTTTTCTTAAAATGGATAATTCACACAAAAAGGAAATTGTAATTTACTTATTAATCTTTTATCTTGTGCATGCTTGATGCTCAAGAGCCAGTGAAGTTTTTCTCCTTGCTTTATCAAGCATGCATGTTTGAGATAATTACGATGAATTATGGTGTCTTTGTGTGCTTTTTGAAGCTTGAATATGTTGATCATGTAGACCTTCTATGGACTGACAAAAATAAAAAATAAAAATATCTTTATTTGTTTTCTAAGGAGGAACAAAAGTCTTTGAAATGACATGAGAGTGAGTTAATGTCAGGATTTTCATTTTTGGGTAAACTAATGCTTTAAAGCTGTATTTCCTTGTCTCTTGTTTTCTTTCTTTTACTTGTAGCCATGTGTATAATATTATCCTCTCTTTTTTTTTCTTTGTCTAGCCTGCTTATGTGGTTTGCTCAGTAAGTTCACAAGGATTTGTTTAATTCATTCGTTAATATTCTGACACACAATTATTCAATTTCTTTTCTTTCAATATGTCTCTTTTTTCTCCTTCAGTGTGTCTGCTGAATAATTTACCTTGTTTAAGATGGGGAAGTGAAAAGGGGAGGCTTTAAAAGCTGTTGGAGGGCCAAGGCTGCTGTTAGTGGGGTGTGTGTAAATGTAGCCCTTGTGGTGTGTGAGAGAGAGACAGAGAGAGAGAGAGAATCCCACATTTAGAGCTGTTCGTTCAGAAACCAGCTTTACCTCCAGGCTAGCTGGGCTCTTGATCCATTCTGTTTCTCCTGCGGTTGCTGCTTAGCATCTAGAAATGCCTGTCCAGAACAGAGCAGCAGGCTATCTACATGGGGTTTCAGGAGTCCAGGATCTCTTTTAGCCAATTAAAATTTTATTCAGCTTGACTCCTGATAATCTGCTCTTTTATGGCATGTACGCACTTTTTTGTACTTTGTGTTTTGGGAAAGACAAGGATTCTAAATTGTTCTTTTATTTATATTGCAGAGGGACTCCATGAAAGATGTCAGAGGAGGCGATTGTTATTGCCAAGTGGGACTATACGGCACAACAAGAACAGGAACTTGACATAAGGAAAAATGAGCGCTTATGGCTGCTGGATGATTCAAAAACATGGTGGAGAGTACGAAATTCATCCAACAGAACGGGCTATGTCCCTTCTAATTACGTCGAACGCAAGAACAGTCTAAAGAAAGGCTCTCTGGTGAAAAATCTCAAAGATACACTTGGTAAGAGACTTGTATGTTTTGATTTCTTTTAATAAAGGGTTATCCAAAGGTTATCCAGTAATGTCAGGATGATGAATGTGTAAGATTTTGTAATATCCTGAAACGATGACAAATAAGAATGTCCACAGATTTGTAAGTTTAAAGCACATGCTTAGAAATACTCCAGTTCCTGTCAGATCATCTGGATTTATGGCAGTTCCTTATGGTTTTGAAAAACTGTTTTCAAGAATAGTTTTAATTTAAAGACTAAAAAGTGAAACGTAATAATATTTTTTCTTTACAGATTAAATAAATGTGAGTGTACGCAACTTAATCATTATATTCCAAAAATGCACTGCTATTCAAAAGTATGAAATTAATGTTTGTATTTTTAAGGATACATTTAATTGATCAAAAGGGACATTTATAATCTTACAAAAGATTTCTAGTTCAAATAAACTGTTTAAAAAAAAAAAAAAAAAGTTAAGCAGGACAACATTGAACTCATCAATATTGTTTAAAATAAAATATATATTGGCACCAAGTCAGAATGTTAAAATAATGTATAGAAAATATTTATTTAAAATATTTTACTCTTACTGTATTTAAAAAAAAATAAAAATACAGCTTTGGTGAGCAGCACTTCTTCCAAAATCTTACTTACCAATAACTTTTAAACAGTAGTGTATTTTCCAAGATTTCTATCATCTAACCTTACCTTGTCATGAAAAGGTTAATATTTTAAGAGATTTATTGACCATGACAGTCATGAGTGTCTGCAGGGGTTTGCATGACGATATCATTTCCTGTTTTGCTTATGTATATTGGTTCCACCACATGAATTTTTAAAAAAAATACCAATAAGCACAATAAGCAGAGTTTTTTTCTTAGAAATAATAAAACGGAAAATTCCAAACAGTTTTTTTTTTTTTCTCGCCCTTTTTTAATTAACTACCCTATTAAGGATGGTTCCTCTGATATTACTGACTTGTCCCGTTTTCATGTGAGAAATTCAAAGCTTTCATAAAAGCATAAAAAAAACCTTTGTCATCAAGGGTGTGTAAGCAGGAAGCACTAATTTAAAGGCTTTCGTTGTAAAACCTAATTAGTTTCCCAGCCGTTAATCACACAGGGGAGAGAGGTGAACCGATCAATCAGATGTGTCTTGGAGCAAATTGAATGTGTGTATGCTGGTCAGCCTCAGCTCTCCTAGCTGAAGAATAATGTGTCCCAGAATTTTCAGTGCAGATCTTACAGTTCTGACTTCTTTTTGGCCTTTGGGTTTAATGGGTCTGTGCTTTGCCACAGAGCTGTTACAATATGCTGTTATCTGCAGAATCATGTGTTGATATCCAGGTGTCAGCCTCAGTTTCTATAGTAGCATGATTGGTTATTGTTGTTATTGTGGTGGATATTCTTCTGTCACACTTGCGCTTTGACCACCTGGGATGAACAAGCTAAAGGCAGTTGATATGCAGATGGTAGGAAATGAGCCGTGCTAATGGCAGTTGCGTCTTTTCCTTAACGTTTAAAGTTTAATCTTCCTATCAACTACATGGTTTAAGCAAGCATAAGTTAAATTGAAATTAAGAGACTATTGATGTAATAGTGTTTTGAGGCTCATGTAAAGTACTCGTCAGATGTTTGGAATCATTATGTTTTTTAATTTTTTTTTACGCGTTATATTTTTTAAATGTAAAATACTGTAACATTTGGCAGCCATCAAGACACCTACACAAAGACAGAGATGTTTGTGGAATGCAAAATCATCGCTTTCTGAGACAGAAAGAGCAATTAGGAGCGTCCTCCACTCCATTTTGCTTTCCTGCTGACAGCTATTTACAAGATGTCCACACACAAACAGAAACACACACACACACACAAACATACTGCACCATCCCTTCCCTGTAAGGCTAAATGGGCCTCAGCTCTCTGCCCCTTTGACCTTAACCTCTCTAGAACATCCTTTTCTCCCCTCCCTCACTTTCCTTACGAAGCACGTTTCATGCTACGCTTAATTATTGACACATGGAACCCTGCATGGAGTCGAAGACAGGAAATGGGAGGAAGGAGGGCGAGAACCTCAGCAGTGAGTCTCTCCAGGCTGTGTTACTGTGTTACTGTTTCTTGTACATTTAAGATCATTGTTAAATAGCTGTTTTGATGACTCTTGGTTGGGTTTTGGTTCATCAGTTTTTTTTAGCTTTTTGTCATGTCTCTTGTCAGTTTTTAAAAAATGATGCCTGAGTAATTAAATAAATAAAACCATAGGTGTATTGACTGGCAGGAAGATGATTAAATTAAATTTTGTCACTATCCATTCAAAAAAAAAGCACTTTACACTCTGCCACCTTTTAATGTCTTTTTTACTTGGCACTAAAAGGGAGTAAAAAGCTGTCATGACCGTACAGGCAGCCTCAATGCTTGGCCTTGGGTGTCATGTTTTAAAAGCACATCCTCTTCCCCAGTCTATTGGCCTATCGATCCTGGGTGGACAGAGTGAGGACAGCTCTCTCATAGGCTCTTTGTTCTTTCAGTGTGCTTTGATAAATGTGCTCATCTGCCGTCTGTGAGGTGAGACTCAGGTGTGTTTATGGGCTACATAAAAGGGGTGTGGGTGCTTGTTTCTCTATTGCTCATTCTCTCTCTCACGCACACACAAGGATTTGCTGGCGTATTGGTGTTTTTCACCTGCTGGCCTCATAATCTCATCTCTGCTCGTGTTTGAGGTCATTCAGTCAATGCCGCTCATGCATACAGCTCCTGCCTTCATCCCTGCACCCAATTTGCAGTTGTCAAGGTTACCTCCCCTCTGCTCTTCCATTGTGACAAGGTTACCCTTTCTCTGGCAGCCTTCATCTGTCTCACTCTGTATTTTTCACTTTTTTTTCCTCTGTCTTTTTTCTTATCAGTGTATAAAGATTGTGTTTTCTCTAATTGGGAAAACTTTGTGAGCTCTGTAGAGAAGCGAAATTAAAGACATCATTGTTCACCACCATGTTGTTTCAAAGCTGTATGACTTATTTTTCCATGAAGAAAATTAGAAAAATTGTTGTGCTGCCCTTTCCAATGCAATTATAGTGAAAGGGGACAGTTAATGTCAGGCTCTAAATAAAAAAGAAAACACTTCACTTTCACCATAATAATGTAGTTAGTTTAAAATAATTGTGTAAAATATTCTAAGGCTGTGCAATCGTTTATAGAAAAAGGAAGAGAGAGAAACTGTCTGTGAAGTTCAGTGAAATCGTTATTCATAAGTCGTATTTATGTATATGTTATGTTAACATGTGTTGCAGGAGATTTGATGTCAGTGATAACCAGTCAGAGTACACATGACGTTTGATTTTATTGGTGTCAAACCTGGAGTGACTTATTATTATGTCATATTTGAACTTTAGGTTAGATCTGCAGTTCTTAACCGGGGTCCGGTTATATTATTTTTATATATACAGAGGTGGCCAAAATTATCAGAACACTAGCATTTTCACCAGCTAAAAAATGGTCATTTATTTCTACATTTTGCTGTAGTGTGTCAGTAGGAAATACTAGTTTACATTTCCAAATTTTTATTTTGCCACTAATTGTAATAATCCAGTGAGACTGTTTGCACAAAGAGTCTGGCAACAGCCAGTTCTCCACACAGAGATCTAATCTCATCATCATCCAGTCTGTCTGGAATACCATGAAGAAACTGAAACAAACTGAAATGTTTCAAGAAGCAGTACTGTTAAAAGTTTTAGGCACTTAAAATGAGGATGCTGTCAAAATAATGTCATACTTAGATCAGTTACCTCCTTTATTAAAGCATATTTTGCCCTAGGTGCACTTGCACATGGTTTTTGCGTAGTTAGGTCTCTTGAAGTATCTTTTAGTCAATTAAGTTTTAGTCAGTTTAGTCAATTAAGTGGCAAAATGAATTTTTGGAAATGCAAACTGATATTTCCTTCTGACACACTACAGGAAAATATAACTGTAAAAATAACTGACTTAAAAGCCATTTTAGCTGGTGAAAATACATAGTGTTCTAAAAGTTTTAGACACCACTGTATGTATTTTTGTTTATATGTGTATATACATGTGTGTGTGTGTGTATCTCACTCACTTACTTCTCAACTTTTAAGAACCAGCAGGTGTCCCCTGTCTAGAAACATGGATGTTTGTGGGAGCCTGAGTGTGATAGACCTGGAAATAAATAAATACCATGCACATTTTTATGAACACATTTTTTGGCAAACTCTAACATTTTGAGTAAAAACTGTGACTAGAAATATTACACTAGTCCAGTAAATCATGAACAAGTGAAAAGGTCACATTTGTTGACTAAAAAGAGGGGGAATCCTGAAGAACATTAATTTCTTAAAATTATAGTGAAAACCTGACATTATAGCATATGAACCAGAGGAGCCTACTCTGCTAGCCTGCGTTAGCTGCTGTTGTTGGAGACAATGTGTGGCCTTGGAGTAAAAATCTGGTTCTGGTTTTATTTTAGCATGTTTGAAACAGCTCTGTTTTCTTGCACATTCTTGATGAAATATGGTGTACTTTGTCATAAATAACATCACAGTTGCAAGTATTGTGAAAACAGCCTGAGGTGGAGGTTAATTTTCCCACCCGTATTCTCTTCTGTTGCAAGAGAGGTTTGTTCTTGTCTACACTCCTGTTTGGACGTGTGTGATTGGTGGCTTGCCTCTCTTTCCCTAAACACACCCTATAACATTATGCATGACACAGCACCTTAACACTTGGCACTAACGTTTGTAGAAAATTCTAGAAAAATCAATCAGTTGTGCTGATCAAACCATCTTGTGTGACAATTGTTATATTTTTCTGGTGTGGCATGATTGTGAATAATTCAGCTGTTTAGGTGATGTGAGTTGAGCAAACAAGACTGCTGTTCTTTCAAGTTTAAATGTGTAGTGGCCAATGAAATCACAGACGGGCATATGAATGAAAGGCTTGACCATTGTTTTGCCTGTAAACAGCAGTAGAATGACTCAACCAACCCTAAAAAGACTAATGTTTGTTACCAGGAGTGTTATGATGATGCATCATGCTTCTTCTAACTGAAACACCTTTCCTAATTGTTAACTTTGAGCTTGACAAAGTATGTATTTGAGAGTATGGTTTCGCAAAAATCACAGATGTTTCACACTTTGTGTTTTATTGCTACCCCAACATCCAGATGTTAAGAGTTGCATCCTGCTGTCCTGAGAAAGTGTTTTTGTGGAAAACTTTGACCTTATAGCCTCAAAGCTGCTGTCTTTAGAGGATTCTCACTTTTTTTCTTTTTTTGGGCCAGTATTTTCTCATGTCATAGTATGCTAACAGAGAACTATTATAACTATTTTAATCAACCTGGCCTCATAAAAATATGTACCTCTGTGCACTTTTTGTGCAACACCATTTTTATGTGCCTTACTGCACGTTTCACCAGTTTCAAAGAGAAATGTCCACTGAGTGGCCCTAAAACATGGGTTCAATATGTGAGCCCTGGTACATTTTTATTACATTGATATCATCATCATACCAGAGGAGAAAAACTTCCTTTTTGGTATTGGTGCTAAGAAAGAAAGCCTGAACCGACCTTGTCTTGTCATAAGGTGGGGGATTGATCTAATATTTGAATAACTCATTGATAGTCACACAGTTATGATGATCTGCAGGGATCCTCTCTGACATAATTTCATGTTTTTTTTCAAGTAGCATATTGCGTGTTGCTTACACCACACCATATGACCTTTTTTTTTTAAGAAATAACAAAGAAAAACTATTTCATAAAATGATTATTCATCCTATTTTGTAAGTACCTTTCTTTTTTTAATGAATATGTCATGATCTTCCAGTGAAATCAAATGATTGATGGTGAATGATTTTCTGATGATGTATGCCAGTGAGTCATCTTAAACCTTTTCTTACCAAATTTAGCTGATCTGTCCCCATCCAGTCAACAATTGATTCACAGTACATTTTTCTTTTTTGCCATTTCACTTGGTTTTGCGCCACAATAAGATCTTTTGCTCCTGTTTTAATGTGACTTCATGGTTTTCATTGCTGGTATAATATAAATTGATTTTACTAAATTTGCCAAACAACTAATTTGATACTGTGTGTGTGTGTGTGTGTGTGTGTTCATGATAATGGAAGTATGGAAGTCCTCATCAGCAAAAACAGAGATGGTCTGGTAATAGGGAAGACCAGACTGACTCTACTTGCTTTAATGTGCAGTGTCGAGATAAGAGATAATTCACATAGTGCCCTCTCCTGGGTAATGTGATTTATATAGTGTCATTACTTATCACCTATAGACACTCATGCTTTAACTCTGAGCAGCAAAGTATCAGCAACATATTAAAAAAGCAGTATGTAAGATAAAATTAAGATTAAAATATAGAAGTGCTGGTACTGTGTACCGATGAGTACTAGCCCACTTTAAGCACTGTTTATTGCTGTCATATGATCTTACCATATTCACCTCCATTATGGCTCAAAACGAAACATGTAATTGGAAAAAGTCATGCCAAAAAAAAAAAAAAAAGACAGGAGGACCATACTCAGAAATAGAGTGACTTTCCATAATAAAAGATAAGTGGTTTTCTTTTGTGTGTGTGTGTGAGTGTGATGTTGTCAGATAATCCTTCTTACCATATTCACCTTTATAATAGCTTTAAACATAGCAGAATATAACATTGATAGTTAATAAAATCATGTATTCATGTAAAAAAAAAATGGTTGATTGGACTTGCCTTTTATTGCATCTTTATTATGTTTACATTGTGATGGCTCAAACTGTGACATGTAGTTGGAAAAAGTCATGCAAATAAATAGACATAGAAAATACTCCAGTTTGATTTTCCAGAATAGAATAGTTTGTTTTTGATGTATTTACATAAAATTGATATTTGACTTACCTTTTATTGGTGTCGTATGTTATAGGTCTGCCATTATGATGGTTTAGATGGAAGAAATTATGCAAAGAAAGAAACCGAGACAAACATGTTTAGATATATAGTAATTTTTCAGAAAAAAAAGTGATGCACTTTAACAAGAATTAATAATGCTTTGATATATAGCCATGTTTGACATTATGATTGCTCAAACCATGGCATGTAGTTGGAAGGAGACATGCAAAAAACAGAAACAGAAGGAAATGTTTAGAAATGCAGTGAACAGCATTTTCCCAAATTAAAAGTTCATGCTGGAAATTTAACATCAGTTAATACAATTTTTGTAAGTATTCATAAAACATTGAGATTTGACTTACTCTTTATTGTTGTCATATGATTGAAACACATATTTCCCGTTGTGACCGCTTAAAATATGACACATAGATGGAATGATCCATGTAAAGAATAAAATGAAGAATATTCAGAAATAGTGACTTTTTTCATATAGAAGATTCATGCTTCACTTTAACACTAGTCAATACATTTTTAATGTATTTTTAATGTACTGCATATTCAGATTTTGTTTTTATTGCTTTTAGGAAGAAAGAAACAAAGAAGAACATGACTCCCAGTAAGCCACAAGTCTACATTAGAAAAATAGAAATGCCTGGACAATGTCATTTTATTTAAAAAAAAAAAAAAAAAAAAAAAAAAAAAAAAGCTCCAATCATAGTTAACAGAAAATAGTTAATTTCACAGAAAATGAAAAATACATATTTATTTTTTTTCTGTTTTTTTTTTTTTTTTGTAAATAATTTCAGATTGCATCAACTACTTCTGATAGTGTTGACCAGACTGACTCTGCATACATGTGCATTTTTAAGATAAGAGATAATTCACATAGTGAGATTTAAATACTGTCATTACTATTAACCCAGATGCACATGCTTTAACTCTGAGCGGAAAAGTATTACCAATATGAGAACTGATGGTACGCTAAAGATTAAGATATAGAATCCAACTTTGAGTACTTCCTAAAAATATCAACATTTATTTCAATTCAGAAACTAAAAACCTACCGGATAGGTTTAATGTATCATGTAATAGATTCAGACATATGCCTCATGTCATTAACCTTTGCCTTTCATGGGATATTTCAGAATATTCAGAATATTTGAAGGGTTGTGTGACCCTGAACTGACTAGAG
>JAUMHE010000051.1:6000427-6020341 GCA_032359235.1 Enteromius mattozi
TTAACCTTTGCCTTTCATGGGATATTTCAGAATATTCAGAATATTTGAAGGGTTGTGTGACCCTGAACTGACTAGAGTAATGACTCAGCTTTGCCAACACAGAAAAAAATAGTTCTAAAATATAATAAATATTGAAAAAAGCTTTTATAAATTGCAGTAATATTTCACAATATTACCGTTTTACTGTATTTTTGCTGTATAAAATAAAAGCAGCCTTGCTGAATGTTAGTCTTCTTTTGAAAACGACAAAATCTTACTGACAATGAGCTTATGAAAGGTAATGTATGTATATGTTTGTGTGTATGTAATATTTTGATGGTTGGCAACTACGGAAGATGTAATGGATGAGGTTGAAGAATCTGAGAAAGATAAAAAGGGCAAATAGAGGACACAAGAGGAAATGTGGTGGGCCTCAGTAATTATATCACATGTCTTCTTTCAGCAGGAAATGATTAGTATTGATGAATTTACAGCGTTAATCAATATCCCTGCCCTTTCTTTTCAACTTCTAATTAGCAGAGCTCAGAGGCTTGAGTTTTACATAATGACCATGTCTGATGTCTAATAGCTCTCTTTCTCTTTCTCAGGCCTGGGAAAAACGAAACGCAAAACGAGCACACGGGAAGCCTCTCCAACACCCAGCACAGATGAGTACTCATCTAATGGAGGTGGAGCAGAACGAATATATGACCTGAACACTCCGGCGGTGGTGAAGTTTGCCTACAATGCGGAGCGGGAGGATGAGCTCAGCCTGGTGAAAGGAGTTCAGCTGATGGTGATGGAGAAATGCAGTGACGGCTGGTGGAGGGGCAGCTATAACGGTCAGGTGGGCTGGTTCCCTTCCAACTACGTCCAGGAGGATGAGCTGGAGGACACGTCAGCCGACCTTCCTGTTGTCTTCTCCTCGAGGCCGAGTCTCAGTAACGGTCAGGGCCCCAGAGTCCTTCACACTGTTCAGACGCTCTACCCCTTCAGTTCCGTCACGGATGAAGAGCTGAACTTTGAGAAGGACGAGACCATGGAGGTGCTGGAGAAGCCGGAGAATGATCCAGAGTGGTGGAGGTGTAAGAACTGCCGTGGTCAGGTGGGTCTGGTGCCAAAGAACTATGTGGTTGTGCTCAATGATGGTCCATTAGCCCCGGGCTCCCATTCCCTGCAGAACAGCCACACGGGACCTTCCCACACGGGGAAATTTGCCGGAAAGGACTGGTACTATGGCAACGTGACACGGCACCAGGCTGAGTGTGCGCTGAACGAGAGGGGGGTGGAGGGAGACTTCCTCGTGCGAGACAGCGAGTCCTCTGTGAGTCAAGTGTTTATTTGGATCTAATCGAAATGCAGTAACCAGATAACTGCTTTCAATTGCTGTGAATAGTCATTTGAGCGCTGTGCAGTGTTGTGTCTGTGGTGTCACAAT
Source organism: Enteromius mattozi (assembly GCA_032359235.1). Lineage (NCBI taxonomy): Eukaryota > Metazoa > Chordata > Actinopteri > Cypriniformes > Cyprinidae > Enteromius > Enteromius mattozi. The sequence continues at coordinate 6,001,845 of JAUMHE010000051.1, forward strand.
ACTATAAATGTAACTCTTCTCTATTAAAATAAAACTGAAAGCATCAAAAAAAACTCATGGAAAATATTAATAAGAGCTACAATAGTACATAACTAATAATAAAATAAACTGGTCATTTGATATAATTGTAAGTGTTAAGTATAGTTGAGTTTGGTGTCCTTGGGTTTTAGGCACTACGAAAGTGGCTCAGCTTTTACCAGTGTTTATTACCATTCGCCAGAAACTACTAATCTGCTCCAGGACAGGTTATGCTCTGTGTTAGAGAGCTTACACCGAAATTGGACCAATCATTTGTAAGCAGCGTGACATCTCTAATGCAATAAAGTCATTCCCCTGGTTTCTTTTGTTCCAAATTAAAGGTCACTTCACAGTTAATAGAGTTTTGCAGACAATATCACCTGAATTTCAGTCATTTATTCTAATTGTGTTATTTATATTTTATTTATTAGACATGTGGACAACTTTTTTGTTAAAACAAAAGATACTTTGGTTAGTTTAGGTTGCAAAATGTTGTTGGTGTGACCAACAAACAATAATATTAATAAATGTTTGTAAAAAGTACATTTAACAAATGAATGACAGTGAAGTATAGATTCCTGTATATGTAATATATAAGAAAAACATTTTGTAACTTTTTACATTACGTTTTAGAGCCATTATTTATAAAAAAATAAATAAAAGCTTGGTCAATTTAGAGTTAGATTTCTTTATCAGGGACAATAGATGTAATTGAAATAGATATGCTTTTCAGTCTAAGATAGTTGTTACTGCATATTTGGGATATTTTCTTCAGTGAGTACAACCAGCTCGGGTCAATCAGCTTATGAGTTAATTCAGCTGTGTTAAATAAGGAAGAAACCAAAAATGTGTAATGCTAGAGAGCTGGCAGGAATCTAGGGATTATGGCGCCACCTGTAGGCTGTAGTTTACTAAACAAACACTATTTTTTTTCTCTCTCCTTCTCTCCAGCCGAGTGATTTCTCAGTGTCTCTGAAAGCAGTCGGGAAGAACAAACACTTCAAAGTGCAGCAGTCGAATGGAGTTTACTGTATCGGACAACGCCGCTTCAATTCTATGGATGAACTGTTAGAGCACTACAAAAAAGCTCCCATCTTTACTAGTGAACATGGAGAAAAGCTTTACCTTATCAAACCCCTCCAGTGACCTTCCACACACAATTGAGCCTTACAACCAGACCAGACCAGCTCTGACCTCAAACTGAGCCAAGTGATCTGCAACTCCTACTTACTGCTCATTTCTCACCAGCAAACTGGGGACTGAAACTGAATACCAACCCACAGGAAAATAGCAGGATTTAACATTATGATGATGTTTCCGCCGAGGTGTCCCTTCTGTTCCTGTTGTCCCTGTTGCTTTAGCTCTTCTTTCCCCTAACTGAATATCACCTTTTCCAAGTGATAATTGAAGCAGTTGCCAATGGCCTTGACCGACAGCTCATTTTCTGTTCACACTTAGCCGACATTGAGATACAAGAAAGCTGACAGATGCGCTCTTTGTCGTCACATGGCAAGGGCACAAATACAGATGCAGTGGAATTACAGGAAACTGTATATACAGTACATAGGAGTTGCCAAAGAAAGAGTTGGTGATAGGTACTTGTCGCCCCCTGCAGGATGAACTGAGAAATGCCAACAGGAGGTTCTTACAAGATGAATGTTTTGTAGATGCTTAACCAAATGTGCCACCTTCACATTCAAGCACTGCTCATTTAATATAGATATATATGTAAGAGAACTATATCCACCTCATTCAGATTCACACATTTGTATCAGCATTAAAGTGTTGGCATAGACCTCCATATTACAGGAAAACACTGTTGAAGTTACTTTTCTAAAGGGCACCATTCAAAAAAAAAACTGTTTGGTCTCTTTACAGTTGAATCCATTCAGCTTTTAGTTTCTGAGCTTTTATAAAAGTATGGTACAAATGAATGTTACTGAGCATTGTTATTTAAAACCATGTTTATTTAACGTGAGAAAAAAAAAAAGCTGCGGAGAAGGACAATGTAGAGAGCTCCACATCTATGATAGCTGTGCAAAAAGTTGAAATACTTTTGTTTGATTAAACATTTTGCAACAGTAATGGGAAATTTGTGTGCTTTTTATTGTCTTTTGGTAATATTTCAAAAGTTTCGGGTTAGTAAATTTTTTAAATGTTTTTGAAAGCTCACCAAGGCATGAGAAATGACAAGCAATATTGAGCAATACACATTGCAAAGAGGAGACTAGTTGTCAAATAGATATTGTTATTTTAATTTTTTTTTTTTTACTTTATTTGCAGTGGAAAAAAATAACTTTTGGAATTTTGATTAGTTAAGGAGTCACAGAGTAGATGTGTTTTTACTTTGCGTTTGTAACACTTAAAAAAGGTATGTCAAGGCGAGTCTGTTGCATTGTGGAATACACTAGCCAATGATTAATATGCTCTGATGTATACTGTGCCCAGTGCACCCCTAGTGCATTATTGTTACTGGAAGCTATGAGTGTAGCCTTCCAAAAAAGTCTGTGTATGCATGTACTGCTCACTAGAGGGCGATGAAGTATTTTGCAGCATTAAACTGTATTCTATAAACGGTTTATCAAAGAAACTATTTGGAACCCAGGGACGCCAATCCAGGGACCTCTAAAATGAAAATCCTGGCAGACATTTCATTAATAATTTTAAAGTTGCCCCTATTATGGATTTTTGAGAATGACCTTTCATGCAGTGTGTGGCACAGCTCTAAGTGACTGAAAACATCCTACAAAGTGTTAAATCTGAAAGTGCATTGTGTATAAAGTTATTGTCACTTTAAAAAAAGAGTTGACTGAGTCATTGAAACAATCATTCTTAAAACGTGTCCCAAGCCGTTTCATGTTGACGTCAAAATGAAATATTAGCACATTTCGTGTTGGTTTGAATTAAAATGCAAATTCATTGTTTGCAAGTAGGTTTTGCTTTTTGGAGCATTAAAAGCTCACAAACACTGCTTTAAACGAAATCGACCAATCACCGGAGGGGTTTGGAAAAATGAATCGTTGAATGCTTTAACAAGCATTATTAGATTCATTTATAATCTAGTTAAGATCATTTGCCATGTCCTGCATTTATTGTGTTGCCTGCCTGAAAAATAGCCAAATGTAGAAATATTTAGAAACGTGGAACCCTTTTATTTAATTTATTTTTTTTTAAGCAATGGCTGTTATCAGTTATAGCACACACAGGCTACGTTCTCTTTTCCTCTCACTCTTAGGGAGATGCATAAAGTTTGAATCTAATTCGGTTGTTATTATAATTAATGATATAATTCTTCAACCCCTATTCAACAGTCATTTATTTGTATGATGCAACAAAATTGTCTTTAAACACAACTAAACCTTTAGAAACTACTACAATTCGCTTGAGCTGTTACACATACATACAATTAGCCAATGTATGTGCTGAAGCTGAGTACCAAATATGACAAGTTAACACAAAAGATACTGTACAGAGAAGCTTTAGTGAAGAAATAGTTTTATTAGGCTACATGAAGATTTTATTAAAGAATCATTCAAAATTCCTAGAGACAAAGATGGTAGCCTTATTCCTTAGCTTAAAAATGTGTTGTACAAGTAAACTTGGGGTGTTGAAGAAAAAGCACAATATCATAAAATGTTTGATCTCAGCAACAGAGGAAAAACCTGCAATGTACTGAAAAAGACTTGAAAGATGACCTGATGTAAGGAGGAAAAACATTTCAATGCAGAGTATAAAAAGAACACACAACAAATATGGCCTTCATGTTGGGGCATCTTGCTAAATGCCACTCTTGAAGAAGAGCACAAAGGCCGACTTTAAAATGCTAAAAATTCAAGGCTAAAGAGCGGAAGGTCAGACATGGAGTTAACCTTTTGTTATGGGAGTGTTTTACTGAAAGTAGAAAGTGGAAATTATGACTATGAAGAACATCATCGATTCTTTAAAATATCGGGTCATTTTGGAAAGAGTTTAGATGCCTTTGGTGCAAAGACTTAAGATAATGATCAATAGACTTTGCTCCAGGATAATCATTCTAAAAAAATGCATATGCTTGGTTCAGGGATGAGTTTGAGTGATCTTAAGATTTAATTCTCACTGAAAATATTTTGTTGAATGATAGCATGTGGCCGAATATTATCACTGATCTGAAAGCTTTTTCAGATGAGGAATGGGCCAAAATTGCATAGAGAGGAGACAGAAGCTTCTAAGCACCCGCAAGTATATTTATTGGTGGTTTTCAACAATAAAAGATTCTGCACCAATTTTAACTTTTGGGAGTTGAATAATTTAGTCTCTCTATTTTTTTTAATCAATTATTCATCAACTTCACATTCTTAGAATGACTAAAATGTGCATTAATAAACTTTTTTTCTAGTGTCCTAAAGCCTTTGTAGAATTGTTTTCATAAAATTTTGATTCACTACAGAAAAAACGTTTTGCAGGTCAAGGGGGTTGAATAATTTTAATTTTAGCTGTATACAAATCTCACCTGGAATGTGTTACAATGTGTTAGTTTGGAGAAATTTCCACATGAAATGTTCCTTTGTAACTGACATACATACATACAGACAACATTATATGAAAAGTAAAAAGAGAGAGGGGAACCATGAGAAAGTTTTCTCTGAGCTCTCTTTAGTCTGTGAATTTTTGGACAGTAAGGCCTTTACTTTAACAAGGGATTCTTTCAACTGTGAAGAGAAGTGTGAGAATCCCCTGCAAACAAAAATTGTATAGAGCAAACAAGCAAAGAAATGTAAGGTATGACATATGAAAGGTCCATGTGAAAGGTAAATAGCACCGTTCCAGGACTGATTTGGTGTTCTTATTTAAAGGTCTGGGAACCAAGACACACCACAGTCCCCAGGAACATCTGCTGCAGGTAATCTTCAAGGGTAATCTTAGACAGACAAATGATGCAAGATTCATTTCTGTGGTTACTTTAATACAATCTTTTTTTCCCCCTTTCAAACTGTTTTACGTTTGAATCTCTTTGAAATTTGACAATGGGTAGAAAAATAACTGTAGAGTCTTATATTGAGTCTGTTGCTATATTACTTTCAGTGGGTGACCATGTTTCGTCTGTGTTTCTCACTCTTCCTGTGTTTGGTTTGGCTTGGACTGCTCTGTCTCTCGGGTAAGAAAAGCTGACAATTTGGCCATACATCACTTTTTAAAGTTTGGAGTCGGGGTTATTTTTAATGTATAGGCCTATATTATTATCTTATCTTTACAAAGTCTGCATTTGTTTGATCAGAATGACAGTAAAAATACTGAGAAATGTTACAATTAAAAATCATTACTCTAGTCTTCAGTATCACAAAGTCCTTCTGAAATCATTTTAATAGACTGAAACGTTATTATCTATTTTTGAGGAAAGTATGACACAAATTTTTCAAGATTCGCTCATAAATAGAAAGTATATTTCTAACAATGTAAAAGACTTTACTGTCACTTTTGATCAATTAATGCATTCTTGTTGAATAAAAGTTTATATTTCCTATATTTAAATTTTTTTTAATAATAGTGTATGTACATTTATCTTCACCTCTCGCCATTACTCACCTTGTTTCTCTGTTATAGTTATAACTTCTAGAAACCTGCATTTATGTATATTATAAGGGTATTCTTAAGACTTTATAATATAACTTATTTTGTACCATCTATTAGTTATAATGCGTTATTGTGGTTATAACTTTAAGAAAATGTGATGATTTACAGTACAATGAATACAATGTTTTATTCAGTGAAGCTATAATGGATTATAGTTCCCATAGTTATAATGTAATTCTGCACAATATATTACTAACCATAGAGTGGTAATGGGTGGTTATTCATATTTGGTGTTTCAATTTTGAGCTAGTTTAAGATCACTGATAACTGATAAGCATCTAAACAATGCAATATGTTTTTGCTGATATTACAATAAAATAATTTCTGTTATGTACGGTGAAGGTAAAAAAAAAGCATTTCTGAAATTTTGTTTTCGCTATCAAGAGCTGTTACATTCAGTTCAAATTTTCATTTTTTTTCTGTAATAGCTCTTGTGAACTAGATAAGAATTGCAAAGATGGCAGAAATAACATAAAAACAGCTAAAGGCTACCAGAGTTGAGGCACTTTTTAGCTGAAATATTCTGGCTTTGTCAAACATGCTGAAACTTCTGAAAGAAACCTGGCAGAACATTGAGAACAGACAATAGCTCAACTGTTCCTCTCAAACACGGGACTGCTTACAGAAACCGACAGCTCTGCTTTTTCAAAAAACGTGTGTGTCTGCACACATCTGTGTATGCATGTGCGCAAGTTTAACAGTCACCGCTGTGAATACACAATCTGTAGCGTACAAAGATAACAGATGAATGGAAGCTTATGAATAATGTGACATCCTTGACATACTGTCCACTTTCCTACCAGATGTGCCACTTTCTAGTCAAGCTTTACACATTACTTGGTAATTACATCTCATTTGCATTTATTGGTGTCTAGCCTCTTTTTTTAGATTTTTTCAATTAATTATATATTAAATGTCCTATTTATTTTCCTTACAGAGGCAGTGGAAAACCAAGGCGAGTTTAAAATTTTCTTTTTAAAAGATTTGCAATGAGGTTCTAAAATATGATCATTGGGGGGAAATTTTTCCCCTGTATGGATTAGAACTGAACACTGATGTTCTGTTTTCGGATCTCTTGTGTTGACCTCTTTTTTGCCCTTCTGCTTGGTTTATAGCTGAATCAAGGGAAAAAAGGAGTGTGCCTAACTGGGCGCTGACATCTTCAGACTTTTTCGCCTGGATTGAAGAGTTGCGTTCTCACGCTGGCTATGAAAAGATTGAAGAATTGGCCAGAACCTACTGGGCTCACTTCCCTTCTGCCAGCCGCCTGGGTTACGACCCTCCCGCTCCAGAAGAATAATGCCATCTGAGTTCGAGTCTGTGTTGTTGGGACCGTTTGCCCCTTTCATTATGGCACAGCTCTTGGAAAAGGAGACAAACATTCTTTATTATTTAGCGTGACATGTTTTGAACCAGGGCAAGATACATTGAGAAAGGTTAATTTTATTTTTTTTGGTTAAAAGTTACGTAAAACAAACTCTTTTACAGACAAAATACTTGTTCCTGGTTATTCTTTAGAATAAATGCACACTCTGGATTTGTACATGCTACAAAATAAATAATATATAACAATATAAATGCTGCACAGGTACAGTAGAAGGCCAAACAACTATTGTTGAGCAGCACAACTTGAGCATCCAGGTGTGCTGTTATCAGTGGGAATGCAATCCAGGTGCACAGAGATGACCTCTGAATAAGGGTCATTCCCTTCGGGACAAGTACAGTACATGCAGGAACTCGATTTGAATCTAACAAAATCACAGTGTAAGCTTTTAGAAAATACAAAGAAATATAAACTCATAAAAACAAATGTTTCAGTGATTCTCTTTTTAATTTGAACTTTATTTGGATATTATTTGATTTTGTAATAATGTTTATTGCATTTACAATAGTTTTAAAAAAGCTGAAAATGTATCAATTAACAATCTATCAGTTAACACATTGTAAAGTAAAAAGCTTTGTGTTTGTAATAAACAAATCCATCCATATATCTGGATATTATATTATATATATTTTGAGGTGAGAGGACAACAGGTGGTGGACTTTTTCACTGGAGGAAGTGTTATTATCGATTATTAGCTGATATTTTGACTAGAAGTGAAGGTGTAAAGTTAACATGGCTCATGATTTACATTTTTAACAATGTATAAACAGAATTTCTACATTGATTTGCAAATTTACTTGTGTTCATTAAATCATGCAATTCATACAAGTTGAAGTGTTAAAAATGCATGCTTAGAAACATTATTGTAAAAAAGATGCTTTAAAGTAAAGGAAAGAGCTTTAAACTCTCATAAATATATTTTTCAACAAGGAAGATCAGAAAAATAAGATTCATTAATTTGCTTAGACTTCATTTGATAAAGAATGGAAGTTCCACTAACTTTATTAAATGACTAACATCTGGTGCATTTTGTGACATGAGAAATCTGGTTTCATATACAACAGATGCCTTGAAAACAAACAAATAAACAAAAAAACAAAATAGCCCTGTATTGTACATTCATTGTAGATTCACATGCATACATATAATCACATGGCTACTGCCTTACAGTTACTGTATGTTTGGGTCCCTGTGAAATAGCCATAAGCCTTATAACCGATGTCCTACAGCGTGCACACACTTCAAAGCAGCGGCAGGAAATTGAGTTAGAAAGAAAAAGAAAGATGTTTATTACATCTCGAAAAACATCTGTCTCCCTCTCAAGTTATTTTGCTGCTTCTGACTTCAAATATACCCTCTAGAAAAACAGGAAAGAAAAATAACCATAAAATAAGATTACCAAACTTGCAGCATAAATTAAATATTCAACAATCTGTTTGCTGGGCAATGTCAATTTATAAACCAGAGATTTACGAATATTCCTGAAATTAATAAATAATGCTGTTTACTGCTTATGATAATCATCCTTACAGCAAGAAGGTGTTAAAAGATAAATTTTATGATGAAAACCCTTTTTGATTACAAAGTTCGGTTTAACTAAAACCTTGAGACCATGAACCGACTGTACAAACAACCAAATCATATTAACCCATGTACACATCACTCACACTCTGGTATTTGTAGGGGTAGAGGGGATTCTGTTGGCCTCCTGCACACATTCCTCCACAAGCGCTAACAGGTCGCCTGTAGGAATGTTTGCCTGTTGGTCCAGGATGGCGCCTCGTTCATCTCACCCCCGATCGAATCCTTTCCCAGCACTCAGTGCAGCCACAGCTGATAGAGCAACAGCATGTCACTCCACAGCCTCTCTGTTCAAGCTGTCCTTCTCATAAGCATCCTGTCTCTCTGCTCACCCTCAGGTATGGCAATTATAGATTTCTCTGGTTTTTTGGGGCTTTCAGACACTACGTTTCAAAGTGGCTTCATTAGTCAATGAGGGGAACTTACAAGCCTTGTAAATAGGATTTTACGAAGTGTGGCATAAAACGTAAAGACCTGGAACTCTGTAAAATGTGAGAGTTTTAACTCCGCTTTAAAGTCTTGTATACAGTACGTGTAACAGTCACTCATGGTCACTCATGGTTTCAGCTTGATAAAAAAAGAAAGAAAAATGCTTTACATTTGAAATATTTCAATGTAAATAATGATAAATTAACATTTTTTAATTTGTGCGTTGAATAAGGAACATGTTTTATTTTTTTATTAACAAATTTAATATTACATTTCAAACATCATTTCATTGTTCGTAACATGACCTGTTTTACAGTGTATTGTGTTTTCTTTAAAAATAGAAATATTCTTTTTAAAATTAAATGTCATCTAATCTACTAAACCAGAAACATTAAGACGAAGACAAGCTCAAAATAAAATAAAATTAATTTAATTTAAAAACAGATGCAAATGATAAACACACAACTGTTGGAACAAATCGAAATCTATTATTAGACTATAGAGCGAAAATTCTGCATTTGTATGAGTGTTCAGCAGTTTGCCCAATAAATCTCTTATATTTACATGTTTTTATAATATTTGTAAGCATGACAAAACCCTGCATTTTGAGTGACGGGTGAACATTTTACGCTCTCCAGAAAACAAATACAGACTGGAGCATTGGCCAAATATGTTTCGCCAATTTTAGAAAGGGCCCCCTGATTCCCCCGGGCCCTAAGCGTTCCCTGACTTATTGATTTAGTCCGCTCATGATTTCAGTTTTTTGGCCATTCTCAAGTCACAAAAGAATATACTTTTTTAATTTTTCATTCATTTCTTTATTTGTCTAGATAATGTTTAGAGCCTGTCAGAACTTGTACCAGAATATGCATAATAAATTTAAACTTTTGTTAGAACTCATTTAGATTTTTTTGTAGCGCCCCCTGTAGGCAAATTTTAAAATAATCTGTTCTGTTTCCTCAGAATGTGACTATATAGAATGCATAAGTGCCGTGAAGTATATACTTCGGAAGCTATAGGTTAATTAATCATTGTGGGCAACATTTCAAAATTTTAATACTTAATTTAAGGTTTGAATTTGTGTGCGTGTAAGCATTTGGGTATCCCACAAAGTTTGTAGCCTCTAAAAGTGTACATAATTCTAACAAAGAGACAGGAAAACAGGAAAAATTAAGTACATTTCAGTCAACTATATGAAATAATTATTAAAGATAATAACTTGATCTGTTTGCTTGTTTTAGGTGGTTCATCTGGGAGTAGGCTACAGAGGATCCTCATGAAACGAGAGGGTGAGATGATGTCAGCCTCGATATATATTATTTTTTTGTGATATATGGTTTATAACTCCCTCTTTCCACCTAATTACAAATCATGCCAATAGTTTAGTCATTTACTATAAATCTTTAATTATAGCCTGATGCCCTCCATCTTTTCATCCATCACTTCTTCACACTTGTCCAGAATCCCTCATCAGCTTCATGACCTCCAAAACTGACAAAGATTGATGGCTGATATGTTCCAAGGGAAGATAGCATAGATGATTATAAACAAAAGACATCACTGATATTTATAACACGGAGGTGTGGAAGCTTTGGGCTGTAGATCAGGTCACAGTCTCTTCGTGTCATTGTCAGAGAGAGATAATTGGGCAGCCGTTCTGTCCCTTCGGGCTGTTATCATCCTCTGTGCTCAAAACACATGTTTCTCTTTTACACTGATCTGGGATCAGCTCTTCTGGTCTGTTGAAGTAATAAAATAGTTTTGAATTAAACATGAAGCATCACTGACTATGGCCTTGAATTTTCTTCCTCTTTCCACAGCAAAGGAGCCGGAAGCCAGACCTAAAGCACAGATCGCAGTGTCACCGTCCAAGGCTAAAGAGTTTCTGTCAGTTTTGCAAAGGTCTAAGAGAAACGTATGGGACCGGAGCCGTCCTGATGTCCAGCAGTGGATCCAGCAGTTCATGTACATGGGCTACGATGAAGCAGTGAGTCAAACAGTGATCACACAAATTACTGTATGCAGAATCGTCATATCACATCCAAAAAGTGCATTTACACTCACATTAACTGTGTTATCATGAAGTCTTCCTCATCTTTTTATTTTTAAGTGCATGATGTAACCATTGGAGGTCAAGTAGTTATCAGCGAAACCAAATGAAGCTGAGTCTATACTGTAGTTATAATGATTGCAAGGCTAAAGCTAGAGTGTGATTAGTGCATTGTAGCTGATTATTGACGCATACTATAACACTGGCTCAACTGACACCTGTGTCCTGCTGGACACAGCTGCTCTTGTGCGTGTCTGCATTTGTCTTTCTTCTGTGAAAAGGCCTGTTCACACCAAAATGGACAATTTAAATAGAATGAATTAGATCTACTGCATTTGTTGAAGTTTTTGGTCACATCCCCAGTGCAACTTAAATAAAACTATGGCTTGGTGGCACTCACAAACGGTATATTTTGCTACATGACAGTAAATAGAAGAGGCCTGGTTTAGAACCAGCGATGTGAGAAAATGGGTTCTCCCTCGAAAGGTCTCCCTCGACTACAGTTAATAGTTATTCTAATATCATAAAAATGACTTTAATTTTAAGGGGCTATATGTATGAATTGAATCATATTTTTATTGCAGAACCTGCATTTGTTACACACTGATTTGAACAGAAAAATCCAAGTGTAAAATTCCTATTGGTGGCCTAAATCCAGTTGCGCAATTTTTTTTTTCATAATACATTTACAATTGTTCCTCACAAAAAAATAATAATATTAATTCTTATAAAACGGTTCGTTCCATTCTTCGATTCTGATTGGTCAGCAGCTGTGTTTTATTTACGATAGAGCACTGCTATGATCGTTTCCCTCAACGGTTCTGTGTATCACTGAACAACACCCTTAGAAACATAAACAATCATTAATACAGCATCAAAACTTTAGCTGTGTCTCATTTAGAAGGCTGCACCCAACAGAGGTCTTCTTATGTCATCAAGGCTGTCTCATTTCGGAAAAGCAAGTAGTGCACTCTGAATGCGACCTTTGAATGTAACCTTCTTTCACAGGAATTCGGAGGATGCATGAAGTGGATCCTTCGCTGTTACAGATAACTCACAATTCTTTGCGTCACCATAAACAACCGTCAGCGCTGCAAATGTACACACAAGTGCAGATGTGGTGTTTACAACCGACCTTAAATTGTCTCCTTTAAATCTTTGCTCTTAATATCCTCCTCCTAAAAGAGTCCATTGAACATGCTTAAGTCCATATCCTTTGAAAATGGATGGGGAAAGAAGTATATTACAGGACATATGCAGTAATTACCAGTACTTAAAATTCTTCATATGGATCCGGAAAGTAAATAATAAGAGTAAATAGAATTTTTTTGGGGTTAACTATCCCTTTTACACTCTAATTTCAGTTATTATTTTATCTATTAATTTGCAATTTCTTTAATCGAAACCTGTCCATTTTTTCCTCTGAGACTGAATCTAAACTCCTGACATGATCTGTTGTCTCATTTCACCATAATGTATTTCCAGAGACTTGAGACTGATCTCTCCTATTGGATGGACCAGGCCAGATCAAATGACCAGGGTCGGCAGCATCATCATGACGAGAATGCACCTATGAGCCAACAGGACCCCAGTTCTTACAGACACGGGGCCAATGTCAATTATGATTACTATTAAAAATGTAGCATTGAAGACTATATTGCCTGACTTGTAAATCACTCTATTGCTCTAAGCCAATGTACATTTCACAGAACCTATAGTATCTTCTGTGTTGTTGTTTTTTTTATTATTATTATTATTTTTGTGTTAGTATGATTATGCAATTTGCTATAGCGGAAGAAAATCAAAAAAGAGAGAGAGATAAATACACAATGAATAAAAATAAGAGTGTTTTTTTCCTGTTTGTGTTCTATGATTGTATTACACCCTGACTGTATTGTAAATATAATGGTAGCCTGAAGTGGCTACATCTTAAATAAAAGTTAAAATGACATGTACTGTGACTCTGACACACTTGCACGAGTTTGCGTAAGTATGTACAGAAAGGATATTAATATTGGTAAACATGACTCATTTAGCTGCACAATGAATGCATGGGCTCCGATTAGCAGACAGTGATTTCATGACTCAGCTCATATGAAGACCACAACATCTGAGAAAGAGGGTTATAGAAACCTCATTTGCAAACTACTAATGAATAAAAGACAATAGACTTCTGTTCTCCAGAATTCAGTTAATCAGAAAAACCTGACAATAGTTGTGGCCCAATTTTGGGGCTGCATTTTGTAGTCTGCAATCCAAGACTGAATGCGGTGGCACAATGAAGGCTGTCCTATTTCAAAGGCTTGAGCTGATGATGAAAGTAATTTTTTTTTGGAGCGAAAATGCTGCATCACACCTTTTAATGTAAATATTGGACTTGCACAAATATCCTATGGAAGCCCATTTCTGCCCCTGAATAGTTTTTTTTTAAAAAGGTTATTGCAACTCACAATTCTGACTATTTCTCTTAGAATTGTGTGATACAAACTTGCAATTCTGACTTGTTTTCTCAGAATTGTGATTTATACACTCACTATTGTGAGTTATAAAGTCAGAATTGTGGGATATAAAGTCAGAATTGTGAGATAAAACTTGACTCAACGTTATATCTTACGATTCTGATACAAATCTGAATTACGAGTTTATATCACACAATTGTGAGTTATAAAGTCAGAATTTTGAGATATAAAGTTGCACTTCTGACTTTATAACTCGCAATTGCGAGTTTATATCACACAATTCAGTTTTTTTTTCTCGTAAATAAGAATTTATATCTTGCAATTCTGATTTATAACTCAAAATTACAAATTTACATCTCACAATCCTGAGGAAAAAAAGGCAGAATTGCGAGTTTGTATCATGCAATTCTTAGAAACCATTTTTAAATTCAGTGGTGGAAATGGGTTTCCATAAATATCTTAAGTTCAGTCTTGTTGAGCATAAGAGACAATCAAAATTTTACAAAGAATCATAGCATTCACAAACTGTAGTGTAAACAAACCAAAAGATGACATTTTAGTCATATGGTGCTCCAAACATTTTGTAGGTTTACCTTATCTAAATTTCTTTATTTCTTCACAATTATAAACTCACACACTTTTATAATAAATATAAAGATATAATTAATATAAAGATCTCTGATGTTTTATGATCAAGAGGAATAACCAAGAACAGACCTTATTAATTGTTTAGGCCAGATGACAAGCTTAGGGGGCTTTAAAAGTTATTGTTGTTCGGATGTGTTGAAGTCTGGTCGGTATGTTACAGGGTAAAAGTCAAGGCCCATAGTTTCATTCTGTCAGACAACAGACAATGAAACAAACCTAAGTCTGAATCAGGGTTTCTTTCATCTTGTTTTTCACCGCTTATTACAAAAGAGAAAATGAAACAGTGGAAATGTATTACAGATGTTTTAAATGAGAGAATGTTTTATTTACATTTCCCATGTTGCAGACAGTGACTGCATTGCCGTTCCACACTTATTATCCTTATTACGCCAGAACAAAGAGCTTATATGACCATTGATAAACAGCAGACAAAATAAATTTGTATCATACAATGTCAAAAAAACATTATGTCAAAGTCAGCTTTATTGTCAATTCTGCTACATGTACAGGACATACAGAGAATTGAAATTGCGTTTCTCTCAGACCCTTGGTGGATAACAGATAACATTAAATACAAAAAGAGTTTTAAAAATGCAAATAAAAATTATGAATAAATACAATTATACATATAATATAACAAGCAATACAATATACAAGTAAGGGCACACGGCAGAGAGTGCAAACCAGACAGAGTAGTGCAAACATAGACAAATGGAGCTTGTAAGTATGATAAAGTGATAGAGAGCAGCCTTGTAACAGACAAGAGTCTTATGAGAGGTAGTTAGCAGTCCAATGCTACACAAACTGACTGGTGCAGGACAGTGAGTGAGAGCGGATGTCTGTGTGTGTGTGTGTGTCTGAGTTCAGAGAAACCGTGGGGCAGAAGAGGGGAGTAGGGGCAGAGCCAGGAGAGAGTTAAGGTTCCTGACAGCCTGATGGATGAAGCTGTCCTTCAGTCTGCTGGTCCTGGCCTGGAGACTCTGCAGTCTCCTCCCTGATGGCAGCAGGTTGAAGAAGCTTTGCATTGGGTGGGTGGAATCAGCCGCTATGCAAAGGGCTTTTTTGGTGAGACGGGTGCTGTTGATGTCCTGGAGGGAGAGGAGAGGGACACCAATGATCTTTTCTGCTGCTCTCACCATGCGTTGGAGGGTTTCATGGCAGGACGCATTGCAGGCTCCAAACCACACAGTGATGCAGCTCGACAGGATGCTGTATTTGTGTGGTAGAACATTTTTTTATGCTTGAAAGTGTCTGTGTGAGCGTGCAGATGTCAGTGTGTATAAACTTCAGGGTTGAAGTACAAGACTACAGAGGATCAGAGCCCTGGTTTAGTTGTCATCCTGATGTTATTGCTTCACAATCCTTCATTTATATCCAGCTCTCTAAACTAATACGGTTGTTTTCTGTCTTTAGCGCTGAGAGATTTGTTATATAACACTGCTACAAATACCAATGCATTTGAAGATCAAACACACCTGTGGAAACCCTATTTTTTTTAAATATTTCAAACTAAAATATTGCTCAGGCATTATTATTATATCCAGACATACTCTGTACCCTCTGTATCTTTGTATGTCTTTATTTCATCTGGTATTATCTTTTGCTCTCTATTTATCTTTCTCTTTACCTTTGTGCCATATTTGAGTCATCACTCCATCGCCATCACAAACAGTTGGCTCGGATTTTGAGCATGGCTTTATCGATTTCCCTTTGAGGTGTCAAGATTTTATGCTGTGAAATGCATCCAATGTGTTTTCCATGTAAAAATGCATTATGATGTCATGGTTTTATGGCTGAGAAATTCATCCTTTAATTCTTCTGGCAGCACCCATTAGTCTGATGAGCTGGAAGAAACCTTGTCTCTGGTCTTGGCTCTTGAGATATCTCCTGTTTTGTGATTTTAAAAGTGATAATTTGCTCAATCACTCGGTGTAGCCATTAGTAGAGTGACGGAAGTGTGGTCCTTAGCATAGTGTATGCTTTGCTAACCTTCAACAGAGAAATGGTGATTGCAGAGAACTGTTAACAGCCCAAAGGCATTTCTCTCTGGATAGTGCTGGAATCAATTACTGTCAACTCACATCTACAGAATACTTTATCTGCTCAAAGACTTGTGTAGGCATTAATAAACCTGAGCAGCTTCTATTGCTTAATAGTCCTAATTGAGGTGTGTGTGTTTCATTAAGCTGACTTTGGTTAGCTTGACTCAAAAGAAATTTAAAAAAGCAATATGGCCATTTTTTGACCATGTCGCTTGAGAGTGGTTTTAAAAAGCAAAAATCATTTGGACGGTCTGTTCACACTAAGTGCAGATAGCCAGTCTTGTCTATTTTAAACTCCCACAATGTCTGTTTGAGCCAAATAATAATAAAAAAAGAAGACCATCCAATGATTTAAAGAATTATATTTAGACAAAATTAGCTTTTGACGCAACCGAGTTTGAATCAGATTTCTTTTCAATCCAATTCTTGTCCTATTCCCATTACACTTCATCTCAGAGAGGCATCTATTTTTTAAACAAAAATGAATAAAATATTCAGAAACTCTGAATAAAGTTCCTAATGGATATTTAATAGGCTTATAATGTTATACATGGTATCTTTATGTTATTGGAACTGGCTGGCTCCCTTACTAGATTATTAGTAGGTGTAGAATAGGGTCAAGCTTTAATAAGCCAGAATCCATTTATGATATTGATCAATTTAATCATATACACATAATATGTTGTTGTTATTATTGCACAGTGTCTCACTGACTGTTTGCACTCTTTGTTTAACACTATTAACACAGCATCTAAATATCCTACTATTTAAACTAGGAAAAGAAAACACTTTTTTGCTCTTTACAGCGTATATCACTATTTATAAGACATATATAAGACTCTGCAAAAAGGTTGTGTTATGCTGCTTAGTCTCAAGATCAAAATCAACTAAAGACGTATAAACGATGTATAAATACATTATAGACATAAAGATTTTCTATATTTTTTTGTTTTACATTATGTTTTCTTCCTACAGCTTTCGATCTCCTGCAGCTGACTGAACTGAATAACACTAAAATTATATTCTCTGCACATCCTATAGAGCAAAGTGAGAGATCCTGTGGTCAGGTTCAATTTTAAAGCACTCCCTGCCTCTTCTCACATGCTGAGATCAGAGGAATGTCTGACACCCAGGCTGAGAGGTGTCTCTGGAGCCTGGTTCTGTATGACATTAGCAAAGAAATGCAGTATACTATACAATATGCAAGAGATTTACCTCCAGCCAGTTGTTATCGCAGAAGCCCGACAGGCTTATCAGCAGCTGATAACAACTGGCTGGATGTACAATATCCTGCTTATTACATGGCTGCATGCAACAAAAGTAAATAATTATACATAAAGCATTGGTCTCGGTTGAAATATCTGAACGCAAAGCTTCCATGAAGAAATTGCTAGCAATTGGAATATTAAAACTAGATGGACATTTCAGGGATATGTCACATATCATTTAAGATGAAACATATGTTAAGGCTGTGCTGAATTATTGATTTAATAAAATAAGCAAGGTTTTAGTTGATATTATGTTGTGGGATGGTTTAGACAAAACTAAATTAATTTAAATTAGACTTTTTTAAAATGTAAATTCATGAAAACGTTCTCTAGTTTAATTAAGTTCACCTGATATTTTTATTTTGTGAATGCAGTGTTGGCATCAGACTTCTCCCAAATTTTATTGTGAAGAATAACAACTTCTCTCAGTAATGCACAAGCCATGTTTTAGATCCCCCGCTGACGCTAGACATACCAGCATGCCGTCATTTCTGTCCTTTAGATGGGAGAGATTCATGGAAAAGTAACATTTGATAGAAACACACTGGCATGTCCCTCAGGGAGCTTATAGCAGGTGAACATGTAGTAAACTACTTCACATCTGTCATGCTCTGATAATGTCAGTGACAGTGTGAATCAAGCACTTCCCATGTCCTTAATAAAATGATTTTGTTTTCTAAAAATAAACAAACAAACAATATATATCTCCATAAATTGTGAAAAGTATTTTCTGTCTTTCATTGTTTACAGTCAAACCGTAGTTACAACTGTAGAATACATTGAATGAATCTAAGATGAAAATAACAGATCCAGTAATTATTAATATTATTATTCAAAGTCGACTATTTATTTTGATCAACAATAAGTTTATACACAGTGCACTTTGAGATGTAAATATTTACAAGATGCTTTTATTCACTTAGTGTCACGTTCCTCACTGGAATTCCCCTCGGAAACCTCCAGAGGGCACTCCAGCCCAGACTATGTTCACTGTTTGTCTGTCCCTCC
>JAUMHE010000051.1:6020441-6032822 GCA_032359235.1 Enteromius mattozi
ACTGTAAGAAGGCATTTTTCTGTGGCCAAGAAAATATCCCTTCTTAATTACACTATGTGTTCGCTGAATGAACAGATCAGTTGATGGTAATTCTGCTACAGTTACTACTGACAGCTAATATAAATAATAACTATTAATCATAATTAATAGTAATTATTTAAGTATATATATTTCCCTTAATGAACTAAAATATGTTACAGAGGCCATCCTCAACCTCTCGTCCAACCCTGTTCCAACCACAGTGACCACCCTTGAACTCTCTTCCTGGCCCGTTTCAACCACGGAGGATACCTGCGACCTCACGGCCCGCACTGACCGGGCCGGGGAGGCCGTCATTAATCTCTCTGTGCTCCCTCTTACAGTCGCGTCTGCTCTCCGCTGGTCTCCTGTGCTACCCTGGTCTTCTGTTCCAGCTGCACCGCCCTGGTAGGCTCCCATTCCACTTGCACCACCCTGGCCTCTCACTCCTCCTGCACCGCCCTGATGGGCTCCCATTCCACCTGCACCGCCCTGGCCTGTGCCGCCCTGGTGGGCTCCCGTACCACCTGCTCCGACCTGGAGGTCCGCAGTCCCAGCGCCTGTTCCGCCCTGGAGGGCGTCTCTGCTGTCTGCCCCGCCCTGGAGGGTGTGATGTCCTGTCTCCGCCGCCTGCTCCACCTTGGTCCACCTACGAGCTCGAAGCAGGTACTGTCTCGGCCACAGAGGCCATAACTAACCTCTCTATGCTCCTCATTTCAGTCCTGCCTGTTCCGCCCTGGGGGAGCCACTCCAGAAAGCTCAATTCACAAACCATCAAAGATGCTTATGCTCTGCCGAATTTAGAGGAAGTCTTTTCGGTGTTGACAGGTTCAAAATGGTTCTCCGTCCTTGACTTAAAGTTGGGATATTATCAGAAACTGACAAGTGTAAGACTGCCTTTTTGTGCCCCCCCCCGAGTTCTTACAAATCCCATATGTGGGACTGTACTCCCAGGGGCACAGAAAGAAAAATCCCATATGTGGGACCATGCCGCGCAAAAGGTTAAATAGGCAGTGACATCGAAGTTCAGTGATTACATGTACGGAGCGGAATTTGTGGTTGTAACTGATAGCAACCCTTTGACTTACATTTTGACATCTGCGAAGCTGGATGCTACCAATTATCGCTGGTTGTCAAGTCTGTCCACCTATAACTTCAAGCTCCAGTACAGGGCTGGAAGTCAGAATTGTGATGCAGATGGGCTTTCTAGACGTCCACATTAAGGGCTTTTGGATGACCCTGCATCCCATAAAGAGAGGGAGAGGATAAAACAGTTTACCCTTCATCATTTAGATTAATCTGGAGCAGAAGATTCTGTTATCCTGCCAGGAGCCATAAAAGCCATCTGCGACAGACCTCAAATTGGAGAGTTCTTGGAAGACTGCAGATTGCCCAGTCTTTCCATTGCCCTAATTGAGTCCTTAGCACAGCATGCCGATGTCCTACCTGATGAGTTGGTCATTTGGGGGCAGTTGTGGCCTAATGGCCTTACTCCTCCAGTGAGGAGTTGAGGAAGCAGCAGGGGATGGATCCTGATCTTAGAGTCATCATTGATTGTTTGGACCAGTCTCTTGCTGCTACCTTGTGGACAAGGGAATGGAAATAGAATTAAGAGATGGACTGCTTTACAGGAAGAGGCAAGATTAAGGAAGCACACTTTACCTGTGGCTTTGCGAGGAACTGTGTTGAAGAGTCTCCATGATGATATAGGACACATGGGCATGGAAAGGACTCTTGACCTGGTCAGGACCAGATTATTTTGGCCAAAGATGTCATCATCTGTGGAAGAAAAGATTAAAACCCAGAAAAAAGCATTCCCAGAAAAAGCAGCTGAAATGGTGAGCATCAAGACTACAAGGCCGTTGGAGTTGGTCTGTATGGACTTCTTGTCCTTAGAGCCAGATAAGAGTAACAACAAATACATATTAGTCATTACAGACCACTTCACCAAATACGCAGTGGCTGTGCCTTCCCGAAACCAGAAGGCACAGACTGTGGCTAGATGCTTATGGCAAAACTTCCTAGTACATTATGGATTTCTGGAAAGACTGCACAGCGATCAAGGGCCGGATTTCAAGTCACGTCTGATCAAAGAGCTGTGTCATAGTAGGCATACACAAAGTGAGAACTACTCCTTACCACCCAAGAGGAAATCCAGTGGAGAGATTTAATAGAACCCTTCTCCAAATGTTGGGTACACTTGAAAACAAAAAGAAGTCATGCTGGAAGGAGTTTGTGAAGCCTTTGGTGCATGCTTACAACTGCACTCGAAATTATGTGACGGGTTATACACTCCCTATGAACTTATGTTTGGTAGACAGCCCAGGCTGCCGGTTGACTTAGCCTTTGGCCTGCCAGTAAATGGATCTACCTAAGTCTAACTCTAAATATGACTATATAAATTTATGATGTCCATCGCTGCTTCGGGAGATTCAGTGCTTTAGAAGTGAATATAAAAGACATAAGAGCAATTTAATATGTTTGTATATCGTTATGCATCAGTGAGATGAAACTACATACTTGTGTAACCGCAGAAACATTTTGATTTATCTCATGTAATGTTCTAAATGCATGTTAACAACACTATTTTAGTTATTTTACTATTTAATGCTAACATCGTATGTGTTGTGTACATTTCTAGCGAAGGACCGAGAGAAAAGCAGAGCACATTTGAGAGTGTATCTTCAACCATTTACCATTGGGATTTTCCTGCTTCATATGTACATTTGCATGAGTTTTCTTGGTGAGTTGATGTGATTTTCAGTTATTTTCATTACGATATGGTGTAAAGTCTTGTGTTTAATAAATTAACCATTTATTTTGTTTGGTATAAATGATGAAAAGAGACATAAGAGTGAAATGGAGACAAAAATAATGGTAATTTGTGTGAAATACCAACATTAACATGCTTTGTGTGTTAAACAAGATAATTGTACAAATGATTGCATAGGATTTAAGTGGAATGCTTTTGCTGTTAAAAAGGTAATGCCAAATAAGTGAATTAACACAAAGAAATTTAGTTCACAGAGGCATGTAAATGGATATAAATGGTTGTGTTTATTTAAAAACTGTCAAACTGATTTAATGCATACATTATAAAGTGCTAATTATTCTTTTGGCCTTGTGTTTTCAAGGCCAGGTTATTTTTTATTTTTTTTTGGTTTTGTTCTGCGTGATGTTTTGCTGATGTTCAGCTGCTGATTTTGGTCCGCTTTGGATGCAAATTGAGTGATTTTTGAAATGTTCAGACTGAATGTACTTTTGTTATCGTGTGTTATTCTTTCAAATACTTTGTTGAGGTTTATGGGTAAATGTTCAAAGTGTTGAGTAACTAAACTAAGTACAAATTGAAGAACAAATCGGTTAAATAAGGGAAAAGGTTGATAACAGGGTTAATCACAAACATCTTTAACCATCAGCTGTATGAATTAGCTGTTAACAGAGAAAAAAAACCAAAGAACAAATATCAACTTACCTTGAGAAGTGATATTGCAAAAGAGCCCTGTAGGGAAAGAAAACAGTATAAGTCGTTACTACTGAATGTAAACTAAACTGAGGCCACTGCACACAAAATTGTTTGCTTATCTTTTATTTCTGTGGTCATTGTTAAAATACAATTTTTTCTTCTTCTTACCTCAAACCCCGTGTCTGAGTGTTCACTGCTGTTGCAAAATCTCCCTCCTTGGACGAATCTATGCTTCTGAGCTTACTGGTCCATTGATAGACAACTTATAAGAAATTCGAGTGTCACGGGGTAACAATTGCATTACAGAAACTGCAGACAAAATAATGTGTTTGTGGGTTGCACTGTAAAATTTCAATGAATGGGCTTGTCGAATATTTGAATTGCTGCACACATTGTTAGAGATGTTACATGCACCATATGAACATCTGAAATAACTGCCATTGATTGGTGTGCTTACTGTTTTCTCTCCCATTTCTTTGCCTTTTGTTCTTTGCCCTCTTTTTCTTAGCTCAATATATGGTTATTACTGTTTATGTACGTGAAATGTTTGTGTAAAGTAGTAGCTTTCTTATTGGCACTGTAAGAATGTTATTTTGACAAGGGCTTATTATCTTGATGAACCAAAAATCAATTGTGATGGGGTTTATATCCTCACTCTTTGGCCAGACCAACAAGTAAAGGGATCAAAAGAACCTCAGAGGATGAAAAAAATATCAAATACACACCTCTAACCACCATGTCCAACTCTAACAAAAAAAAGAGTTTCTTATTTTCTCATCCAGGCCAGAAATGCAACACAATTTTCCATTTTATCTAGATTCAGAGCTGACTCTCATTTTAGGAAAACAGATACACTCAACTAGACAAAATTCTCTGGGGAATATAGATTACATGAGGTTTAAAAGTACTGAAATTGTCATTATGTTGAGGGCTTTGGTGATGAAGGCAGCTATATGTCTAAAAAATATTTATGCACACATTACTCAGATGCAAGCTGTGTGGGATAGTTGTTCACATTGTGACCATTTCATACATTAAATTCATGAGGCAGTATGATTATTATAATGAAACCATTAGGCATAATTAGAAAAGCAAAAAGAGCATATGCAGAAAATCTTAGATTTATTACAATGGCTTGCTATCTAGTGTAAAGAAAGCAAAGATTACTTTATTGTATTATGTAATTACATGTAGTCTAATGCTTACTGGGTGCATGCATATTAATACGCATTTGAATTGTTTGAGTGAATGTCAGGTTTGATTAATTGTTGGTGCCATAGATTTGCAAATATTTAAATGAACCACTACTAAGGTGCACAGTTCAGCTGCACAACAGGCTGTTTATTTATCACAATTATTCTGACTATGAGCTTACAATGGAATTTAATGAGCTCTCAAAATAAAAATATGAGGAATTATTAATAAATTAGCTCCATTCTGGCAGCTTCTGGTTGCTGTTTCTACAGTGAAATGGTTATGGTTGATGTCATCTGTTGACGTTAGCGAAAATAATATAACTAAATATAATGTGAAATAAACAGGATGCACTTGTAACTTCATTTAACTTTTGAAATCTCAAACTGAAAAAAAAAATCTTTATTTGCTATCACGCTGTTTTGTAATCTTCACAGTTTGAAACATAGCACTTTCTACATTATTTTACCCAAAGAGCAGGTCAACAGATTGATAAACTGTAATAAAAAGGGGCAAAACCATCACATACTTTTGAAGGCATTTGGTTCTTTGTTTGATCGAGGTGACTCATAACTAACTGATTCAGTCAATGTATTTGCGTCATGCTTTAGGAGTCAGGACAATCTTTTATATTAGGAAAAAAGAACAAAAAGGTTTTCTAAATTTGCAAAGCCAAATGGAATAAATTAAAATCCCATAATCTACTTTACATTATCCTAATGCTGATTATTTGATCTGATAGTATACAAACTTACATACAAAACATATCTCCACAAAGCATACCTCAGAGCTTCTGGCAATAAGTGGAACAACCCATGAATTCTTCAAAGGCTTTAACCATTTCTACCAAGAGACCATGCAGCCCCTTTTCCCTGAGGATAAATCTATAGCTATTCGTACCTGTTCTGTGAGAGATAGCATGCAAGTCTAGTTCATCATTGTGGGATTCACATACATTATTCTGTGCATCAAATCAAGCAACATCATTAATATGCAGATGCTTTTGCTCAAAAAGAATATGTGTAATAGCACAGGTAGTTTTTAAAATGATATAGTGTAAATTTTATCCTGAGTTCAAACAATCTTAACTATGCCATCATACATACCTGTCACTAGTAGTATGTCCTTCATGTCCTCTCAGTCATCTTCCTGAATTACTGAATATCCCTGGTATCATCATTCAAGTTCATCATCCCATGTACATCTCTTTTTTCCTTCCATTTGCGATCTATTCAATAAATACTTGTCTGGGGTTAACCTCTGTCTCAGTCTGGCTCATATCCTGACAGCAATGTAACTAACTACTTATGTATAATAATAATGAAAATAACTTATATATATACTGTAATTAAACTGCTTTAAATTATGATCTTGTAGCTTGACTTAGTATAGTTTCAAAGAACCTTGAAAGGAGACAATAAATAGAAGTCCATCCAGTTTTACTAAGTAAAAAAAAATCCACCCATTCAGAGATTTCTGACCTTGCCAACTGCAAATGAACAAACTAATCAGTTTACTTTAAAAAATGTCTTCAATAGTTATTCAAAAGACATTTTAATTCATTACCTTTTTGTTTATGAACTTGATCTGGCTAGTGTAAAATATTTTTTTTTTTTCATACGAAAATAGATGGGAATTATGAAAATTCTGTCAGAAAATGCAACACCTCTCAGAAAATTGTTTCTGTTGCAAATGTTTTGGTATTCACATGATTATTACTTTTGTTTGCACTGCAACAACACACACACACACAAACAGAGAAGAAAAGTCAAACTTGATACAATTTCGTACAGATCTCAAAAATGGACTGGACAAAATTATTGGCACCTTGTCAAAATTCTAAAAAATAATTGCTTTTCAAGCATGTGATGCTCCTGTAATTTGTATTTAGACACACCTGGTAAGTAACATGTGTTACAACAAAGGATTGTTTGAATAGTGCATGAAGAACCCTGATTAAAATTCCAGCTGATCTGCAGACACAACAGTGTCAGCTCACACTATCCTTATTTGACAAAAATACAATCCTTCTGGGAGAATGTTTTTGTTGTTCCGATGCAAAAAAATAAATTAAAAAATGAATAAACATGAGTACTAAAACATTTGTAACTGCAACAATTTTATGAGAGAAGGGTTGCATTTTCTGACCGAATTGCAAGGGTGCCAATATTTTTGGCCATCACTGTTAGTGTGCTTTCTGGGTTAATATAAAGCAACACTTACTCTCACAAAAGTGTGCTTTTGAATTTGAGCTCTTGCAAATATTGGATGGACACACTGAAGCCTGTAAATGATTAAAGTCACAGTAATATTTACTACCAATCCAATATTTGCTTCAGCCCTCAGGAAACATTGGACATATGGGAGAACTACTTTCACTTCAGGCCAAATTACATCATATGATGCACATGTCCATTACAGCTGTGCTAGAAAATTCAACATCGGCCACAACTCTGTCATGGAATGTGTCAATTTAGCAAAGTGACCCCACTATAATTGTCAACGTTGATTCATTTCAGACGAACACAATGAGACTTGTCAAAGTCACCCTGTCAAAATGTGAGTGAGAAACCATAAATATCTTCTCCAAGCTGGATGCATCTTGGCAGTGTTTCGCAGAAAAATAAGAGGTTCAAGATGACGCCAAGCTCAATTAAAGCTCATCCTACTCCCTGCAGTTGGATGGCTCCGACAGTGTTAGCGTGGGGGCAGGAGCAGCACTGGCTGTGGAAGCGGGGGATCAGCTGTATGGATCATGTTGTATAACATCTCTTAAACTCAGCAAGCAGCCGTACAATTTCCATCCCCCATGTCATCACCTCACACGTCACACCTCTGTCCTCCATTGTGTATTTATTAATGTTTACTTATATTGATAAATGTTCATACTTTAAGGGAAGACAGAAGTTTACATAGTGTGTAAACGGTGAACTGTCAGAGAAAGTTATGGCTTCCTCTTTTTGAAAATCTTTTTGAAAAGGCTTCTGAAAAAGCATTCAAAGTTCATCACGCAATATCGCACATCAACAACTTGCACATCACAAAGCAGAGTGTTCTGAATATTTCTTTTGGGAAATCATGTTCCGAGGGCAGAGTGCACGGGAGCTTCGAGAACTCTTGGCTTGTCTGCTGGTTTGAAGCACCAGGAAGGACCTTATGTGTCTTCAGTCCAACTGAGCGTAGCATTCTGGGGTGGCACCCAGCTGCGTCCCCCAAGCAATTGAATTAGCCAACATATTTCAGCCCTCTCACTTTTTCCGTAGCAGATCATGAAAGCAAGCATGAAAAACCACATATCGGGCTATTTTAATCATTCTTATAAAGGAATTTATTAAGGTATATAAAGGAATATAATCCTTAAATTGCCTGAAAAAATCTAGTCTCAGAAAAGTGTGCTTTTTTTATTAGTGAAAAATTTTGTTAGACGTAAGTAGTGACTTTCCTAACGCACCTGTTACATATTAGCACTATGATTACATAAAAAGGCTAAAATAAAAGGCCATAAATAAAGGCTAAAAATAAACTCAGCTCTCATGCTCTTTTGTTTTCTTTTTGTTTTGCTAGGCAGGCTTGCTGATGCATGTTTTCTTTTAAAGCTGTGAATTAATTGTACAGGCTCTTTCAGAATAAACAACATTTCTGTGAAGTAAGGGGTTTAAATAAAAGTGGTTTAAGAGATCATTATTGATCAGACATCTGTGAGATTTACTAAACAAATTAGTGTGAGAGTGCAATTGCATAAAAGCACAGATGGGAATGTAAAGTTGTGCAGGTGATTTACTGACAATGTGAAAATTAAAGAACACAGATGAAGCCATATTAAATCCATAGTGACCAACACAATCGTTGTTAGGGTACAAACTGTCATGAATTCTGTCAGTTAATAATGTGGGATTCTAATAACAAATACATTCTTATTTGGAAATTGTTACATGTAATCATGTGAGCATAGTCATCCTTGCCATTAAATTCACGTGTTAAAGGGTTAGTTCACCCAAAAATGAAAATTCTGTCATTATCCAAACCCATAAGACCTCCGTTCATCTTCAGAACACAAATTAAGATATTTTTGATGATATCAGAGAGCAATCTGACCCTCCATAAATAGCAACACAATTGATGTATTCCCAGATCCAGAATCGTAGGAAAAACATCGGTAAAACAGTCCATGTGACATCAGTAGGTCAACCTCACTTTTGTGATGCGACGAGAATATTTTTTGCACAAATAAAATAAAAATAACATAAGGTCTTATGGGTTTGAAATGACACGAGAGTGAGTAATTAATGACAGAATTTTCATTTTTGGGTGAACTAACCCTTTAATATTGTGAAAAGTAAAAACTAATGTGAAAAGAGTTCCTCTGAACCCTCCGTCTCCCCCAGCTCCACCTGTCTAGATTTGCTGTGAGGTGTTACCATATGTATTTTATTAGCATGTCTTACATGCTGTTAACAAGTCTTGGTGATGCAGAAAGCAGTCCTTGTATAGTAATGGAAAAAATAGGACAATTCAATACATCAAAGTACCATGTGTTTACAGAAAAATATGGCAGCTTCATATTTCAATTTGTGGCAGGCGTCAATCAATGGACTTAACTTTAAAATGTCAATTGTTCCATGACTGAAACTAGCAAACATTATGCGAGTATGCTGATTTGGTCTTGTTATGTTGTGCTATTGTCAGCAGCAAGAAATTCATAAGAAGTTCAAATAAATGACAGGCCAGAGACCTGCTATGCAGAGGGTCTGGAACTCAACGGGGCTCTGGGGAGATGTCGGGAAAGATCAGCCACTGAGTGCCAGCTAGACTCTATCTGCTCTGCTTATGGTCACATCCAGATGATATGATGGACAGTTATGCCAGACAAAATTAGCCAAATTATCATACTGCACTAATGATAGTGGTGAAGTGATGGAAAAGGTCCTCTGGCCATGAAACCTAAGAATGTGTGAATGACACATTTACCGAGTAATAAAATGCTCTTGATTGTAATTAGAGACAGCAATAAAGAGTTTGTGTTTCTGATTATCGCACAGTGCTTTGTCTTGATGCAAGATTTGTTCTGCTTATTAGAGCCTGACATGGAAAAATAGAACCAGGACTACATGGAGACAGCAGATACTACTTTACACAGAAGACTGGATAGAACAACACACACCATGATATGATTGACCACAAACATGGACACACAGGGTTTGGATAATTCAGTTGATTATGTCCTTTTGGACTGTTTTGCTTACATAAAAGTTGCGGATGAGCCCCATCCAAACATATTTAGTATTCCCCAAATTCATGCAGAATAAACTTAATTTTTTAAAGGCATGTGTCATGGTTAGTATTGCTAAATTCTATCAAGAGCACTGGCAAAACAAATACCTTTATTAAAGGAATAGTTTGCCCCCAAAAATAAAAATTTATATCATAATTTACTCACCCTCATGTCGTGCCAAACCTGTTTCTTTCTTATGATGAACCCAAAAGAAGATATTTTGAAGAATTTTGAAGAACCAAGGAGTGGTTGGTCCCCATTGACTCCCATAGTCTGGAAAGATACTATGGAAATCAATGGAGACAATCTGTTGAAGCATTTTTCAAAATACAGTATATTCTTTTATGTTCAACATTAGAAAGAAACTTGTATGTGTTTGGAACAACATGACTCATGACGGTGAGCAAATAATGAAAAAAAAGATAAAATAAAAAACATTTTCCCTTTAAATCAATTTTTGTTTTTCAAAATTGAAGATAAACAACTGATTGTAGGTATTCAATATATATATTTGAATAATTTTTTACTATTAACAAGCAAACTGTAAATTATTAGACTACTGTTTTTGTTAAGCATTAATAATACCACTGTTGATCTTACAACAACAATCGTCCCATAAACATTATAGTAAACGTCTCATAGCTTTACTTTGCTTTTGTTTATGATAATTACCTCCAGATGTCTCTCTGTCTCTGTCATTACTCTCTCTGCTCTTCTGTTTGAATGAGATATATTTATTTCACTTTTAAGATTATTTTAAGCATTAATTATCAGGTTAAATTAATTTAATTAGGCTTAGTAAGTCCTACACAAGAGGACAAAGATACAATGACTTAATAAAATAAATAAAAATTTAGTGGTGTGTAGGATACATTAAGTGCAAGATTTAAAATGCAATTAGACATAACAAGAATTTGGTTATTGTATTCCATTGCATGTTTAAAAACAAATGTCATTAACATCACAGAATGCTAAAACATACCAAAATGGAATGGCACTGGTGGGAATTTTTAGTATTTTTTTGGAATATAAAAAAAAAGAGGGGAAAAAAGTGTTTTTTCTAAAAGTCCACAGGGCCCACAAAAAGTAACACCCATATACAATAAGAAAAGGTCTTTGTGTGTCTCTGGCCTGCAATACAAAGCAGACTCCAAACAAACTTATTCT
Source organism: Enteromius mattozi (assembly GCA_032359235.1). Lineage (NCBI taxonomy): Eukaryota > Metazoa > Chordata > Actinopteri > Cypriniformes > Cyprinidae > Enteromius > Enteromius mattozi. The sequence continues at coordinate 6,031,559 of JAUMHE010000051.1, forward strand.
GGGCACAAACAAAGAAAGTGCAAAGCATGTGCAACATGAACAAGAATGCATTTTTATATTTCAGAATAAAGATTGTATTGTTCTATCTCTACAGCATCTTTTTGTATATTAATTACTAGTTAAATAGTAAGGCAACTCCATAGTCTCTTGATTGCTTTGCCAGAACCAAATAAATATTTATGCTGATTCACGCTTGACAGGATGATTTTAATGAGTCTGATATAGTCAAAGGAATTTAATTAAACCCTCATCAGTACTACAACTACAAAATACACCAAACATTTGTTAAACCGACAAAAAAGTTAATAGGAAACAGACAAATTCTTTTCAAAACCATTTATGCAAAAAACAGCTTCATTATTTGTGAGTAAATACTGGTGTCCTCAGCTGTGTTGCCCTAAGGAGTTGAACCCTCGTGACGGCTAATTAAGCATTAACATGACTGATGATTTATTATCCTTGTCAGGATACTCACAAATGTCTCTATATACTTCTAACCTGAAGCATACACCAAGCGGCCTGTTTTCGAAAAGTAGGACAGCAAAGGCTTGTCTTGGGATCCTCCAAGCATGTAAAGAATAACCAACCACTGAGTCAAAGTATGGTAGAAATAATTTACTTGATTTCGCTTTATAGTATATCACAAGAACCTGAGAAAACTCTCTGAAAAATCAAAACACATGCAGCATCAACAAATTAGGATGGCTGCGTTTGGTGTCCAGGTGGTTTTGGGTCGGACCACCAGGTGTGACCTAGTTAACCCTTTAGTTGTATTTAATAGGCCAAAAGAACATGGATCAAAGGAGCAAAATTATATCCTTAAAAAAACTCTTGCTTTTAAAGCTACATTTGCATCCTCCTCTCTGCCCACTCCCAACATCCTGCCAAGTCTACTGCCTCGGGTCTTTCAAATTTTTCATGCAGACTCAACCTATAGGTTTAGCAAATTTTTCTTAATATAATAGAATATTTTATCTGTCAGAATAGCCCGATCTCATGGCAATGCATACATATTTTCCAAGGTGGCTGATTCGTATGACCTCACTCGTACGAATGATTTTTGCAAAATCGTATTTACGAGTTGCCAATTCGTATAAATTTGTACGAATTATGTAACATATTTTAGCTCATTAAGGGAAATGTATATAAATAATTACTATTAATTATGATTAATAGCAATTATTTAAATTAGCTGCCAGTAGTAACTGTAGCAGAATTACCATCAACTAATCTGTTCATTCAGCGAACACATAGTGTAATTAAG
>JAUMHE010000051.1:6045891-6060558 GCA_032359235.1 Enteromius mattozi
GTGAATTGCTGAATGTGAACAGGTGTGGGTGTGCAGTGCATGCTGGGAAATTGAGTCTGTGTGAGTGTGAAACCAAGAGAGGTGAGGTGATGTGAGTGCCCTCTAGTGGCGCTTGAGGGCACTCATGACAAAACCCCACTTTAACATCTTCAAACAAGAACTGCAATTGTATTTAAATACAATATCTACCTCTGTTTACAAAAAAGATATAAAAACGTCTAGAATTTGTGCTATGTTTAAGATTTATTCTTAATATAAAATCATATTTTATTCATATTCATTCACATTTATGTTATCCTTTACTTAATAAGTATTAATGAAAGATACTTCGTTTGTTGTTGATACCTGTTGTTTTGTTCTGTTTGTTTTGTGCGTTATAATAAAATATGAATGTTAATAAAATACAATTTTTTTATAAATGGATAATCCATGTAAAACTATATTTAAAATTATTTTATGAAAATAATAAAGATGTTTACCCTTACATTTATTTAAGTGTAAAGAAAATGTACTTTTTACTTTATGGTTACACCTAATTGTATGACTAATTAAATTTAAAAAAATCATTTTTAAAATCAGGTTTTTAAAAACCATATGAAACTAAAATAAATATGAAAAGTTCATTGCTAAAAACTTGGCAAGTGTCAACTAGACTTTTACAATTTATTTTTTGCATGTCATTAAGGTACTCCAACTTCAAATTGCCATAAAAAAAACTCCAAATGAAGAATACAAAATCCACTCAGGTTCTGCAATTCAAAATAAGCTAAGCATTCTTTCACACAAATGTGCAAAATTGAAGTAGCTGTCTATCTTTTGTGTCTCAGAAAATGCTAGTGCTAATGTATTGTGTTTTGTGCAGTTTTACAGGTGTTTCCTCATCCTGTTTCACTGCAAACACAGCTCTCTAGAGAATGGACAGTCCTCTATGCCTTCAAGAACTACTGGCATCCAGCTCAACCGAAGGGCTTATAGCAACACAATGGCTGGTAATGCACCTCCATCCATCCAAAACGACTGCAGCACTCCTGTCTCTGGCTGAACCAATCCACGCAAGATCACACTTTGATGTTCCAGCCCCATTCTAAACCTGCATACTGTCCCAAATGATGCCAAGACAGAAATCATCTGTGTAGTGTTGTTGAGTGCCTACAAATCAAAAGCTGAAAATCAGAACTGTAGCAAAGTGATCTCTATAGTCGTCTTTGTGATGACAAACTGTTGTCTTAGTTAACACTCACCATTTTAAGTATTTGTATGTGACGTATCAATATAAATCAGGGGTGTCAAACTCATTTTAGGTTCGGAGAAAATGTCCCCATGTGCGGGCCGAATTATCTTTTGTTAAACCCTGACACCTTTGAAATCCTTTGCTCACAATTACAGTAATATTAACCATACAATTTACAATATAAGTTACAAAAATCTAGAACACTTGAGATTATGGTTATTTTAGGAGTGTGCAATATTGACACAAAATGTCAGTTTTTTAATTGATTTATTTATTATTTTTTTTATAGTGATAATTACCATATTTTTCACAGTGTGTTTAGAGTTAATTGTCATGGATAAAGCCGCCATTAGGTGGCAGTAAATGCCCTTCTAAATGAGTGATCCATTGACTTATTGGTTAAAAAGATTGATTCAAAACAGCTGATTCGTTAAATATTTGTTGAGAAATAGCCAGTGATTTTATGAATGGGCCAGTGCTGCTCGGAAACGCACAACCGGTTGGCTTTGTTAAAACATTTTCTCGCCGAATCAGAGATAAACAGACAGCATTGTGAGGACAATGTAACACTAGCTTAATAATAAACTTCTGTTTGTTGAGCTGTTGTATAAAATCAATTAATTTGCGATCGCACTGACATTCTAGTTATAGTTAGATATCTATCTATCTATCTATCTATATATATATATATATATATATATATCTTAACTATCAAGACAAACACTCTGGACAACAGGACATTCTGCCTCCATATTTTAAATTAGGCTAAATTAGAACTATTCTGATTAATCCATCACTGAAAAACTCTCATGATTTTGTTCTTTTTTTCCCAATGTTACAATATGTCAGTTCGCACATAAAACAACAGTTAGGATATTAGTACATGATAAATAGCGCACACTCCTCGCTTGTTTACTCTCTCCGTACTGTCCAGTGCGTCGCAGTGTCGTTTAATATTGTACAAATTTACCACAGCCACGAGATGTGATTAAACATACCTGTCTGTGTTGAGATCTCAGATCCTTTCTTTTAATTTATCCTTAAATTTTGAGCCTCCCGGGTCAAAATTCTTCTTTTGAACATGTTTAAAATCACTAGTAACTTGCCACACACTCGTCAGTAACAAAGCAGCTGTCATATTTTCACCATGCTGCTCACGATTCGGGCGCTGCTTTAAACTGCGCGTGTGGTGTTGACTGCCGCCCTGAGGCATAAAATCAACGTGTATGAGCAATTAGTTTCGCTTTAAATTAAAAACCAAATTTTTCAGCCAATACACGGTATTTAATCATCCTGCGAGCCGGATTGGACGCCTCTGTGGGCCATATTCGGCCCGCGGGCCGAATGTTTGACACCCCTGATATAAATGTTACAAAGAGCGAGAAAAGTGCAGACAGCCACTGGTGACTTATTAAAATGGATGTTTAGATCATGTACTGGTGCAGTAATTCTGAATGTGCTTACCCTCATGTTGTCTGTATGTTCCCAACCCATTTAAGGCCAGGTCTGAACAAGAGGCTGAATAAATCTGTGAATTTAACGGAAGCTGGAAATCTGGTAAAATCCCCAACACATTACTGCTTTGTACTCATTTTCTACTCTGCTCCTAATCTCACCATTATCTGCTGGAGATCAAGCATGGTGACATTTGAATTATTAGTCACATCATTGCTTCAAATGAGTCCAGTGATCTAAGACAGTATTTCCAAACTTGGTCACTAGTGGTAATGATGAAGAAAAAGTTTACCCAAAAATTCTGTCAATTACTGACCCTCGGCAGCAAAGTTCCTTTATTATTACAGCAGAACAAGAGCATAGTTCCTTGTCAGCAACTTTTCAGTCGGGCTTAGTACATGATGTAACTACAGAAGAGTCAAGTTTTAAATAGAAAAAATATCAAAACTTTTTGGTCATTTTTAAACAAGATGCTTCTGGTCTAATCAGATTCAATGATCTAGGCCAGGGGTGGCAAACTCCCGTCCTGGAGAGTCGCAGCCCTGCGGAGTTCAGCTCCTACCCTAATTAAAACTCACTTGTCTGTAGCTTGTAAGTAATAGGGTTGATTAGGGCTGAAGCAAAACTGACCGACGTTCACTGCCCCTGATCTAGGCTAAGCTATGCTAAGTGCTATCGCCAAACCCGGAGATCGGCTGAGTGGATTCAAAAACTGTAAAACTTAGAAAAAGTAGAGTTTTCCTTTATGGCAGATAGGGTGGTTATATGCACATTGGGACACAGGGCTCTTAAAGCTGCATATCTTGGCTGCCATTTATTCAAGAGCCTTTGAAGGACATCTCAATTTGAAGGATCCTTGGAAGGCAGTTATTTTAATAGTAGTTCTGTGTTTTATTACTCAGTATTTAATAATAAGGATCAGTCTGGCATGGAAGCCTTTAGGATCAGGGCTGGGCAACTTCGGTCCCGGAGGGCCAGTGCCCTGCAGAGTTTAGCTCCAACCCTAATCAAACACACCTGTGTTTGACACACCTGTATTTGATTTGGGTTGGAGCTAAACTCTGCAGGACACCAGCCGTCCAGGACTGAAGTTGCCCACCCCTGCTTTAGATGGACTAGGAAGGATGTATGAGGGTGAAATACAGTAAATGATGATAGTTTGGTAGAACAGTTCCTTTATGTCAAAGCCAAAATGTTGTGTTAAAGGTACAATCCACAATCACTCACTCAAAACAAAGAATGGCAAAAAAGAGCACTTGTTGAATTGCTCTCTTAGTAGCAGATACTGGATTGTGCCTTTGATAGCACATTTGATGTTTAGGTTTAGGAATGTTGACTGTCTGTTTGAGAACCATCCACCTCACACGGACCTTCAGATTATATGTCAATCATACAAAAAAAAAAAAAAAAAGTCTGCAACCTTTGTTCATGTGCTTGTTTGTCTCTTTTAGATATTGACTTTTAAGCCAAAAATTCATTTAGTCATTAAAATTCAGCAATGCACTCACAAAGCAAGGGAGATAACAAGAAGGAGTGTGCATGTGCATATTCATTGGCTCTTTGCTGCCATAAGCACTCAGTTAGCCAGTCACTGGCTTGCGGCAAGGTAAGTATCCTCTAGAAATGTTACGGAGAGTTTGCCTCCCTGATCGAAATAATCCCGTCATGGCCCCGAAACTAGCATCTATCAAATTGGTATTACCTAGTAACACATTTCTGCTTTTGCACACACACATATCCTATGCTCTTCAGTTAAATGTTTATTCAACAGGAACAGTGAATACAAACAGACATGATTATCATTTGTAATAATAATAACAAATTAATAAACATTGGCCCAAAAAAATACATCATCACTGCAGCACTCTATTGTGAAGCACCCTAAGAAAAAAGTAAGTTATGGTTTTGGAACAACATGAGGGTGAAATACAGTAAATGATGATAGTTTGGTAGAACAGTTCCTTTATGTCAAAGCCAAAATGTTGTGTTAAAGGTACAATCCACAATCACTCACTCAAAACAAAGAATGGCAAAAAAGAGCACTTGTTGAATTGCTCTCTTAGTAGCAGATACTGGATTGTGCCTTTGATAGCACATTTGATGTTTAGGTTTAGGAATGTTGACTGTCTGTTTGAGAACCATCCACCTCACACGGACCTTCAGATTATATGTCAATCATACAAAAAAAAAAAAAAAAAGTCTGCAACCTTTGTTCATGTGCTTGTTTGTCTCTTTTAGATATTGACTTTTAAGCCAAAAATTCATTTAGTCATTAAAATTCAGCAATGCACTCACAAAGCAAGGGAGATAACAAGAAGGAGTGTGCATGTGCATATTCATTGGCTCTTTGCTGCCATAAGCACTCAGTTAGCCAGTCACTGGCTTGCGGCAAGGTAAGTATCCTCTAGAAATGTTACGGAGAGTTTGCCTCCCTGATCGAAATAATCCCGTCATGGCCCCGAAACTAGCATCTATCAAATTGGTATTACCTAGTAACACATTTCTGCTTTTGCACACACACATATCCTATGCTCTTCAGTTAAATGTTTATTCAACAGGAACAGTGAATACAAACAGACATGATTATCATTTGAAAGTCAGCAGATACCCTGGAAAAACTAGGCAGAAGAACATTTGATCTTGCTTAAATTAGGGTCGAATATGTGCGTCAGCTGCACAGCATGGCAAATCTCTCAGAAATTACTGTCACGACATGTGGCACAACAATTTTCCTGAGCGCCAAAGTGGCCAGATTGTGCGTCTATATGTGCTTGTGTTAACAATGAAGAGGCTCACCTATAAATCCTGAGGAAGGAGGGTTGGGTTGAATCTCCTCTCTTGTGTTGCTTTGAACAATATCCCAGAGTTTCCAGATGAATGAAGGATGAAGGATATAAAAAGGCTGCTCAGGGGTATTCTTCCTGTGATTTATGTATGGAGTAAACAGGTCATAATCGGGTTGCTGGTACCACTGTGGGCATTGAGAAAACAAGTAAATATTAGGTTGAATATAAAGTCCTGACACTTAGCCTGGTTTCAAAGACAAGTCTTAGATTAAGCCGCCCATACCAAAAAAGCTATCAAATTTTTATTTACTAACGTTATGTTTCTGGACCTGGGATAATTTCAGTTGTGTTGCTGTCTATGGAGGGTGAGATAGCTCTCCAATTTCATAAAAAAATATCTTCATTTAATGGTAAACTAACCCTTTAACAGTGCTGACTCTTCTGACAGATTGTCTATGATGTGATACCTTATGGAGGTCAATGTTATAAGGAGCAGGATCCCAGGCTACCAAGGTGATGTTCTTATAAAGTGAACTGCTGCTGAAGTTGTGTTTGGGGTTTGCTAGAATCTGATAGAAGAGAAGAAAAAAATCTCTATTTAGTCCTTTCACACAGGGAATGAGTCAGAAAGTGAAGGTGCATTAATGCAAATGACTCTGACCTGAGAGTTCATGATTCGAATGGTTGTCTTGCTGCCCACGTCCTTTTCATAACCCTTGCATGGTGCAGCATTGAAACGCAGCACTGCATCATGGGAATCTAGAATGGCAAAAACAGCAGTCAATCAAAAGACCAGTCAGGTTTTAAACGGAGAACACACATTGACCCTTCGTTGTCATAGTTATAACTGATTATACAGAAGAATATGCTTTTTCGACTAAAAAATGTAAAATAATTATAAAATTGTCAAATCATTGTTTTGACAAAGAAATATTTTATGACATGAATTTACATGCGAAATCTATCTCCATTATATAATTGACTCTGGACTTATTAAACAATGTATTAATGTATTGAACAATGATATTAATAATTTTTGCAAACATTGTCCAGTTAAGAAGTTTTTGGACTACACTGTAAAAATGTTTTGAGCTTATAAATAAAACAAACATAAATACTACTTCAGTCTTTATAGTGTTATATTGTTACTTGTCCTTTGTTTGTAATTACAGTGAAGGTTCTAGTAATTTCTGAGTAAACATTGTAAAAGTGTATCCTACACCATATTTTTCAGTGCATAAATAAAACAGGAAATCCAGAAAACAGGATTATTGTTTGTTTCACCTATTGATTTGAAACTTATTATTTAAAAAGAACCTCTTTAAATGAATCTGTCTGCAAAAAAAAAGTGTTATGACCAAGCTAATATTATAAGATATTGCTCCCTCTAGTGTTTGTAAAGTTAATGCTACCATAATAAACTCCTAATGCGCAGGAGGCTAATGTACAAGTATACTGGATGTTACCTCTGATATATCCCTAGTAAACTAAGTATTTCGTTATTCATTGGCCTGAATAATCAAACAATCTCTCCGTCGAACAGTATGATGATTTTCTTCCATCAATGTCTTTTTACATGCAAAACATTCAGTCACCACTAGAAGGTAGCAAAAGGCAATTCACTAACATTTGTTCAGTAACCATTTTAGCTAGACTTGCTTTCCAAACTTTTGCTTAATTTGTGAGTAATACAAATGTGAGTATATTAAAACAAACATCTGAACAAAGAAATCTAGGATTTTTAAATAAATAAATGTACAATGCTTTGACAAACTACAAAAGCTGCTGCTGTAAGTGTAAGACATAAGTTTCATTAGAAATAAGACAAAACTTTCTTTATAAAAGGTCCTATAAGTAAATATTTATATATATATATATATATATGTATGTATGTATGTATAGCAAAAACATGCAGAGACATGTTGTGGCTTCCAGCAGCAGTGTTTTCGTTCTTTCTGACAATGAGGCAGGGCACTGCTATTCAAGGGTTTTTAGAGAACAGTGAGAACTGCTCAAAGCTTATTTGCCATTGGCTGTCAGCTGTGGTATTCATGTTCCAACACATTCAACAGTTAGGCCTTGTGCATCAATGTCTCTATTCAAAAGCAGACCAAATCAAGGTCTAACGAGGAAAATAAAAAAGGGCAGATGAATTGAGTGGACAAAATGGAATGAGGGAATGAAAGGAAAAGCAGGAGAGTGAGAAAGAGAGAACAACGCTCAAAACAAGACAGGAAAGTGTCTGTTTGGATACTAAAAAGTCTGAGAAAAACACAATTAGCTAAGATTTTAATTAGCTGAGTGAAGATTTTAAATTCAACTTCTATTGGAATGGTTTCTGAAGAAAAATGTGAGACTGAACACTGGAGAAATAGCTGCTTAAAAACTGTGTCATCACAGTTACTAAGTAAAATGCCTAACTTACTGTTGTAATCAAATTAAAGCAGCCATGGTGAGCATAAAAGTCTTTTAAAAAAGAAAAAAATTATTATAAACTTTTGACCACAATATGCATATTATCCCTTTCCAACTCACCAATTTCGCGTCCCAATGATGAGTTCAGTATTGCCCCTGCTGAAGTCACCACGGCACATGTTGTGTACATCTGCTGCAATTTAGAAGAAACCAGCTGTTTAAAACCTAGATGAGAAAAGGGCTGTTCAGACCCATCCAGAGTTCTGAGTTGGGCTTGCCGTTTCATCTGACACAGCATCTCCTCTCTACTATTGTTTGCCTTTTGTTGGCCTTCGTAGAGAACATTGTGCTTATTAGAGTGAACATGGTCCCTCAAAGCTCGCCGTAGTCGATGGCTTAGCATTTTAGAGGACACTTGACCCTTCCAAAGACCACGAACCACCGACCAGTCATTGGAAAAATATTCATCACTGTAGTCGCTTTCAGGTAGCTTCCTCCTTGGACGACGTTCGCCAAAATTCCTGAAATACTCATTTCTAGAGCGAGGAGGTTGAAACGCTTGCCTGTGCTGGGAAGGACCCTTTCTGTCTGCATACAGACGCCAGCGGGAATTATGGGATGCCATGATGGCCCGGGAACTATGTTGAACATAGGATGAGTGATGAGATTCAGAGTTGAACTTGGTAATCCTTTGGGGCTGGTTCATCTGAGAGTCAGTGAAGTAGGTAAAGACAACAAGGAAAAACAGCACCCAGAGCAGTAGGGCCACCAGCAGAAGTTGAGCCAGCTGCTTTGTGACATGCCGTAAGCCCGGCAATAGAGAGTCCTGCACTCCCATCACCCTGTTCCACAACACTCACCCTGGAGGGACAAAGAAATGTGTGATGCTTAATATGCTGTAAAAACTGGCAACCTACAAGAGACCCTAGTACAGCAAATGTACAATATGTTCATTTAATTTCTTTGCTTTTTGAATTTGAATTTGCTGGTTAGGTATGTTTTGAAGCATAACAGCTTTTTTGAGTTGGTCTTAGTTGGTCATGAGCTGGTTTAAGCTGGACATGTGTTGGTACTAAAAGCACTAGTTGCTAGTTGTCCAGCTCATAACCAGAACAGGACCAGCTTAAACCAGCTGATTTGCTTCAAAACATACATATCCAGCATGTTTTTTCATCACGGTGTGGAAGCAGCTTTCACAGTTTGAGAAGCCAATCTGACAACACAGGGCTGAGTTAAGCTGTTAAGAACTAAAGCTTAAGTAGTACATTTACAGTAAAGGTTAAGTACACTGATTTTCAACCAGCTTTTTATTGTTACTGTGTGGGTGGTAAAAGTGAATATATGTTTTTATAAAATTTTGCATTACTTTTCCTTGTTACCTCAACTTCCATGAACCAAGATATCCCTGTTTATTTGCCAGCAAAATGCATCATCTGGCAGAATTGTAGGGCTTTTGTCTTATTGAGCCCAGTGCATTATGGATGTTGACGTTTTCCTACCGTCCTTTTTTACCACTTCTCTTTTAGCTCTGTTGTCTCCAGTTGTGTAGTACTTTTATTAAAATTCCCATCAGAAATGAATTACACCTTTAAGAGATTGATACACTAAACGCAACATAATTATTGGTGCTCACAAAAATAAATGCAGTAGAACAAAATAGAGTTGACACAAAAAATTGTGTGTGTGTGTGTATTTTGTCCCCACAATAAAAATATGGGCATGACATGCTGAAAAAAAAATAGTTGGGACTTAATACTCCTATCATACAAAGAACCTACAGAAAGATTGGACAGAGCATGACAGATCCAGAAATATAGATAACATCTACAGTAAAAACAAATTAAAGACCATGATAAAAAGAAAGAAATATCCACATTAAAAGTTTAGACTGACCAATCAATCAATCAATCAATCAATCAATAAATCACTTTTATTTATATAGCGCTTTTAACAATACAGATTGTAGCAAAGCACTGAACATTTTCAAATAGGAGAACAGAGTGATGGTAATGTATAATGATGAGATTAAACTGTTTATTTATTAAATGCAGAGTCTCTGTAATCAAAACGACGATAATCACTAGAAATTGGGTGCCCCCGGTGATGTTTTATTCTTTTTGAAATATGAATTACATTCATCAGCAATTCTCATATATATATACTCATCCTCTTCTATTACTGTTAAAATTCAGTTCAGCAGTTTCATCTAATTTAAACCTGCTTTATTTTGCTTCTTGTTGCTTAATTCTGCCTCAAAGAGACCTGCCTTAGTGCTGATGTCTAAATGTTGAAAATGATGCAGAGTCGATTTAAAATAAAGGATCATTTAAAAACTTCCTTTTGCTCCTTGTGAGTCTTAATGTCTTAAAGTCGATTTTTCCCTCTCTATCCTTAACATAGATTTTCTGTCAAATCACACCCCTTTCATTCTCACAGAAATCTTCTTCACACAATGAAGGAATCAATTTGATGTGCTGAAAATTGCTCTTACAGTATTTGGGCAAATTGCTCTTGTCCACAGTTTATTCAAAGTAGAATTAAAGAAGAGCACTGCGAGCAGAGTAAACTGGCCATCTTTACAACAGTGAGAATGCCAATGTCAATACTTTTTGTGTTCTAGAATATTTATGTTCTAAGCGCTTCATCTGTAAATATTTTTAAGAGCCTAATACCCTGTAGCATGTATAAACATCACCTTTCGCAGATCTTGAGGAGGTTTCACATTAATAACATGTCCTATTCTCATCCAAGTAAAGTCACTGAGATAACAAGAACAATAGCTCTCACTAACTGACAATAGCATAAATAACAGAGGTCGAATTACAGTCTACTCAGCGCAGTTGCAATCTCCAACTACCACATTTATGTACACGTATACACTGGTTCGCAGAAAGAAATGGATGCATGAAGTTCTGGGTCAGTTCCAGTTTTTAATTGTTGCTATTTCTTGGAACCAACTGCCAGACACTGCTAGCTGCTTTCACACAGCGGGGGACCTGACCATCATTATACACAAAACAGCAAACCGCAGAGAAGAGTTAAGGCTGCAGACAACTATAAATCATAATACTTTGAAAACTGTTATCATTTTATTTTCAGAGGCTTAATTTACTCTAGAAAATATATAACCTATATAACCTACTCAATTACGGTAAGGTAAGTTAAATGTAATTTTTCACAGGGAAAGAAAATAAATGAGAGAATAATTTCACTGAGTTCTGAAACATATTTAGCCAGAAATTTTAAATGATTGCACATGTAAAATAATAGCTCAATCAAGAAAAATAAATAAATAAATTGTCCTTATTTACTCCCTCATGCTGTTCCAAACCTGGAACACAAATGATTATTTCTAAACATCCTGGATGTAAGAAAATAACCGTTTAACATCATTGTATCATGAAATATAGCTCTGAAGTGACATCATAAATAACTTTTGTATAGTACTGACACTGACAGCCTTGACAGCCTCATTATTCAAAGTTAATCTTTTGTCAAATTTTGTGTCTTATACATACACACAAAACATTTCTAACATACACAGATACAGCACTAATCCCCCAGACCAGAAAGACAAGTTTCATTTAAAACCAAATAAGAAAAGGGCGAAAGGTTACACATATGCTAGATATACGCGCCTGGGGTCAAAGTCTCTTTTTACTACTGAAAGAGGTAATAACAGTGGTTTTAAATGATACAAAGGAAACCAGGGGTTTTACTCATGCTATTTTTCTAACTTTATCTCTATTGTCACAAAGGTCAGAAATTAACCAGGGCTTGGGGTAAAAATAAATTAGTTTTGAAATAAGCAGAGTACATCAGCTTCACCAAAAGAAGCATTAACCAGACACAATATCATGTCAATGCGTGACTATTTTATGCTTTGGCAAATTCATGGCAAATCCCCTGTTCACTGTAAATGCATGCAAAATAGCGACCAACATATTTTACTTCTACACAATAAAGGAAGTGATACAGGTTTACAATACAATAAAATGTACAAAATAAATTATTAATTGTGATTTATGAATAACCAATTCTTTAAGGATGTAGGTTGCAGGTTTAGTCCACGGTTCAGCTTCTGAACAAGACAGCTGTACTTGTTAATGCAACTCTTTAACTGTTTAAAACTCTAGTTATACAGTTAGTTAAGCAGAAAATTAATTAATTCAGTCAAATTTTCTAGCTAGCAGAGAATGGCGATAAAGTTAAGCTTTCTAGGAGCAAGGGTGTGGTGTTTAAGCCCTATCTTATAGCTCAGATATCATTGATGCAAAACATGCATTGTCACATGTACTTGTTTCAGATTTTTGAACGATAAGATTAAGGAATCAATGTGGTTTGGATATAGTTAAATATGCTACAGTATAAGGGAACTTCACAAGACAATGTGTCCAATCACATATATAATCTTCCGCTTAAAATATTCTTCCTTTCATGCAAAGAGACCTCTCTAATCATAGGTTTAGACACCCAAGAGCATTTGACAAGCTGCCTACACACACAAACAGATACAAACACTTTCATGCTTAGTAAGGCTTAAAGTGAGTCAGGTGCACAATTCTAGCTTTGTGCTGGCAAAAATCACTAGGAAGAGAGCCAGTGTAATGGCATCACCACAAATATGCAAATTCTGTATTGTTTCATTTCAACTCTTTTGCATCAAGTATACAAATAATTTTTAAAAAGTACCCGAGTATCTACCTGGTGTTGAGTGCCTTGCTCATTGGCACAAGGTGAAGGAGAAATAATCTCATGTACCTCTCCTATCGCACCATGGGATTTAATCAGCAAGCTTTCTGTTTTGAAACTGAGATCTTAACCATTACAGTACCACCATCACAAATTATAGGATATAAATAATTTCACCTGCTCTCTCTTAGTTCTTTATACTTGGCCTGTGCCCAATACCACTGAGAGAAACAAACGCCTACACCAGCAAAGGCAATCCACTGTGGAGGAGAATTTTAAATCAGCCAAGCTTTTGAACACATTTAAGTAAACCTGCCAAGATAAAAAAAACAAAAAACAACTAAAAGAAAAGCTTTTTCAAACCAAATGGAAGGTTTGTGTGTGACAGATCTTTGCCAAAAGAAAAATTAACAAATGGAGACAGAATAAGGGCACATTTTGACAGGTAGTATGCAGAGAAACAAAACAAGTGCTGTCACATGAGGAACAAATAATGTGGTGTAAAAAGGGAAATATGTTGCTGAGTGAGATTATTATATTGTCAGTGTAGATGCATGAACAGATTTTACTTCTATCTTTTTCTACAGTCATTCAACTGATCCGACTGATTGCCAAGTACAATCTGTCAGCATCTGTTCAGTCATCCTCAACTCTTTTGTGAGACAATGACTTATGAAAATGATATATACTGTTAGTGTATTAAATTAATATGTGCAGTGTACTTTTCAGCATCCAGATTTACAGAATGCATTTTTTTCCACAAAAAGCAGAGCACAAATGCCAACGTAAGCTGGCTGATTAATATCAGTATGTAATGGCTTAGTGTGCTGCCCAGATGTAGAGACTACTGTATGCACAGTATAAAAAAATCAAAGGCTGCATACCGCTGAATATGTTCTCTTTGGTCTGTCTAGTTTAAATCTACATTTTCGAGAAGTGGCACGTGACAGTTCCTTCGAACATGTTTATGGTGGTAGGATAGTCTACCTATTTTTAAATGCAGTTACTTATTTTCCCAAATGATTTATTTATAAGTAAGAAATGTATTCATACAGGTAGCCAACTCAATATAACTCAAACGCTACGTAAATCGATTAACCAAATACTTAATTACAATGACAGTTAATTTACAATGTGAAAGTAGGCTATGGAACTAAAATATACACACATTCGGACGCAAATTGCTATCTAGTCTCTCGTTTAAAACTACAGGACATAGAATCACCTTAAAAAGTTCAAAGAAATTTCTGAATGGTGTACTTACTGCAGCTGAAGACAGTTCGCGGTGCTCGGCTGCATTCAACCTCTCGTGCCCGCTCCGTTCAGCATGCGCGTGTAATAAACAAAATAAAATCAATAATAAACGTCCACGCGTGAACATTCACTACATTAAAACATAAATCCATTGCCGTTTCCTTTCGTCCTTTCGTTTTTTTCGCTCTGTCATTACTTTAATCTTTGTCGGTTTCGCTACGCAAGATGTTGTCTCATGTCACGCTCTACTTCAGCTCTCAAAACTCTGAGGCGAGATCTAATGAGCGCAGACAACGAAGGGACGACTAGCCAGATTCACCCGCCCTCAGTGTTTCCCACCATTTTTTTCACGAAATAGACTCTTCAGTGCTACAGTGCGCGATGTCTTTCACCGAGTCGGATGCTATTGTTCAATGCATTAGGCTAATCGTGGATGTTCGTTTCTTTATGCATTCACAGTAACTGAGGGAACGGTACAGACTTAATGTTTACGAATTAAGAATAAATAAACAAAAATCTTAAGAAAAAGCGTAAGACAGTTCTTCGTAAATTCGTAAGAATGTTCCTGAATCAAATATGTAGTCAGAAAGCAAAAGACCTTTAGGGCATGCCGCAGGAAGTAGAGACAAAGCTGTGTTACAGCTACTACAATCAACTGAAACTGCATTGATCTCCCTTTGACTATATGACTTCAAAGGCCAATTTTAAGGTTATGTGCCCCTTTTTGAACGAAGAAAATAGAAAATTAGTTCATATAAATTAACAGCAGTTCATAATTTCTACTGGCAGATACATAAATCAGTGTTCTGTGATCTCTTAGGCATTATTTATATA
>JAUMHE010000051.1:6089360-6102592 GCA_032359235.1 Enteromius mattozi
CATGCGAGATCCCATATGTAACGTCTCCGTTCCCTCCTTCAGGGAACGTGGGTTACGTTCGTAACCTAGACGTTTCTATGCCTCAGAACTTGCAGTCCTCTCTCTTTTAACTTATTTTTGGGGGATGTATTCAGTAAACATTTCCTCATAGATTAACAAAGAAAAAACACCAAAAAATGTCCCTTCACCAACTGTGCAGTCTCACCATAGTCTTGAGTAATCTCTCAAAGACACAATTTTATTTAATGTTTGATTAGTATTACAGTTTTGCATTTTTATTTAGTTTTTAATTTTTTATAAATTTTCATTCTATCGATGTTACTATTAGGAGTGTTTTTTCAAGTGTTTACAAGGTTTTTGTTTTTCATCTTAGTTTAATATTTTTGTGCTGTTAAAGTGTTATAAATTGGTTTAATACCATTAATTCATGTTTTACAATGTATCGAAAACTGATTATAAAATTATTTTGTGACAATTTCATTTTACTTAGTTTTGAAGAAAATGCATTATCATTTAGTTTTATTATTTTCCAATTAGTTTTTTTTTTTTTTTTGTATTTAGTTATTTCATCTTTTAATTTAATTTAACACAAATGTTTACATTTTTGCTGATTTTTGTCTCATTTACATAAGATTTCACTAAATATTTTCATTTTGTTTTTGCTTTTCTTGCAGCATATTTGTAATGTAATAGAGACTTGTAGAGAGTTCTAGAGACTTAAATAAAACATGCAGCAACAAAATACCATAAAATCAAAATTATTTATATGTATAAATAATAATAATAATAATAATATCATTTGACTACAATATAAGCTGGTAAATCAGTAAAATTTACGGTAAAAACTGGCATCTGTGGTTACCGGAATTCAACCATAAAAAATACGGTAACAACATTTTAGGTTTTAAGTTAGATTTACAGTTAAATACCGTCATTAACTGATATAATGTTAATATACCATCCTATTAAAGCACTGAAATCTGTTTTGTACCTTTGAAATACACTGACAAGCACCAAATCCAGGTGGTGATGAGAAATTCAAATGATGAAATGTAAACATACATAGAAGGTGCTCAGTGTTGTTCACACAAACTTAAAAAATGCAATAAATATAAATTTAACAACATTACATGTAACATAAAACTCTAATAAACATAACTGATAAGAAAAAAGAAGAAATATAGTTATCTCAAAGAAAAAAAACATCAAATTCAAACTAAATTTGAAATGCAATGCAGGGAATTCTGGGAATGTCAGTTTACATTTTTGTCCCTGTAAATTTTACAAGAATTTACAATAAACCATTTAACAGGTTTTTACCGTAGCAGTTTTTTACTGTTAAAATCACGGCCATTTTTTTTACAGTGTGTACAAATCAGCTACAATAGCTGATTTGTTTAAAATGATTAGATTATGAGTAAAAAATATATTTATATTCTGGTAACCGTTTATCATACCTAACATGCTGTCTCCACTCACAGTGGGCATGTGAGAGTCTTGATTCAGTCGGGAGACTGTTTCCGGATCAGCATGCCCATCAATCGCCCTGTCTGCTAACTCCCCATTGGCCGTCACCTCAGATCCCAGCATAATGCCTTGTTTCTGTGAAAGAATACAGTTTGATGTCAATCTCTCATTTATTACTCATTTATTTATGGTCCTTTAAAGTCAAAATAATAATGCTAATATTATGACTGCTATATCTTGGCTGTGATTGCCAGTATTCCTTCTATATCTCTACCTTTAGAGCATCCCTAAGCCGGCAAACCTCGTCCCTGAGTGCCTCCCGTTCATCATGGATAATGTCTGAATATTCCTTCTGCCTCTCTAAGGCCTTAATGCCGCCATCCACAAAAGTGAACAATCAAGGAAAGGAAGAACAGGGGAGTAAAGGAAACACGTAAGGTTTGGAAAGACTACAAGGATCATGTGACAGTATCAAGCGTTCAGTTGTTTAACAAGTTAATAGGTTAATAAGTATTAAGGGGGAATATTAAATACAAAAGAAAGAATAGTTTTAATGTGATATGATTAATGGAAAATGGCCATGGAAGGTCATTGTACCCCGATCTTTTTATCTTTCCATTCCAATGTTTCTTGCAGGTCAGCGATCTCTCTAATATAGTCCACCTGCTTTCCATGAGACTGTTGGGCTTCCTGAGCCACGGCCATGAGGGTAAGCAGAGGAAAACAGGGACAGGTCAAAGAATATTAAGAGGAAAACGTGAGAGAAGACAACAGAATAACACAGAATTCATCTATGTCAGGAAGACAAAGAATCAGAAGGACTTTGAATATTCGATCATGTACTGCTGATGCTCACCGTCAGCAGCTCTTCACTCTGCTTCAGGGTTTCCTTCATCGCCTCAAACTGGAACTTCAAGACATTGTGGGAGTGATGCTCTCGCTCGAAATCCTAACATACATTGAAAAAAACAACAAAAAACACAGAATGTCCTGATTATTAGTAGTCAAAATCAGTTATTTGAACAGTGGTCAATCTATGATTTCTAATAGTAAAAGGACCGCTGTATACTCTGACTTCACAATGATCATCTTTATGATTGTGTGCATTTCAGTTTATTTCTTGTATATTAACAATCTACTTATTGTGTGATGCTTACATTACTTCTGTGTGTATACTGATGGTTGATATCTTTGTGTGCCAAACCAATTTACTATTAAACCACCGTAACAGTTTATGAAATACTATATTTTTTCATGATATAACAGAAAACTGCCTCATAGTTTAGTTATGATTAGTCTTAACACTTGATTGCACAAAGGGGCCTGATAAGAGTCTTTTATCTATTTATTATTCTTGTATGTGAGCCTCTCTGCAGCATTAATAATTCATTTCCTGGTCATAGGTTCTAAAAAAGATAACAATATCATTTTTGTTTCATTATTCTAATTCTTCATGAAAGGGGTCAAAATGATCCTTGTGTTTTTCAATAAATAATAAAAAAACACTTAAAATATGCTATATACTTGGTTATGACTATATCAGTTTCCTATTTTGTACTGAACAAAAATGAAACCTTTATGCATTTGTAAAAGGGTCAATTATTCTATAAGATTTTTCCTTAAAAAAGTTTCATCACTTGACAGGACTTACTCTGGCTTTCTCCTCACAATCTCTGCGTGTCTCACACAGAAGTTCCTCCAGCTCCATTAGAGTGTCTCTCAGTGTGTCCACCTGATACATCAGGTTTGTCTTCTCATTGTCCAGCTGAGCATTAGACACCATTGCCTTACGGTATTTCTCCTCCACCTCCACCAGGGAGTCCTACAAACAAAAATGAGGAATTTACAGTACATACAGACCATGGTCATTATAATACAGTATTATGAATAAACTTCAAACTTACCTTTATTTCTCGAATGGAGGCCTCGGTGTCCACTGAAATTGAGGTATCACAGCTTCCTCTTCGTGATAAACCTCCACCCAGGGATGCTAGAGTTGCAGCAGAGAGGGTGGAGGCTGTCCTGGACCCCTGAGGATGTAGTTTAAAAATGTACTTGGTCTGCTGAATCATTTTGTTGTGGTATTATCTACCACGATGTTTGTGAATCTATTCAACATCCTAAAAATGATCCTACTCACTTTTTCCAGGAAATCTGACCTTTCCTCCACCTGTGTAAAACAAGTGTGTTCAGTAGATGCTACACTGAAAAAACATTTGTATAAACTAAATGAAATAATGCTCAGGATCTAAAACAGGGCTGTCCAAACTCAGTCCTGGAGGGCCAGTCCGGCAGAGTTTAGCTCCAACTTGCCTCAACACACCTGCATGGAAGTTTCTAACATACCTAGTAAGAGCTTGATTAAATGCTTCAGGTGTGTTTGATTAGAGTTGGAGGTAAACTCTGCAGGACCCCAGCCCTCCAGGACAGAGTTTGGACAGCCCTGATCTAAAACAATACTGGGCCATTTAGAGACATATTCCATGCTTCATCCACTAGAGGGAGCACGGCACAAACAAGAGTCATGCTAATTCCACACGATACTGAAGATTTTAGTGAGAGGAAGAGGATATGCAGAGGAGCAAAAGGGCAGGTCAGTTTTTCCATGGATCTCTATATGTTACAAAGACGGCAGACGTGACCTTGAAACTGCATAACTAAAGCTTGATCAGTGACAGAAAAGGGAAGCTCACCACTGGACTGGCACGGGCTGAACTCGCCCTAGAGGAGGCTCTGGAACTGGAGCCCAGAAAGCCATTGTAGTCTGAAGGCTGACCAGAATGCAGGTATAGAGAAAAATGGGATGAGGAGTAGATGTTAGCAGGAAGAGAGCATTAGAGAACATCTATAGGATCTGACAAGTATGACAAAGTTTCAGAAATCAGTCTCATAAACACTACAATTCAAAAGTTTTAGTGAGAATCTTGAATAAAGTTTCTTATGCTCACCAAGGCTTGATCAAAAATACAGTACAAACAAAAAATATTGTAAAAATTACCATTTAATATACTGTAAAATGCTATGTGTTCCTGTGATTGTCCAGTTGAATTTTCAGCAGCACAGCATTGTTGTAACATGCTGATTTGGTCCTAAGAGTTGTTTAAGTGCCCCTATGGATTTTTATTTTTTTTTTTACAATTTTCATGCAGTGTGTAACATAGCTAAATAAAAACATCCTGCAAAGTTTTGAATATGAAAGTGCACCGTGTATAAAGTTATTGTCGCTCAAAAGAAAGATCAACTCTGAATCATTGAAACAAGTAGTTTTTTTGAAACACAAAACTTTTTATGCTGATGTCAACATGTAAGATTAGCATATTGCCCTCCCACTTGTTGCAAGCACAGACCTGGAAAACTTGATTATGAAAATGCAAATTCAATATTTGCCACTAGGTGCCGCTTTTGGAGCATTAAAGGTTCACAACACTGCTTTAAATGAAATCGAGGGCTTTGGAAAATATAAGGTAAAAACAAATGCATATTATAAGAAAATGAAAGTGTTTTTTGATTTTGCATGCATATCAACCTGTTGTCTGGAACTCCCAAAACCAAAATATGAACCTTTCATAACATTATAGGGGCACTTTAAAAGTTTTTGTTTGTTTGTTTTTGAAACAATAAATGTCTTTACTGTCACTTTTGATCAATTTAATCCATCCTTGCTGAAAACCGCATTAGTTTCTTTTGAAAAAATCTTTTGAACAGTAATGTAAAACCAAACCAAAACACAGTGACATACACACAGCATTAGCGGGTGTCTGTGCGAAGGAGAGTCAGTCTTTCTGACTAGTAAACGACCATACTTTGACCACACAAAAGACAGAAAGAAATTCAATCCAAGATGATTAACCATGCTTTACATACAGTACATACACCACCAGTCCCACTCTCATTACTAGGGGAGAAACAGTGGAGTGGAGGTGCCCAAACTTTCCTCAGAGAAACTTCAAGACATAAACAAAGACACAAACAACACCTAGTCAAGCCTGTGGTCTGAAAACAGAACCATGCAAGACGCTCAACAAGCTTAGAGTAGCATTGGGTATCAAGTCATGCCGCGGTCAGAGAGATAGGTAAAGATCGTGGCCTTACGCCTCTAGCGCTGGAGCCACTGAAACGCCTAGTGGCAGAGTATGAACTCTCTTCATGCAGTGACCCCTGCAGACAGAACAGAACACCTCACCATACTACATTCACCTAACACACTCGATATCTCTCAGACACAACCACGAAAAACACAACAAACACTGACCGCTTTATGTATCCAAAATGGTTCACCACCATGAAATGTGATCTAACAGGGCTGCTAACAATCAGGGAAGATGTACTTTAAACACATCAAGGAGGGGAAATGCTCATTACATACAGAGGAGCGCAAAGAAAGCTTCTTTGCGTGTTTACAGAACGTTATCACATTAGCCATCAACCTTAATACACTCTGATGTACTCTGAGCACTTATGGAATGACTAAATAAAGAATTGACTGCTGCGTTAGATGTCTGAGTAAGAGGCTTTGGAAGCCAGAGACTTGTCAACATATGTGTAACCAAAGAAGTTATGCGTTTCAGATTACTAAACTGCATGCAGGTCGCATGAGGGATTGAACACAGACAAACACACGTTCCTAAATAAGAGAGTTTAACCAAAAATGAAACTTCTGTCAGCATTTTGCTCAAAAGGTTTCCCAAACATAAAGCTTGAGATGGAGATGTCTTGCAACATTCTACTAGATCTCTCCTCTTGTGTTCCACACAAAAAAAGAAGGTCGTATGGGTTTCAATGACAACAGAATTTCTATTTTTGGATGAACTATATCTTTGTTCATTCATATATGTGCCATGTATTCACCAAATTGAAACAGAGTGAACAAATGATCTGCATGTAAAGTTGCATGCAGATGACAACTGGAAACAAACCCTGTGACTTCTCGAACGGGGGGTTTCACTAAAAAGCGCAGAGGGCTAAAAACAAACAGAGAGAGGAGGAAGAAATATATATGCTCATAACATTTCATTTCAATACTACACGTTATTTGAGTAAAATAAATAATCTCTCTATTAAATAAACTTTAGATTTTATTTTATATTACAATGCTGAATCCCACCAGATAAAGCACAACATTCAAAACAATTTGTAGAGACCACAATAATGACAGCTCACTTTTGAAGCTGCCTTGGTTATGGTTTTCTATTCATTCCATTTCCATTTTCAATAGTCATTTTAATAAATACAGGAATGCAACCCACAAGCCAAGTAAATCAGCTCCAGGATTAATCACAGCAGTACAATATTTGATTGAAGTTTTTTTAACTATATACTGATCACTCAGATATGCACAGATAACACCCCATAAAACACTCTGAATGCTGTTATGAATTCAGTATGCAAATTATAATATTATTTATGGTAATATTTACATTTGCATGTAAGTAATGGCTACATTCAATTTAAAAAATAAAATTCAGAAATTCACCAAAAGTAGAACATCATCTAGCCACATCTGTCAATTTTTAACATGCTATTTAAGATTCACTAATTCTAACTGTGAATTCTATTGATTTAATGTCACATTTACCATTGTTTCATGAAATCTTACAGAGAATTTATGCCTTTTTGTTAGCAAAATTTCACTGAAATGATGATAAATTCATTACCTTAATAACATTTTAGTAACAGTAAATTCTCTGATTAGTGTATTTCACAGTGATATTGTGGGTAATGTACTACTTTAAAATTTAATTTAATAGAATTTAAAACAAGTACATTTTACTTTACTTTCGTTTTCAAATGCTTATACCATCACTTGACCAGATTTTTTAATCTAAAATTTTAATTAAATAAAATAATAAACAAAAAAGTCTGGCTTTGGATTTTTATGTCCAGAACCCTACTGTTGTGGTTTAATGGCATTTGTTTGAAAACAAACGTTCCTGTGAAATGACTGAAGAAGGGGAAGCAGTCAAAATGAAGAAAGGGTTATAAGATAAAACAATGAAAAAGAGAACTAACTCTAAAGAAAGAAATAAAGAGGGATTGTTAGGGATTGTGAGAGGGACAGACCCGTCCATTTTGTAGTCTGGCTGAAGGCAGACTGCTGGTGCTGCTGCAGAGATCTGTGTGGTGGCCCTACGGTAAGCAAAAGGACAATGTGAGAATGAGAAATGAAGAAAAAAAAAAACATGAAAGTAGCTGAGGTGACAGATTGTCGCACAAGTGTGATTCAGCAAGTTTGAATAAATGAAAGAGGACAGAAGCAGTGACAGTGCTCTTTGTCCAAAATGCAGTTGTACAAAATCTTAAATCATTAATCAATAATCAATTCCAATTAATTAATACTTAATGATTTAATAAAATTGTTTCAAATAAACAAATGGAATTTTAAGTCTATATGACTTCAGCGTTTTGAGCAAAGATACACTTTGATCACACACTTGACAGACATACGTGAAAACAAACTGATGAAAAATGCAAGAAAAAAAGCAAGCCCTCACAAGCTCTTTTACTAACCACCATAATTTTCTGTGTATGATAATTTAAGTATTTTATTTAATTATAAGAACATTAAAACTAGGTGAAAACTGCTTCTTATACTGTTATTAAATTATAGAAAATTACAACAAATGCAACAAATTTTCCTTTCCTTTATGTGAACCTGGAACCTTCAAATTAAAAACCACTTAACTACCACACTTCATTTCGAGTGGTAAACACTAGAAACTGGCATAAATTATAACTTTTTTTTATTTTATAATACAAATGACATCACAAGTGTACTAACCCTCAGACTGCCCCGACTCCCAACAGACATCCGCTCCTCATCATCTGATATCTGAGACAGGAAGAGAAAGAAAACAGGGAGTTGGGTTTGTTCTTTGAGTAAAAAGGATTTTCAGCATATGTAACTTGTACCCCCTATAAGATATAATTAGATTAATAGTTTACAACATTACTTGTTTTATCAGCTGAAAAAAGGAAAGCAAATGAAATTAAATTTCCAATTTTGTGTGTGTGTGTGTGTGTGTGTGTGCATGCGTGTTTACACATACCACATTCTGTGGACAAATCTGTGAACAAATTTAGTGAGACAAATCTGACAAAACCTTTTAAAACTGTTCTCTTCTGTTAAAAAAAAATAAAAAAATAAAATAATAATAATAATAATAATAATATTAGCTTAGCATAAACTAGCTGTTCAGTTGTCAACAATTGAAAATTTTAGCACTTAGTTTTCATATTTTCTCCTCTTTAGTGACAATCTTTTTTAGCCTGTTGTCATGACAAAAACGTACCTGTGTACCTGAATGTTCTGTGACATACTTGATGTGAAATGTCTAGTGATTGGCTCTAAATAAGTTTTATTTTCTTCCCCAGAACAGATGAGTGTACGTTTTATGAGACGTTGGTTTTGAACACATCACCTCCATTCTGACTACAAATATCCATTATCTCTAAAATATATAAATAATGTATAACTCAAAGGCTCCAAAACACATTTGTACATTTCAGAATAACATACTACCTGCACTACACCTAAACCTACCCGATAGGAACAAAAATGAATGAATCGCAATCATGCCATTTTATTTTGTTTTTCAATCTCTCATCTTTTAGCTCTTACATCGTGAGTCATGTTTTCACCAGATTCGTACCCAAGGATTCTGCATGCTAAGTCAAATTCTGTGCCATCTTAGCTACCGAGCAAGCTTGTCACATCTGGAAAGCGAAACATGTGGAGCTGTAATCATAACATTGTTATCAAAAACAATTATACTGTAAGTGCTCACTGTTTTACCACCTCTAGTGTTCATTTCTGTTGGAAACGGCAGTGATATGTACTTATTGGTACGTATTTTGCGGCTTGCGAAAAAGTTCCCGCAGGAAAGTTTTCGTCATGACATCAGGTCCGTATTTTATGACATAATTAAGGTGAATAATGTGATTTATATTTTTGCGTGATGGACATCTGAGGTCTAAACAGCACACTACAAAACTCAACAAATGTGTAGGTATATAGTAAAAAAAAAGAAGAGCAGCAAGTAAGAGCATAGTATTAAATAAAAAGTGAATAAAAAAGAATGAAAAGCAGAGGGAGAGATACAGACCGAGGTATGTCTCCGAGAGTGGCGGGAATACCGCTCACTGTCCTCCTGAAAAGCAGAGCAGGAAAATAGGACAGAAAGCAGGAAGTTTTAAGTCAAAAGGTCACATGATTATCAAACACTGCCAAAACTGAACAAAGCATGCACTGAGAGATTATGCTGTCTGTCATATCAGGGTTTATTACAGGGCTCAGACAGGGTGTCTGGAGGGGTGGGAGGGGAGGGTTGAGTACTTTAAGATGTGGGTCACGCGACCGCCCTATAATCCTGCTGTATGTTATGACCACCTCTGCTAAGCCCTAACATGTCAGATGGGCCTCCTGCCCCCCACTGCTCCAGTAAAGCCTGTGAAATGAGGATCAGACACAGACTGCCTAAAAGACATGCAACATCAACCAATCACATTTCATTCTCTGGAGGACATTACGATAGTTAGCTGCATTCGGGACCTGTGCTGTGTGAATTTTCTAATGCCAATTCTATCTTTGGTGGTCTACTGCATGCGACAGTGTGGTATAATGACAGGTCATACCATCCACTGTTCAATATGGCCCCATTTGCTGTCCAGCCCATAGTATTTCTGGTGCAGAGAGGAGGAGAGCAAGACGATCAAGTGAGGAAGGGTTATGAAAGTTTAAGGAAGGAATATGAGGATATTAAAAACAGGTGTGAAAGAAAACATTTCAACGTGGGACTGGTCCTGTATTTTGTTCTTCAAGCTTTGGTTATGTTTCTGTTAACTGATGTTCATAAAATTCAAGTTGCACAGATGTAAAATAATGCAAAATACTACAGCTTATATTTTTAATGAGCAAATTTGAGTAATATTAGAAAGAAATGAAGAGTATGGAGGGACAGATCTTACCTTTTGCGCTTGATATATCTAAATAAACAGTGAGGAGACCAGGTTGAAGAGAAAGAAAGAAAAGAGCTTATAGAAGAGTATAGAAAGTTAATTTGTAAATAAATGAGAATAGGTATGAAGAATATAAATCTAACCGATAAAAAAGATATTTAGAATCTGTACAGAACCCAAAATATTCTCTTTTAGAAAGTCTTTTAGAAAATGATTCAAAATTACAACAAATTAACCCTTAATGGTTTCAGTGTTTGATGGAATATATTTTGCATGCTATTTTCATGGTAGATATAAACTAAATTTCAAAATAAGAGCAATATTTTGAAGAAAAAAGTGAAACTGTATTATTGAAAGCAGAGTTCTAAAATGTTCCAGCAAAAATGTATTTTCTTTTTTATATATTTTATGGTAAAATTGAGCTAAACGAATTGATAGTTATCATCTTATGTAGAACCTTGCAGGCCATTTGGTAGCTCCTAAGAATAAACAGTAGAACTGTAATAGTCTGCCAAACAGATTATCTCCTGACCTCTTTCTGTTGCCTCTCCAGTTCCTTCATACGGATTTCTCGAGCTTCTGCCCGGGCTGCCCGTTTAGCTGCCAGTCTTGCCTCTGCCTGGTAGAAGGATATAGAGAAAGAGAGGGATTCAGAGTCAGAACCATCAAATAGAGAACAAAAATTCTATTCTATTCTTCTATTCTATACATTTTTCTATTCAATATGAAAGTCAGGACTATTTACCATACCAGTGTGAGTGGGAAAGGCTACAGAGTATGACAGAGAGGAACCTTTTCTCCTTGAGAGCTATATGCAAAGCAAAAGCTAAAACTGAAGTTAAGGAGAGTTCTTGGAGTGTAATCAAATTAAGTAATTCACAGACTCCACTGATTAATCCATTATACTGTAGTTTTAATCTAATCACTGACTGTAACTGTAGATGAAAGCCAGTTTTGAGGGGGCGGAAGGCCTTTGGAAATGAGCACTGATCAGCAGCAACATTAGAAGAGTAAGAACCGTTAGGAATGGTTGTTCTTCCTGTCAAGAAAATGTTTTATCTATGAAAAAAAACAAAAGAAAAACAATGACAGTCCAGAGAAAGTGTAATAAGTATAATTATGTAACCATAAAAAGGGCCATTAATAGACTGTAATATCTTAAGCTGTAAACACAAACAATGACAGTGAATTAAAACATACACACACAAGCAGTGCCAGGAAGGAAAAGCTCACTCACTCCCTCAAAGCTGCCATTTCCGATCAACAGGTAAAACCCAAAGGATAACAGAAAAAAGGCTGCTCAGCAACCCAACTGACGTAAAACATTGTAACGGCTTACAATCTGTCATCATTATTTTTATTTTACTTTTTTTTGTCCTTATCCTTAAAAATCAAACATTCAGTTTTTCTAATATTACCATGAATATAAAAACAACACAGGTTTGTCTTCATCATAGCTTCTGTAATGTCTGGGTTGTAAATGTTTCTTGGCAGCCAATAATTTGCTGTAAAAAAAAAAAAAAACTATATTTATCACTCTTGCAAGTGAACACATATTTAATGTGTACCTGTATCATATTTTCTTTTAATATTTGTCCCTTTGTTCTTTGAATGAAATGTCAAATTAAAATAGGTCCTTGTTTAAAAGATATTACACTATTTTCTACACTGTTTTTCCTCCACTGGCATAAAATAAATAAAATCTTTATTTAATAATAATATTTTTAAATACTGTATAAATCTGTATTATTGTTGTCATGCATATGTTGTATGTGTTGTTAATTGCCATATTTACTTCAAACAAACTCCCATCCAAACAGGGTAAAATGTTGTTTTTTCACAATGAGGAAAAAAAAGAATACACAAATGATAGAATGACACAAATCTCTAAATAGCATTTAACTGCATAACAAGTACTTATGTTTACAAAAGGTTTGTGGTGTAAAGTATATCTTGTCAAGTCGCTCTAACCGAAGATGGTAACTGTTTTTGCTATGGAAACTATGTGATAATGTACGACTCACTAGAGGGCAGTGTTTTCAACGTATTGCTCATTACAAAGTAGTGACCAAATTACACAAGCGTTTCCTACAAAAGAGAGAGAGAGAGAGAGTAGTAGTAGTACGCTATATATTTGTGCTTATAATGATTGTTTGAGAGCGTAATCAAAAATTTTGTTATTGGTGTAGAAGTAGGGTGCTTAAGATAAGGCCAGTATTATAATAGTTAAAAAAGTAAACATGTTTTCTAATCTAACCTAAAATGAGTTTGACCTTTGTTGTCTGCAGTTTCTCTGCACATATAGACAGCATGTATAATAACAAGCTCATGGTCAGAATAACAAGCTTGCCAAGCGACACAAACAGACTGTTAGAAAGCTGCTCTGGTTCCTTTGTCTGAACAAGTCACAACTCATTGAATAAGGGGCTTCAAACAATCCTCTGCCCTAGATCCTGCCAACCATGTCCACTGGCCTGTCAACAGCATGCAGAGAACTGGAGTTCACACCGCTCAGCAGAGCTACTCCCACAAGCTACCGACTATTACAGACTATCAGGACAATCGAAAATGGAAGTGACAGAAAAACATAGTTAAAATATTAATTGAATATATATAATTTTATGAGTAAATGATTTTCTGCCAAGAATATAGTTCGTTAAATGTACAAAATGGTCTGCCTAGCAACAAGACAAACACTGCAACAATATTACAGTAATATTAATACTGAAGACCTGTAATGAATCTCCTGAGGCTTTCGGATCCATTTGCAGTATTTTTATTAATCCAAGTCAAACAAGCAGAGGGTCAGT
>JAUMHE010000051.1:6112788-6123972 GCA_032359235.1 Enteromius mattozi
TTTTTCCCAGAATATTGCCGTGAATAGGACTTATATCATGTCATCTATCTATCTATCTACATCTATCTATCTACCTGCATTCCTGTCTATCTATATGTCTGTCTGTCTGTCTGTCTGTCTACTCCACCTTATTCCTTTTTGATTAGATGGAACCATTATTATTAGATGATACCAAACTGTTGTTTGGGCTAGTGCATTGGCTCCATCTAGTGATGGTAAAAGTTGGTAAAACTATACCGTTGTGATATATTTTTGAACCTCAGAAATATCAATTTTGGATAGAATATTAGAAATATTAGGATAAAATATTCCCAAATACATGGTTCATGCCCTGTAGGATAAAACGTAGTCTTGTCCTCTAGAGGTCAGCACGCTACAAGACAACTAGACGACCCAAAGGGGAACGTGAATGCAGCAAGGGGAGGTGAGTTTTGGCTCGGTAGCATCCGACAATTATCCTCTTCTTGTAATAGTGCCTGAAATGAACCTTTCCTTGTCTGCTGCCTTTCACTGCATCACATCACCGCTTTGAGTGAGAGATTCTACGAGAATGCTAATGGGTCGCTTTCTTTATGCATAATAGACATCCTTGGTTTGCATTATCTATAATAAAACATCTGATAATGTTCAGAGGACTAAAACTCTGATGTTTGAAAAAGATGGTCTCCCAGCCTCAGCAAGATGTTGTTTAAAACTAGGCAACAGACTAGGTGATCAGAGAGTTTAATGGAGAGGTTTAATATCTTTCTTTTTTCTTCCTTCAAGCAGGAAAAGCATCACAAACAAGTAGTTTGAAATGCATTTTATTAGGGTTCTAAGTGGGTGTTAGATGTTTAATAATTTAACATTGATAGCTTGATAAAATGACATCTTTTATTGAAAATATGTCACCTATTTTTTTAAATATTTCTTTATAACATTGTTTCTGTAAACTGTTTCTTTATTTTGACTAATACTGATTTTAGCTAGATTGGGATTTGATTAAGTTGCCTAATACAATTTACACAAGACAAAGGGTTTACTAGTATTTAGTCAAGATCAGTGTCAAAAATCTTGAACGTGATGAAGTAATATACTACAGTAATATAGGCCCAGATATCAAGTGTCAAATAATATATCCACAGATATCATAATAGGGAATGGTAAATGTTAAAGAAGCTAACATGATGTCCTTTACGCTTAAAAGTGTACTCTGTCTTGGAAAAACTTCCTTTTTTGTTGTATACTCAGTGCCTGAAAGAAAATATTCACAAAAACATACAATTAGTTCAAATCAGTTAGTACAATTAGTGGGAATATAATGTAATTTTACTAAGATTATTTGTTCAGATCAGATCACCTTTTTCTTGGCTTTATCAAATGATAATCCTTTAGCACTTAGAGCAGCTATCTTGCCCTCAATGTCTGAGACCTGATAAGATAAATAAATAGATAAATAGATAAATAGATAAATCGATAGATAGATAGATAGATAGATAGACAGATAAAGCTCACCTCACTTTCTGTGCTCTGAACTTTGGTAACTGCCAAAGCTACCTGGTCCTCCAGTTCAGAGAGCTCTGAATCAGTTAATGGGCCTCCGTAGTGATTCTTGGCATTCTGCTCAATCCTTTGCAATTTTCTCGCCGTATTGAAGGACTTCCCTGCAGTCATGTAAACCTGCAGTCAAAAGAAAAGAAAGAAAACAAATATCTTATACACTTAAGTCATATAAACCCGCTTGTTTATATAAAAAACGCCATTGATAATCCAAGTGTCTAATCTCTCTCCTTCACATAAACATAACAATATCTATTAGAGGGAGCTTACATTTTCCTCAAGTTCCCTGTATGCATCATCAGCCTGCTTAAGATCTGTGCCCGCTAACTGAAGTCTGTCATTAGGATTTGAGGGGGCCAACTCGTTCATAGCGCTTTCTGTGGCATTAATTATTCTTAGAATCTCAGTTGTGATGTCGCATAGGGCCGCCGCGGTGGATCTCTGAAATCAATTAACCGAGAGAAGCCTAATTAGCATTAAAACCCTAAGAAATTACTGTAGTCAGTTATTAACGTGGTTAAGGTTCTCTAAGGTTATAGGTAAATGAGGCATAAGTGTTGCTAATGCTTAATGGCCTTAAAATAAGACAATGATTAGTTATGAAAATAACCAAGGGGTACTCCGAACTTATTTCATCTGTTTTTGTTTTTTGTTGTTGTTGTTTTTGGCTATGCTAATAAAGATGCTAGATAAGACGGGAAGCTTGTGGTAAGTTGCATGACTTTTAAAACCCACTTGTATTCCTTAATCTGCATTAATTGTTCTACTGACAAAACATTAAAATCCATTTCATCAGGAAAACCTTACCTTGGACAAACACCGTTTTTTTGGCCTCTATGGATGTGTGTGTTATTTGAGTTCTCACCTTTTGTGCTTCAGTGGGCATCTCATCACTGGATGAGCTCAAGGGTTCTTGGTATACAGGGGCCACTGGTGCCTGGTCCCCCCTCACAGTGGACCCTTTGGACTGAGGAGGCCTCTTTGGCTCGTCCTCGTCAGAGGAAAGTGCCTTGTCACTCATCAGCTCATCTAGTTTTCTCCTCAGCTTCTCCTCCTCCATCTGGCCTGCTGTGGGCTGGACAGGCTACAGACATACAAAATAAGTAGCCTACTTAATATTAAAATCATGATATGGACCTTTAGCCCCAAACGTTTTAATATGAAGGCAGCTTTGCCCTAACAAAACGTTCTGGAATAAATAAAAGTGCTTCTGTTTTGAGAGTATATTCATACCTGATCTGGAGGCAAAGTAATTTTCTCTTCCAGTCGATTTAAGAGACTCTCAATGGCAGACATTCTCTTGCTGAGTTCATTGATCTAACTCACAGCAACAGGTGAAAGAAAAAGAAAGAAAACAAAGTTGCAGATTGCTTAAATGATGAAATGAACACAAGGTACTTAAAGTCAACTTGGACAGAAAGAAACCTGAATGTTCTGAATGTAAATCATCAACTATATATATACTACAATAACGGACAAAACTTAAAGTAATTCAAACTAATCTATTATCGTGAACATTAGAATTTAAAATTGTTTTTTTCTATGTTATAAAAATTTGTGTTGGCAAAGCAGTCTTCAGTGTCACATGATCCCCCCAGAAATAATTGTAATATGCTGATATGGTGTTCAAGTAATATTTCTTTTTATTATCTCATCAGGGTTAATGAATGAAAAGATTAAACAAAACAGCATTTATTTGAATTTTACTTTTGAACAATTAAATGTGAAGAACCGAGTCATATCAATATTTGTCAAGGAGTTTTGTTGCTGAAATCATGACCTGCTGAACACTTAAATGCAAAGAAAATCCCTTAATCTATGATCATACCGGTGGGGCGCTCTGATGAATGTTTTCCTGAGATGATGCTCGACTGCGGCGGCGTGGGGGCAGCTGATAGACAGGGTAACGGAACATATCCTCCTCTTCTGAAGTGTCCAGGTAGATCTGGCGTGGAGCCACAGAGGAGTTGATTTTAGAGAGAGAGCGAGCACGTACCATTCTGTGTTCAGAGTAAGTGCCATCATCTAAAACGAACAAAAAAGAAGACAAATTGGTTAATCTGTTTATTGCTGTTTAAAACTGAAAATCCGTCAGAGGTCCCCGGGTGACCATCAAAAATAGTGCATAAACAACTAACATACTAATTGAACATGCACTAAAATACAATATTTTAAGATCACAAGATCTGTAGTAGTTACAGTATCATCTTAACCTTTTAATCTACTTAACCTTCACTTTACAAAAAATTACATCAAAATTACATAAGTTATAGTTTATTTTTACATTAAAACAATAATGTTGGGTTGTTATGGTGTGAATAATATTATTATATTTCAAATGCATTAATATATTTAAATACATTTGATTGTAAACGTAATTGAAATATTTAATGCTTATGTAAAATGCATACAAAACATTAAAATATTTACAATCCATTCTCTGAAAACAAGTTTTTAAAAAACACAATTATTTTAGTGGTTTATACTGCATAGAAACAGGCAACATTAGTATTTCTGTGTAATCTAAAAATGTTTGTGCATAAGCAAAACCTTTTAGACAAAAAAATCCCAGTTTTACAGATATTTTTAATAACATTATTCAGCAGAAGATTGTGTAAAAGTGTGCATTTATGAAAGAATGAGAAAGAGAAGCAAAGAAAGAAATGAAAGCCAACAGAATGTGCTTCACCTGGGCGCGAGAACCTGTCGAGACTTTTCCTGCGGTTCATGCGATGATTATGGTGATGGTACATGTCAGAGTTGTATTCCATATCATTTCGCTGACCTCTGTCTTCATGGATGTACTGGAGAGAACAGAAGTGTGTATAATGCCTGAGTGCCTATTTAAAAAGTGGATGTTATAGCAATATGAGTCCTCTCAGTACCTGGACAGACTGTCTGCGAGAGTGAGTGCTATAGTCATCCATGTCAAGATCCATGGGGTGGACAGAGAGAAGACGCTTGGTCTTTCGCATCTGAAAAGAAGTCAGGTCGATATTAGCTCATATGAGATAAGAGTGGCAAAGACTTACAAAGTATGTGTTTAAGAGAGCTTTGTTATTGTAATTGCACACTTTAAAATATTCTCAACCTGCCTCTAGACAATGATTTTAATATATATACTTGCTTTTTTACTTTTTCCTGACTTTCATGGGGTGTTGGTCCCCTTATACACTACACAAAAACTGAACGATATTCTGCACTAAAATAATGAGCCACTAAGTTAATTTGCAAAGGGAAAACCCTTAAACAAAGCCCCCGAAATGCATATTGAAACATCAATTCAAATGCATGACAAAATTCAGTCTACCTGCTTATACCGTTGAGCTTCAGTTACATCCAAATGTTCTTCTTCATGACCATTATACGCATCTAAGAATAAAATGTAGTACATATTACAGTGGTACACTATAGAAAGGGATTTCTTTGTTAACAAAGTTTGGCCAAGTGCTCTGAGTTTTGCTTTGTGACAGCATCAGCTGTTTTCCTGTAGTTTTCTTTACAACACCATGAATGTATTTGTACTCACTGCGCACGTCAGGCATGCTCTGTGTGTCATCATCACGGTGCCCTAAAAAAATATAATAATAATAATGTAACTTCTGGTCTGCAAATGCAGCATGAAAGTTTGTATAAATAGTATGCCAAATAAAAATGAAAACTTGTGGTATTGATATGTAAAAATGTACTTTGGTGAACTTATGACACAAATGTGTTTGGCGTGCATATAATACGCAGTTTTCCGTTTTTGCATATCTATACCACAAGTTTTCATTTTTATTTGGCATATTATTTATACGCACATTTATGAGATAGGGAAACCAAAAAAGAACACAAGGAGAAAATTTAACTAAAGTATCAGTCATTTTTAACAAATTAAATATTTAAGTTATTAGTTGTTGTACATACCACAACATGAACAAATATATTGAACCTACAAAGTGATAAACATAGAACATTAACTGTAAACAGTTGTCACTTTAGTCAGCTTCAGCCTCGGAGTAAATAATCTACACCTCTGTTTGTACATTCATCAAGGTTTCTCAATTTTCTGTTTAACATGTCCTGTCGTGCAAGTCCATAAACAACATCAGCAAGTTCTGCATTGCCCCAGACACAGCATGTGACCCAGTTATGGCCTCAACACTTGGGACACAGCCTCTAGACAGGGTTCTTTGAATTCAACTGACGGATAAACAAATCCTCTCGGTAACTAAATACACACAGACATCTAATGATAACACACTGTCTCTTGCTGTTTTTCAGGCTTTGCTATGTTGAACTGATCACTGATGATCTTTCTGGTTAAGCTGATGGGAGCAATGTTTTTAGAAATGTGTTGAAATTGTTGATAGACAAATTAAAATATATATCTTATGCATTATGCTGAAATTATGTTTGCAGACAATAAATATTTGCATTTATTAATTTAGTAGCGACTATACAGGTGAAATAATAAAATAACTTGGTATGAGTAACTATCTAATAAGTGGGATAATGTACAGTTAGCCAGACATTATCGCAAAATAAACTCCTTCAGGGTGATATAAGACCCCTCTATTGCAAGGCCTAATCGTCACGCCAAGGTTTATTCTACATTAATGACCAGATGATTGTACGTTATCTCTTCTTAACACTCACTTGCTTGCATAACCACTTAAAATGACTGTTGATACTGAAACAGGATGATGATGTGACAGCTTATATGAACACAATAAAGATTATCAGCAGGCTTTTAATAGCACTCACCCTCTTCATTTAATCTCTTGTACAGTGACTTCATCACTTTTGCGCTGCCAAAACGCTTGAAGCGAGTGCGCACATTGTCATGGTACCACCCCAAGGTTCCAATTTTCAGGACCCTGCAAAAACAAACAGGTGTTATGTAATGATTTCATAATAGTGTTTCATTATACACCTTACATTATAGTTTGCCTAAGTGTATAAGCTGTACATTTTTTCCAAAAATTCATCTGATGTTGGATTTTTTTCTAACCTGGACATACGGCAGGGGTCGCATACCCAACCACGCTCCTTTTTGTTGTAGCGGCTGCAGGTCTTGCAGGTAAAAAGTTTACAGTCCATACACTGCCGTTTGCTGTTCACCAGGAACTTAAAGGGCTGCAGGCAGCGGATACAGTGAGAATCAGTCAGGTTTGACTGAGACCCCAGGAGTTCCCTCTTTGATTCTTCCTTCTCAATCTTGGATTTAAGCTCCCTGTGGTGTAGTACAAACAAACCGACAAACAATTTACATACATGATTGTCACTGTAATAGGCTTTGTAGGTTTACAGTAATAATGGTGTTTTCCTTTATTTGATTTCACTTAAGTTCTCTAATAACACTAACACTTTTCAAACAATGTTAAATATAATCTTTGGAAAATCACAAGGTGATTAGGAATTTTTTTATCTAATGTTACTATTGCCTACATTCACTCATAGTTTTTTTTTTAAATTCCATGTTTGATTTATTTAAACAAAATATTACAGAATTATTTAGTATTATATTAAATAATTATCAAAAATAATGATGGGATTATCAACCCTGCCACTCAAGACTCAGAGGGTCCTTTAATGCCAGTGAACACTGTGAATGCAATGCATTCAAAAAGTCACACAAGTTCTACTGAATGTTCCAGTATATTTACCATAACGCAAAAAACCAGCACTGGAACATTTAATGGGTGTGGGTATGACAGTCTGATGAAGAATGAACTTAAATACAAACCAAATATAACTGTCCTTGCCA
Source organism: Enteromius mattozi (assembly GCA_032359235.1). Taxonomy (NCBI): domain Eukaryota; kingdom Metazoa; phylum Chordata; class Actinopteri; order Cypriniformes; family Cyprinidae; genus Enteromius; species Enteromius mattozi. The sequence goes on from JAUMHE010000051.1 coordinate 6,120,080, forward strand.
ACAAATAGAAAGAACATCATCTTCCAAATAACAATTCAACAGCCACACAGAGACTTCCTTGTACAAAAAGAATAGAGCTCTGGGGCATCATGTTTTCCCAGCCTGTGGAATGGTGTGATCAGGCCTTGTGACTGTACCATGATCATCATGATGTCTTTACAACAGCAGTCTTTCACACTTTGTGGCCTTTCTCATAACCTTGTTCTGCTAGCGTTTACTATAGATAGAGTAAGATATATAGACAAAATTTTGAATTCTACCTCACAGTATACTAAACCTCCGGTCTTTGGGAGTCATTGCTGGCTAGCTCCACAGACAGAACATTAACCATTAACCAATGTTAAATCATGTCAGATTTGTCTCTACGGTAATATAAAGTTTAATCATGTAAATTAAATTCCTTACCCAAGCCTCTCCTCTTCCTTTTTCCTAAGGACGAAGTCTCTCTGAATGACTTCCCACACATGTTTGGCCTCCTCTTCTGTTAGTCTGGACAGGTCCAGCTTATTGTCCATGTTGGGAGCTTAGGTAATCTTTTTTTAAAAAAACAAAATTAACTGAAAACACGACATATTTAAGAAGTCTAAGGGTAATGTGACTCTTATAATTCCACCTTTCTACCTTAGAAATAACATGTTTCTAATATGAGCTAGCAGAACATGCAACATGATCATTTGAAGCACTGCAGTCATAGTGATAATCAAAAGTCCATTCACTGGGTGTGACTGTTTTCTACAATACATCTAAAAAATAAATAGGCAAATAAATTGAGTAAACACTTCTGTCAATAACTGAAATTAAGTTGTTGAATTCCATTCTGAAAGAAGCATTAGCTACTATTAGTGCTAACACAACAAATGCAATATCATAAACAAACAAACATTCTGAAGACTTTTCTTTAAATATCAATGATGGAACAACACCACTCCTGTGTGTAAATGTGGTACTAGTCTCATTCGTATTCATAGTGCATTGATTGTCATGGCTCCTCATAAATAAAGCATTCATGATGTGATCATGTAAAAATTTCAGCCATGGTGCTATGAGTAGCTGAACCTAGAAAATGATTCAAGTCTGACAGATATCTGCTTCAGTCATTAGAAACTAATGCAAAATCACAGTGTGACAGCATACATTCTTCCCATTCATAATGACAGAAAGAAGAATTGATGTCATATCATTTAAATGAATTACCCTATTAAAACATTAAAAAGTAGACTTTACGCTAAAAGAAATTCATAAGTGATAATGAAGATTTTGTTTACCTTGCTTGCAGACAAGTAGCTGCTCTTGCCAAGTCTCTGGGGATGGCGCATATAGTTTGAGGATATTCAGAGGTATGGCAATCGTAATCACATGTTTAGTTTTTCAAATGAATTGTGGTGGCGGAGAAGCTCCACCCTTTCCTTGTTTGAAATAAACACAATAATGAATGTGATAACTGTTATTTGAAAGTAATAACTGTTATTTGATAAGATATTATTAGTTGTTGTATTTTTTTATTATTTTATTTTTTGTTGTTGTTGTTGCTTTTTTTATATTGATTCTTTTCTTTTTCTTATTAATTTTACTGTACAAAAAATATATGGTTGAATATTTGCCTATTTCATGTTACTTTAAATGTTAAAAATAAAAATAAAGTGACTACTTTAGTTTTATTAACTTATTTAATGATTTCATTTAGTTTGTCTTTAAATTTTTTCATCTACTGTACATTTCCTTAAAAAAAAATTATTATGTTTTTTTACAGCAGACAGTCTAACGGCACTATGGATTTTGACTATTTGTCTGGGGTGTTGTATTTTAATTTTAATTCATTTAATTTTATTTTAGTATTATTTTATTAATTAATTAATTTATTTATTTTTTGCTATTATTGGATGTTACATTGTTAAGCCAACAGGCGAGCATATTAGAGGAATTTAAAGTGTATGACTTAATTCTTCTCAGACATTAATATAAAATATGTATTGTAAGTTGTATTGTTAATAAGCCTCATTAGCTCTTGCACGTCATGTCAGCGTGCTTTGCTCTCTCTGTGCAAGCAGTGTGGAAGAGGAGTAAGGAGCACAGTATATAAAAACCATGAATAATAAACCCATGAGTATTAATTACATGTGTAATAAACCATTCTATAAAAGCTGAATGGCAGATATGCTAATATTAAGTATGACACACTTCCTCGTGCTTAAAAAAAAAAAAGATAATATGATGCCACCATGTTCAGCCTTTTGAAATCCAAAATAAAAATCAAAAGTAACTTTTTTTCCTCCTGTAATTGTCACATTTCTGTCTGTTTTGGTCTTGTGTTTCATTGTCTTCCTGTTTTGATTTAGTTTGATTCCCATGTGTATGCCCATGTTTAGATGTTCCTGTGATTATTAGTTGATTAGTCTCCACCTGTGTTTCCCCAGCTGTCCTCCATTTAGTCATTAGTTCCATGTGCTTTTATACCCTGTCTGTTTGAGTTCAGTTTGTCCGTGATTAATGTTATGTTGTGTGTTGTACAAGTTCTGTTATACTCCTGCGTTTGATATTAAAAAGACTCCGCGTCTCCAGCGTTCTGTTCTCCACATGACAACCCTGACAGAATCACGGACCAATACAGCAATATGGAGCCAATCCTGGAGATGAACTGGGCTGAGGAGTTTCTTTATGATCTCCAGCAAGGGGACATGTCATTGGAGCAGTACATGGAGGAGTTTCTGAGTGTGTTACCTCTGGTGAGCTGGAGTGATTCGATCCTTAATATCAACTTCCAGATGGGACTAAAAAACAGATTTATTTAGTTCTATTCGTAAAGAGGATTGTTTTAGACCCGTAGCTGATTTCCTAAATTTAGTTCTTGAGTTAAGTAATTCCGATTTCTTAGGGTTAGGATGTTAGCTTCCAGATGGGAGGAGGACTGGTTGATACTCCAGCTCACCACAAGCCAGACTCGTCCATGTACTGCCCCAATGAGTCTGCTTCTTCCCTTACCTTCACGATCCCCGTACTCCAACCCTCCATCTTCCTCAGCCCAGCCAGGCCGATGATCTCCGCGCTGCAGGAGCGCCATCCGAGGCTCGCGCCTTCCAAGCGCCGTCCGACGGCCTCACCGTCGAAACACCTCTGGAGAGCCGCATCACCAAAGCGTTCCACAGAGACTGAGCCGCAAGACATGATCCAGTTCCCCGCGGATTCCGCTACGCAATTACGCCAGGAGTGCCGTCCCCTAATCCTGTGCATGACATGCGGCCAGAAGAGGCGTTTCTGTTCCCCACGGATTCCAGCTCACAGTTTACAAATCCTGTGCTTGAGCTATGGCAAGGAGTTCCCCGCGGATTCCAGTCCGCAATTTCAAAGCCCTGTTCCAGAGTTTCGGCCAGGAGGGCCGTTCCAGTTCCCCGCGGATTCCAGTTCGTGGTTTCCAGGTCCTGTTCCTGAATTACGTCCGGGAGAGCCGTTCCCGAGTCCAGTTCCTGAATTACGGCCAGGAGAGCCGAGCCCGTATCTGAACCCTGATCCCGACTCACGGCCAGGAGTGCCGATCCCGAGTCCAGTCCCTGAGTTTGCACTTCCCAAGTGCTCCCTTGAGCCCGCGCTTCCCGAGCGCCCTCCAGAGCTTGCATTGCAGGAGCCTTCCCCTCCTAATTGCCCACCAGACGCCACCACAACTGAGCTTCCACATGAACCATGAAAACCTCCCCAAGAAAATTTTTTGGGGGGGGGGCAGTAAAGCCATGGTCGTGGAAAGGGTGGGTGGGAGAGGAGTTTGGGATTGGACCCCTGTGGCTCCCGGGACTCCAGATCCGCCATGGCCTCCGGGTACTCCTGATCTGCCCTGGAGGCGGTATGTGACTCTGCCGTACAGGCCTCTAGGGCACCCACCCTCCCTCCCTGGTTATTGTTTT
>JAUMHE010000051.1:6124072-6158083 GCA_032359235.1 Enteromius mattozi
AGTCACAATGAGTATAAATTTGGCTGTATTGCTTCATTCAAATTGTTCTTAATACACACATAGGCTGTTGTATTTTAGTCTGGCACCAGTAAAGGAGCACTGCCAGGTTGTGATATTTTAGTCTGAGAATAGTTTTATTTCCACAGACCAGGACTGAGGCTTGACTTTTTAATATGATTATAAGATAACAAAAGAAATAGGATTAAATGAATTTGTAGATGTGGAAAAGGAAATGGGTCAAAAGAAAAGGATAGTAAGGGAGGGTATCCATCATATCCATCAACATCATTCACCACAGAGTGGAAGAGTGGAACACTGTCACTCTAAACAGGAAGAGGTGGTCAGATTAAATGGAGATTACTGAAGTCTCTCAGCAAAAGAGAGAAAGACACACCAGTGTAAACAAAAGATTACCCTAGCATGCAGTATTGTGGGTTAAAGGCATTATTCACTGAGCTCCATTAGATTTTAAATAAAAGTTCTGTTTACAGATCTGTCAGACCTAATGCAAATTCTCAGGGTCTTTTACTATATTTATGATCCAGGATGGAGGTATACACTGACGTAATAGTGTACACAATGCTGTGACGGTGCACTCTAACAGTATCTGCTTAACTATGGGCTTTGCTATTGTTCTTAGAAGTATTTGCTAGATGGATTAAGGGGTCCTGGTGGGCTTCCTTTCTTTTTCTCAGTTTCATTTGCAGCCTTAATAAGTTCTCTTTGACATTAACTGTGGTGGTGAGACTTTACTTTTAACAGGTTTTAGGCTTAAACTGATACATAGAGTGATTGAGGTGTGACAGACATTATTGGTTTATGATGTCACTGGAAACCAGAGTTATAGATGTGTCACGCAGTCAAGAATATAACAAGAACATTTGGAGCTCAGCCATGCTTTTGCACAGCACGTTTCTTTTCGCACACTACCAGATACGTTAAAACTCATTTACAAGATTCATGAAGAATCACAAGAGCTGTTGTTATGAATGTTGTTCATACAACATTTCAAGAAAAAATAAAAAAGTACAATAAATTAATAATTACAGCATTTTATTTTGGACACAGTATTGCCAGTTATGGTGTCTATTTTTGTTCAAACAATGAAAATAATTAAAATAAATAAAAGCACTCATGTCTAATCGTAACTACAATTTGTAAACTCACACATACTTGTTTCATTCTTGAATGTGTTTCTGAATGAAATCGCTGTGTGAATTATTCATTGACTCACTCACTCATAAAGACGAAGCACATGGTCTTGAACCGACAAACAGTGAAGTTCCAGTGCTTCGGATTGTATATATAATTGCTCCCGGAACACCAGACTCAACTTCTACATGTTTTAGATGATAAGTGTCTGTTTTTATTTTGATACTGCTTGAAATTTAAGTCAAGGAACCCTCACAACTGGAATAAAGAATGTTTTTTATCTATCAAAGTTCTCATGATTTGTCAAAGCGCAGTTCAGATTATCCACCAGTCTGCTTTTCCCATGGCTGTCCAAAAGCTCTGAGGGACAGCTGTAGAGTTTGATTTTCCCCAAATAGCCATAAAATTACCCCAAGTGTAGCTTGACCTCTATGTTGCTTTACCCTGGTCAGCTGCCTCAGATGGATTCAGGGACCCCTATCAGAAGCTTTGGGACACGCTAAGTCTCTAATTGAATCTGGAGCAGGTCCAGATAGTCACAATACAGATCAAAACAGGTATGGGATATCTATGCTTCACATTTATTTGCTTTTCTTTTGTCTTTAAGCCGCTTCTCATCCAAGTGCTCCCATCTCAGATGGAGTGTCATTGAGATGTTATTTTAAAAACCAAAGATAACCTCTTTCAGGTGGTAAAGTTTACTCACTGTTTACCAAGTCTCTATCACAAATCCCTTTCATTTGTTAGGTCACAAGATAGAGAGCATTGGGCTGTATTTCCCTTTCCCAGTACACAGAATAACTAAAAATAAGTTTAGCATTTCCTCAGCTTGTCTCCTTGTATTTATTAATGGTGTCTCGTAAGTGAACTGGAAAAGTGACTTATGGGTTAATAATGGGTTTTTAAAAAGCGCTGCATAACTTGAAATTATTCTTACACAAATTCATTACTATGTTGGGAACTCTTTGGGGATATTCATGACATAAATGAATCAAGCTTTCAACTAAAATATAATTAATGGTGTCTTATTCATCTTTTCATCAAAACATCTTAAGCACTCCACAGTGCTTGAGGTGCAATTACTCACCAAAAGCCTCCCCAGATAATTCCAAGGTTGTAGCTCTTCTAATTGGGATGTTTTGTATCTGAGAAGGAAGTGGGTCAGTGCAGGGTCAACAGTGCTGCAATTAAACCATTTTCTGTAGGTCAGCGCACAGACGGTGGACCAAAGCCGTAGTTCAAGGGTGTATTGCTGGTATGCAACACAAGCAACCGCTCCTCAAGACGTGCTTATTTGTAAAGTGTCTTTTCTCCATCCAAGTGTCTTTGAACTTTGTCGGGGGGGGGGGTTGAAGCCAGACTCTAGATATAATAGTAAGGAAGTGCTTTATGGTCTTGCTGATTGAGTCTAAGCCCATATGTTTGCTGATTCTTATCTGCTCAAAGATGTGGCAATGGTCGTCTGGTCAGTGGGGGAGAAGGACAGGAGAGTATTTATACCTCCACGTCCCTTTCTTAAATTTAAGACTCACCGCTCTTTCCAGTACTTGGCGCCACAAAGTATATTTATTTCTAAACAGAGGGGAATTAAGGCCATCTGCACTACAGCATTGGCTTTATTCCACAGAAGATGCTCTAATTATCTCTGGTTGTAATCATGATGTATCCTAAACATAAAAGCTGAATATTTGTTTCTTTTTGATTACACAAGGTTTATACAATATTAGAATTAAGAATATTTTCAGAAGTCTGTCAACCACAAACGGGTTCAGACATAAAGTGGAACAAATCTTCCTTTGACTTTATTTATTTGTTTACCCTTAAACCAAATTGTTTTCTAGCAAAAGCCCTGAAAGAAGAGATTCATGTGAGTTTCACAAAGAAACTTTTGGCACAATCACTCAGATTTTGAAACAGTGACCTACATAGACTCATTTCTTTAATTTAAAGGGTTAGTCCATGCAAAAATGTCAATTCTGTCATCATTTATTAACCCTTGTGTTGTTTTAAAACCATACATCTGTCTACTAAAGATATTCTGAAAAATGTCTCAGTGTTTTATTGTCCTCAAGACAATGAGTCCTATATGTTACAGCAAAAAAGTAGGTATGTTACAGCTCTCTTGTAAGTAATAATTATACTTACAAATGTGTACAGTACTTGATGTTCGTGCAGTCAGCAGACAGGAATCTCTTTATGGCTTTGTGAAACAAAGCCAGGTCAATTAATTTAAATGTATGCACATAAATAAGCATCCACATAATCAAAACAGTAATAATGAATAGAGGGAAATGAGACCTTTGACCCCTCCTTCTACCGCTAACCTGATTTTACCAAGTGCAACATCTTTGTTGAACCTGGAACAACATTGTGATTAACCAATCAGATTTTAAGAAACAGTTAACAGTTTTTGTGAAGTTTAGGCTTACAATCAGTGTTTGTACATCAATCTCAGTCATCTATCATTAAATCTGGTTTTAGGCATTACTTATGGGTTTAGGTGTAGAGATATGGTCAAGGTTATATGTTTGCATTAAAATGTTGTTCCAGGGTCAACAAAATATGTTGACCTAGAGACACATCAAACTTGGAAAAATCAAGATGTGCTCCTTCTACCTAATGTGGCCCCTAACAGAATGTATATCTATTTGGCAGCAAACATTAAAAGGGATTTAGACTCTCTTGTGAGACTACTGATCGAGAGGGTAGCAGAAGAAGTGATCTACAAATGTTCTGAAACCAACATTCCATCTTAAGTCCACAGGAGATTTGGTGCTTTAAAACAGGTGTGCATATCAACATATCTTCAGTATGGATTTCTGTGTTATTTTGTTCCATGTACCGTAAAATTCCTCCTTGACCTCAAATGAATAATGCACACCAGAGGAAAGCATAAAGGCAAAAGAACATCTTCCAAACCGTATCCACTTCACTGATTTTTCAATAGCATTATGTTTTATTAGAATATTAACCCTCCCTCGCTTTACAGATGAATTAGCTGTCAAGGTAAAAACCCAGCTTTGATGAACCGATTAGCCAAAAGTATGAAGTAAGATTCTTAAAACTCTTGTGACTCTTGTCTTCTCGTGATTTACAATTCTGTAATTGTGCAGACTCTCTAATAGGCCAAATACAATGTATTGGAACTACTCAAATTGCATAAGCAAAACAAAGTCTCAGGTTTTTATGTCGTCTTTGGTTTTAATCTCATGTTTTAATCTCTTTTTATTTATTGATTTATCGATTTGTTTGTTTGTTTAGTTGTTTAATAAAACAATATCCCTACTGTATATGCCCTAAAGCCTTTCTTTTACCATAGTAATTTTTATAGTTTATATACTAATATAATTTTTGTTACTATTTTAAATTTTATTTCATTTGACATGTTCTATTTTCATTTTGTTTTCTCATTCATTCATTTACTAAAATTGTTATAATTAATTTTATGCCTATTTTTAAAAAACGGAATACTTTGAATACTGTGAAAAGAGAGAGAATGAAAATGACTTGGCCTGTTTAAATTTTACTTTTGTCGTCCTTTTGTTTCGGGAAGTAGATAAAGCACCCATGATTGACAGTTGTCCATGTCTCTGTCTGTCAAAAGTAATAAAGCACCCACAGGATTTGTCTGAAATGGACTCTGCCAGATCTTTGGTGCCTGAAGTCTGTATAGTAGATGTCAGAATAGAGAATGGAGGTCAGGATTAAATACAGTAGACTGACAGCTAAGCTGCCTTTATCCCAGCGTCCGGCTTCTTTTTGTGTGTTCCCAGTGGCCTCTGGTCTTTTTCATCTCCTTGGGACTAATATTTACTCAATTTTGGAAGTTCACCAGAAGAAGGAACGCCAAGGAAGGAACCTTGAGTAAAACTTCAAACATCGTAACTGTTGAGAGACATCCGCAGGCTGTAAACCCATATTCTACCTGACACAAATACACACATAAAGCCAGATGTGTTTGGCTGAAACTGACAGGTCAGTGTGACTGAAACCAACACAGAGTGGGTTTGTTCTGAAGCACTATAGGAAAAGTGTTTTTGGTTACGTGAATGGCAGTGTGGTCCAGCATCATCTCTGGTAAATGCAATTTGACCCAGAGTAGCAGGGAGGGATGTTATTTCAGTAAATACTATGCTTTATCAGGTTCCTTTCTGATGAGGGATGGACAGGTTATGCCATAGAACACGTAAGCCTGTGTGGGTGTGAAGATGAATGGGGTTTGCATGGCCTGGAGTCAAGGGCTTTTTATAGATGCATAGGGCTGCAAGGGCTGGTGGGTAAAGCAGACAGTTATGAATGGGTCTGACTAAGACCCCATTAGCAAAGAGTTATTAATTACAGGCAGCCCATGATAACAGATGAATGAGGGAAACTTATTGAATATTGCACTGGGAAAAATAACCTTGTTTAATCTTCATCATTTGTACAATCTGGTTTCTTTGATTTACAGGTTCTGAAATCAGAAAGGGAAAAATCCGAAAATGCGATCAAACGCTTGAAATATACCATATGGTAAGTACAGAAGCATACAGTTTAATGACATATAAGAAATATAAAAAATATAAAGATGTGATGAAGTACAGAAAAAAAATCATTTAATTGAAACGCAAGATATTTTACACTTCTTTTTCTCTCAGATTCATTCCTGATGGGACCACTTTCTCAGTCGATTTGAACTTTGGACCAAACTAATGAACATGAGAGATAAATTCATTGAATTTGTCATTGAGGAATGTAGTTATTAGGGTTACATCAATCTCTGCTACAGCTGTAATTTGATCCGCCATCTTTTTGTTACAAGACCAGGACACAAAACAGTTCTTTGCAGATTTGAAAGATATGAGAATGGAAAAACACAGATTGCATCAGCAATATTTTTCCCCACAAAAGTTATAAGCATGTATCATTAAGCAAAACAAACATATATGACATTAAAAAGTTCAGGAAGTGTTCCTGTATGTTTTTTTGTTTGTTTGTTTGTTTGTTCTTTTATTTGGTTGATATCTTAACTGCTTTAAACTTAAAATTCTGACATTAATTACTCACCCTCATGTGATTTCAACCCCGTAAAACCCTTGTTCATCTTCACAGTCATACCTTTAAAGGACTGTGGCTGGTTATGCACATTTATGAAAAAATACAACATATAACAAGACATTTAAGAGATTATGTGAATTAAGAGTTTCTAATCCTTACGGAAAATTGGCAAAATAAATGAATCAGAATTAATGTTTTGTAATAGGTATAAAATGGTAATCTAAAATAAATAAATAAAACTAAATAAATGTATGCCTTCACTGTAAAAGTCCAGAATAAAATGTCTAGATAATATTTGTTGCTTGCCTGACCACCTATGAAACTATTTCATTTTTACTTTGCGTTTATGTATCTAAATTGTAGGTGTTACCCCCATGTCAGAACCTTTTGTCCACACATTTATTTCCTTCCCTGAAAGAAACAGCAATTATATCCATGTCTATAGTCTTCTCTGTGCAATAGATACTGTGGTATTTTTTGTAATGAAATCATTTAGACAAAAAACTGTCTGTGCATTTTAATTCTAAAAAGCAATTTGCTCTGTAAAACTCTACAGAGCTTGCCAAGGTCAATATATGTTGTGGTGTGTGGATTGTGTCGAAACTTGGTGTGTGCAGTTCCACAGCAATCAAAACACAGTCTTAAATTTCTTTAAACGTTTTATACATCCCTGTTCGCCTAACGCACGTGTCTTTTGGCCAACTTCATGTTAAATTGTTTTAGGTTGCCCTGGGTCAGGATCCTGCAGAGAGTTGCATGTTTCACTTAATTGTATAACTGTAACACAATGCAAGGAAGTCGTTCCTGCGACGGAAAATATTTCATTCATATCAACACGTCAAGCATCAGAATCACAGCCATTTGATCCAGAAGCTTTTACCCTTTAATGTCTTTCCCTTATGTTAACTTGTCATGTCTCAGTTCATCACATTTGAGCCTGTTCCAGTGAGTCACGCCGTTTACACGGTTTAAGTTATATGTCATGAAACAACCACTTCGCCCACATGTTCGAGAGCCTCTTGAGAGTGCCTGTCCTTCAAAGGATTGTGTGGTAAAGAGACAGCTGTAAATTCATTGTGGTTCCAGCAGTGGGAATGACCGGGGATCAGACGTTTGATCTTGTTCGTGTCTGCCTTACAGCATTCGAGTGGAAGCGGAGGCCGGGTGCCTCGCAGTTCATTTTCCAGCATTGAGAGAAAGTCAGAGTGGATTGCCATGACTTGCAGCAGTGTGGTGAAGGAGCTCTCTGTTTCTCAGCAGTCAGACCACAATGCAAGCCACAAGGGAGCACGTATGGAAGGTTCAGAGCAAAACCGAATACAAGTCACTTTCCCTCAGTGTATGAGATTAAGCTCGAGGCCTCCCTCTTCTCTCTATCTGGCACTTTTTTGGCTCTTGCTACCATGCTCCTTTGATCTCGCTCTCAATGGACTGCAGACTGCTGCCAACAGAGGGGCATGGTAGACTGTTATAATCAAATCTAATCTAGCCCTGTCTAACAGCAGAGATGGAGTGATATATTTAGACTGTGAACATAAGTAATGAATTTGTGCTGTGGGGTATGAGGGAGAAGTAAGGAAAAAAGCTAATCAAGCGTAGGTTATTTTGGCAGGGCTTCACCAGTGAGGAGATTCAGTGAAGTATTGCTCACTCATTTGAAAATGATTAAGTGGATGGTTGGCGTGGAGATGGAAAAAGAAGGGGGAAATCCTGCTTCCGTCCAGAAAAAAATACAATTATTTAGGGTCAGTTTGAGGTCAATAAATTTTTTATTTTATTTCTTTTACTTTTTTTAGCATGCATGTATTAAAAGACAATACAGGACATCACAGGAATAAAATTGCATTTTATATATATAAATATATTATAATAGAAAACAGTTATTTTAAATTATAATAATTTTTACAGTAATACTGTATTTTTGACCATATAAGTTGCAGCCTTGTTGTGTGTAAGACACTTCTTTCAAAAAATATTTTACAAAAAATAGTATATGGATATTACAATATTATTAAAAGAGTGTGTGTGGTTCAGGCATACCCGATGATCCTATGACCTTGTCTTCGTGGGGACATTTTGGCTATTTTTGGAAATAAGCTTATCAAATCATACGTAATTAAGCTTTCTGAAAATCTAAACATGTCAGTAGTTTTGTGTGAGGGGTAGGTTTAGGAGTAAGGGGATAGAAAATACAGTTTGTACAATATAAAAATCATTACGCCTTACCCATGCCTGTAAAACATTGAAACCTAACATGGATTTTGAAAAACTTAATGTTTTCTGAGTGTGGCTCTTTAGAAGAAAAAAATCCAATACATTGCTGTATAAAGGAGAAAAATATCCAATAAATAAATACATTTTCACTGAAATGTCTTAATTATGTATTCTTGGCACTGCAGGGATGGCACAGACCAGACTTAATTTGGCAGAGTAAAGAAGGCTTTTGAGACACAAAAGAATTTGTCGTATCCCCAGACCCCTGTATTATTCTGTAGGAAATGTGAACATCTCAGAGGTGCTCTGTCAACATGCAGCCGAGTTGGTGAAAGACCTATTTGTTAGGCGGTGACAGTATCAGTGGGCTCATATCATGTTTGCATATTTGTCTCTGTTTGACAGCAGCCCACAAAAGGGGGAGGCCTGGGGTTAAATCCTGACGTATTGAGCTTCCTCGAACAAGAGGAGTGTGGAGTGACATGTTTCAGACCCCCATACATCACTCTCTTTCTGTCACACATTTTGTTGTCCCCAACTCTCTCTCTTTCTCCAGCTTTCGTTATCTTAATGTTTCTGTCTCTCTGCGTCTCTCTTTTTATCAATTCACAAGCTTTTTTTGATTGACAAATTCCTTTAGTCTTAAATTCACATCTTTCTAATTTTCTGTATCCTGCACACATCTTTCATTGATCTTCTCTTATTATTCTCAGTTTGTCCAACAGCTGGTGTCATGCTCTGTCCATAACTGGTCCATAACTGTATATGTTCAGGGGACAACTATTCTCTCTCTCTCTCTCTCTCTCTCTGTCTGTCTTTTTTGTCTCTCCTTACATTCACACAAAAAATAACACTGCAACGGGTGATGAGAGCTCCTCTTCATCTCGTCCTCCGGCTTTACGGCCATCTGTGGCCTTCTGAAAAGACTCCACTGAATAAACAAGTCTCATTGCCTTCTCCTCAAAGGCTCCATTTGCTCTTATATTACAGGCCACCTATAAAATGCCCTGTAGGGTGTAGGCCGTTCTGTCTATTTAACCAGTTTCCCTTAGTAACAGTGTCAAGCATACCATACATCTGACTGCAGGGTGAAATATGATAATTGTATAGAGAAGTAACTATATAGAGAAAGATTTTCAGATAATGGAGTGTCTGGGTCTTAGTTCAGACCTTTTCAATGCAGCTCTATTCTAGGACTGCAGATGTTGACATTCTTACTGATACATTCTTATCTATAGACACTCTTCAAATATGTTACTTTCTGAAAAATCCAACAAAAGAGACTTTATTTACATGTTGTGTGTGTGTGTGTTTGTTTTAAGAAGTCTCTTATACTTAGAGAGGCTGGATTGAAGCCATGCGAGGCAAACCTGGGAATGAGACACAATCTCCACGGGGCTGAGATCCAACCTGTTCTCTCCTTTTCACTCTAGAAACCAGTCTGTGACCGCTCGGCCTGAGTTTATTCCCCAAGTCTACCTCACAGCAGCTCTAAGGACTGGAACCTTCCCGGGGAGACGTCACCACTCAGCCCGCTGCACCTTTGTTGAGCACCTACTTGTTAATAAATCCACCCTCTGGGGCTTTATTTTGAGCTCTGCTGTGGGTTCATTCTCGCCCGTCACTATATATATATATATATATATATATATATACAGTTGTAATATTACTGTTACAATTTACAATATTATTGTTTTTACTGTATTTTAGATCAAGTAAGTGCAGCCTTGATGAGCATAAGATACTTCTTTCTTTTGAACTCAGACTGAACTTTGCAACTATAAAAAGGCCTCATGTATGAAACAGATGTTTAAGTGCAAAACTCCTTAATAAACCTGTTTGGTAATAATGGTGATGAAGGTGATGTCAGTATTGTGTATTCCTTTTAAAACTCTTCCTTATCCATCACAGGCAGAGAAAGAGAGAGCCTCATTTCCCCTCCCTCTGCACTTCTACTCTGATAGATGGGTTCCTGCCACCCCACAGTCAAGCTGCCTGATGAAACCGAGTTTAAAAGAGAAGCACCGGCATGGTGATGCTGTCAGCCAACTGCTTACTCCATATGCAACCATTTATAACACTAATAGTGCACTACAAAATGAGCTGGAAGTATCTTAATGCTTCTGCAGTTGAAGAAAAAAAGTTTTATCTGTAATGGAGTTCTAAATACTTCTGCTGTTAACAAAAAAAAACCTCTGTAATGGAGTTTTGAACGAAAGTTCAGGAGGAACTTGTTCATCTAGTCCTGTAAAACACAATATAAGTTGCTGCTAAGCTATCTCACTTCAAGGCCATCACCACTCCAACTCTACCTTATCTAGTATATTAACTAACTTTAAATAAGTTGTTTGGGAGGGGGTGAATTAAGTCGAGTCTCATGCTCATGTTGATGCTCAAGACTCTATTTTACATACAGCAGGCTAAATCTGTTAAGCCTGTTGAACATTATCATTCTTAAGGATTAGATGGACATGTGAACCAGGGTAATTACAGTTTTAAATAAGGATTTGTTTTTCAGTTTGTTATTTTAGTTTAGTTCAATTCTAATTCTAATTCAATGTTACTTTTCACTCTGACTGTTTTATAGATTATAAATGTGGAATTTAGCTGTGGAACTTGTTTACTTGAATGTTATTAGAAAAGGCGATGTGCGAAGATTCATAAAAAACCTTATGCTCGCTTCTTCTGGAGGTGAAGCTGGATCACAAATGATTCGCGTGAACATAAACACATTTAGGTATATGAAGGGTGCATTCCCTTTAAAAACAAAAGTTAATCCACTGTGTCTTAAAGGGGTCATAGGATCCAAAATTCACATTACAAGTTATTTAAAGATAAATGTGTGTTAGAAGTGTGTGTACACACCCATCCTATAATGGCCACCCAGTGTTTTTGTTTTTGAAAACTTCTTTTAAAATCCTCTTGTCCTGTCAGAATAATTTAGTTCTGCACAGGCTCCTCCCTGTGATGGACAAGGGATTGTGGGTGGGGGGAGTGAATAACCAGCACTCTCTCCACCCTCAATACCACGACTGAGGTGAGAACCTTGAGCAAGGCACCGTTCCCCCAACTGCTCCCCGGGCGGCGCAGCAATGACTGCCCACTTCTCCGGGTGTGTGTTCACGGTGTGTGTGTGTGTGGTTGTTCACTTCTCACTGCTGTGTGTGTGCACGTTGAATGGGTTAAATGCAGAGCACAAATTCCAAGTATGGGTCACCATACCTGGCCACAAGTCACTTCACTCACTTCACTTTAGCATTTAGCGAGCTGCTGAAGACGCAGATGATTAATTTTGTTATTTAGGGAACGTGCCAATCACCAATTCGTCTAAATGTGTTTATGTTCATGCACATCATTTGTGATCCAGCTTTATCTAGAACAAGTGAGTATAAGGGTATTTATTAATCTGTGCAAATTGCCTTTCCTAGTACTGTGCTAGTTAGTCAGTTTTGGGACTGAAGTTTAAAGTCTGCTCTTAACCCCATGGAAGAAAGGGGTGGGGTCAGCAGAGCTCATTAGCATTAAAGCAACATGGACTAGAATGGCAAAAACAGAGTAGACAGAGCTGATTTTGACAGGAGAAGGCGTTTTTTACACTGCCATTAAGAAATTTTAACCAATGTTGTAGACTTCTCATTAAGACCCTAAAGAATCATATCAACTTGTGGAAAGTGGCCATCCAATGACCCCTTTCAGTGCCTCAGATGTCTGGAATAAATGACTACTGCTATGTTAATTTTTTACATCCAACAAGAAAACACCTCAATCACTTATGAGACGTTCTTGTCAACACCTGCTCCGGCAGAAGGTTTACAGCTCACTCAAGGCAGGTCTAAGGTAAAACATCAGTTGTCAGTCAACAATCGTGGCAGCAGCCTGGATGTGTGCAACATCACACAGCCAAGAATCTGAGAATGGCTTAATTATGATTTTGGAGGATTAAAAAAAAACGAAATAAATAAATAAAAAACACTGAGTGGATTTTTATCATTACTGCTGACACACATTTATGTTTAAACAACATTTAAAAGTGAATTTTGCATACAATGATCACTTTAAAATTATTTTTCAGTAATTTAAATTAAAATACAATATGAAATAAAATATAAATATTACATGCAATGTAAAATAATACTGGTGCAGTACTGGTTGCAAGCAGACAACAGGAACAATAAATGATGATTCAACAATCTTCCTTCATATCACCTGATTATGTGCAGCCGTTTTTGTGAGACTGGAAAAAGTGACTTAAAAATGAAAACTTATGGAATGTGCTTTGACATATTTATTTGCACTTCTCTAAGCAAACGAAACAGACTTCTTCTCCCTTTCTGCAAAAAACAAATGCTGTTTCTTTTTTCTGCCCTGCTGCTCTGTCTGTGTCTGTGTGTGTGTGTGTGTGTGTGTGCATGAGTGCGTGTGTATGTGCTCTCACCCCACCATCTCGGAGTCGTTTAGTCTGGGTCTCACTGTGTAGAATGGAGGATGGGGCAGTTTGTGTGCCGTGGAGCATGTCTTAAAGCTGACCCTCAGCGTCTCTCATGAAGGAATGTGTGGGCTCCCTGCTCCACTAATCCAACACCTGCCTTTAGTAAACCCAGCCTGGGCCTGACCACAGACCTCCCAGGTTAGTCAAGCCCTCTCTCAACACTCAGGTGAGGTCTGTACAGCCACTGAAGGTCTTGCATTCATTCGTCTTTTAAAAGAAACCTTGCATATGAGCTCAGAGATTTTTCTAGTGGAAAGTGAGGGATACGTTTTCCTGATAGGATTTTAAGGAACACATCAATCATGTGTAATGTCATTATTCTGAACGTGTCAGCAAATACTGTAAAAACAACTGTAAAGCAAAACATTCGCTCTGGCTTTTAGTTCTTTCAAAAACATATTTCTACCTCTGGTTGTTTTTCATTTGCTTTGAATGAGCTTAGCTGACTTACATATATTCAAGAAACATTAGCCTTTCAAGATTGTGCCAACCGGCAAGAGCTGTTTAAATTACCCCAGAATGCAGTTTAACCAAATGTTATTCAAACAAATTCTTGTGGGAATGCATTTTATGCAAGCAAACTTTTCACTTACCTTTTGCTATTGGTGTGATTAAAAGTTTCCTTTTAGATTCCATACTCTCTTACTAAAGTCACACAATACATGAGAGTTTATAGAGCACGTTTAAGGCCTGCAAGTTGTATTGTTTATCACAAGTAATCTTGATAAAACTTCAAAATCATGAAACTGACCCATGTAATGCCACAATTTTTTATTTTTCACTCATGTAATTACAAACCTGTATGCATACCTTTCTACTAAAAGAGTTTATTTTGAAGAATGGTGGTAAGTTTTCTATGTATTTTTAGGCCATTGTAAGGAAGTCAATGGGACCTGAAACCATGTGGTTAACAACATCCTTCAAAATATCTTCTTTTAGTCATTGATGACTGAATTTTTTTTCTCCATAGTTGGATTTCAATGATTGCCTGCTAAAGTGAAAGAGGGTTTCAGGATATCATGGATAGGATATTGTGAATTTTCATAGCTGTAGGCTGATCCTAAATTTAAAAAGAACAGGAAGAAAATGGGAAACCAAGATCGAGAGTGGAGGAAAGAGAAAGAAAAAGGTGTCCAGGTGCTGGGATTTGGTGTTGAATGTCCACAGAGTGCTTGGGGCAACAGATTTCTCACACCTGATCTGAGGTGTAGTCTCCTCAGAGTATCAGTCTGCAAGTTCTGTCTCTAGTACAAGGTCATTCAGCAGCAGTTGTGTCACATTTATTGGCTGCATGTCTCAATTTATAATAGTAACCATTTTAAAAAGAATTGTGATTCCTTGTGCAACATAACTGTAAATTACTGTCATTTCTTTCTTACTTTGGAA
Source organism: Enteromius mattozi (assembly GCA_032359235.1). Classification (NCBI taxonomy): domain Eukaryota; kingdom Metazoa; phylum Chordata; class Actinopteri; order Cypriniformes; family Cyprinidae; genus Enteromius; species Enteromius mattozi. The sequence continues at coordinate 6,138,351 of JAUMHE010000051.1, forward strand.
AGTAAAAGTTACTTTTAAAAAAATGAGGCAGCATCTTCACAGTTGACCCTACATGCTTTTGTTAGCATAGATAGAGTGTTGCGGTAAGCTAACAAGTTAAGGTTTTCATCTTTTTAACTACAGTATTAGCTGTGGAAATGGAATGGAATGTTATTGTCTCGTAAATATTTTACATAAACAAAACATTTGTTACAACCTTTTAGAACTGTTTGAATGCTAATTGTTGTAAAGGCTTACTAATTAGCATTAGCAATTCGAATTTTGTCAATTTTTGCTAAGCAGTCACAGCTCCAACACAGGTCAAGGTCAAAACCCTGTTCTTCAATCACATCCCACGCTGTTTTGAATTGAATGTGCCCACACTTTTCACACTGCTTCTCTCTTTTTCTCCTTATCATGCTGCCTCTCACTGTGCCAGTGAGTTAGTGAAGCGTTAGAGAGTAGTTCTTAATGGCTTTGCATACAGTCCTGTACACTTGGCGTAGGCTGGACAGCTACAATGGCCTCACAATTGCCCACCGCTCTAAACATGAGTCTCGCCATAGCTAAATACTGATAAGCCAGCCTGAGCTGCAGCTAGACCTGATGGGAGACAAATAGTTCCTGATAACGAAGTGGAATCCAGACAAAAGCCACCATCCCCCCTCTTACAATGAGGGCCAGAAAAGTAAGAGAAGATTTTAAGAAAAGCGACATGCCACTGAGGAACCGTTGAACCTTAATAAGCCAGTTTAACTGGCCTTATAGGAGATTTGGTGGTGTAATGTTTCCTTAATGCTATGTGACAGTGAACAAGAGAGAGCGTTGTAATGAGATATGTAAGAAACTAAATGTGTTACATGCATCATTAAGTATGAAACTTTCACCTCTATCTCTTTCTGTCTTGAAACAGTTTGTCCTTTAGGACACTGAGTGTTCAGTTAGTGAGTAACATACCAGGAAGGGTACAATAGTATAAGTAGTATCATATGAACTTTAAACCTGTCTGCTTAAATTACTGTAATGCTTGTGAAAGCAGAAGTCTGAGGGTTTGACAGTTGGCCAGAGTGTTATTTATGGACAAGGATGTGCGTAAAATTTAGGCCATTCCAAGTTAATACGTGAGCTTTTCAGCATTTACCACTGAATCAACTCATATGATGTAACATATGATTGTTTTAAGAATACAAAAAGATAGAGAAAAATGTGATGGGTACATGCGAAGGCCAAATATAATATTTATCAGAAAAATTACCTCTTCAAAAAAGAAAGAAACATGCAACAGTATAATGTTAAATTGCATTTACTTTAAGTATGAATTACAAGTTAAGTATGAAAACAATGAACAACAATATAGCTATTGCTTATTAATGTTCTTTATAATACATTAACTCATGTTCATTTATAATGCTTTAAATCTTTTTCTTTTTATAGTGTTTAACAAATGATATAAATGTATTGTTCATTATCATGTTGTTAACTAATCTGCTGTTGTCAATGTATATAACCTTATTGAAAGTATTTAATAATCTTACTGACACTGAACTGTTGTTACATATACAGTACACAGTGGCCCTCAATGGACATTTTTGGTAATTTAAGTCTGAATTTCATTACTGTATACATACAAAATATCAAACCAATTGGCATCTGCAAACAATGAGAGCTTTTCGCTGAATTAACTTCTCTGAGCCGCTTTTTTAAAATTGCTTTAAACCAGCTGGTCTCCAGGTCGTTTTTCATGAAAGAATAAAGTCAGTTCCTTTAAAGTTCACACAGGTGTCCAAGTTAAATAACCACACATGTAGTTCATCATATTAACAAATGAACATGTTCCACACTTAACAATGGGAAAGTCCAAGACTTTTTGTCTTCACTGTTGTCAACATTAATAATAATAAGAAGAAACATTGTTATTAATTGAGCAACAATGATTAATGGTAATAATTGAGCAAATAAATAAATCTCTATAATTCCAGACTTTTGACCGGAAATATTTATGTAGATGTCCATACATCCGATCCTGGCTGTCTAAGTGTGTGATGGTGGATTTACTGTCCATTGTACTGCATCTTATAAGATCATTTCAATATGAATGAATTTAATCATGCCGTGAAACAGAAAAAACTCTCACTGTGTCTTGAGCTTTCAGAAAACAAATGCACCGTGTCTTGGAGGCCAGCGCAAGGCCTGTCCCTCATGCTAAAATTCAGCTGTGGTTTTTTTTCTCTGCCAAAGGCCCAAGCTCCAGGCTACGGGTCTCCTGTGAACTCTTTTTCTCCACACAACAACAGCAGTGCCCCAGCCCTTCACTCAAACTCAGACTCCTCCCACTCGTCTGTCAGCGACATGAGCAGCCCCTGCTCTCCCTTTATACATCCAGGCACATACTCAGAGGAACAGTACCAGAGCTTAAAGCCTGCCGCTTAAACTCACTGGCATTATGAATACTGAGTAATTCAAAGGAAATGGTTACGTGCAGAACTGCTCCATAAATTAATGTCTTAGCATGTTTTATGCTGCTGTTCAGCTGCTTGGTCCAATTTTTATTCTGTTTTCGAAAATAAGATCATCCAAGCACTTCAGACAGTATGTCAGAATCATAGCCAAGCGTGTTGGTGCAGATCGCTCAAAGTGTGAAGGAATTCTAATGTCAATATCCAGAAGTCAGGAGTTTTCTACATTTCTTGCTGTAATTTTCATTTTCAAGACGTCAACATTTTTCTACTGGTGAAATCCATCAATGTAGCAGAGGGTTATTATTGTATCAAAGGTTAAAACTGTTGGGGAAGAGAAATGACTCTCATTTGTTTCCACATCCACAGCCTAAAAACCCTAAGGGGGAATAGTGTCTCACTCTTTTTTTCTCTGTCTCTTATTCCATTTCTCTTTATACTATTTCTTTGTTCACCCAAGTTCACTTTTCCTATTTCATTTCATTCCAATTTAATATATCTAAACACAATGAAACTTCAATGATATTGTGGTTGCATGCAAATTTTTTGTACAAATAACCAAGGAAAGGAAATTGTGTCATCTTCTTTTTTGTGTGTTGCTGTGTGTACTTGATGCCCAGAGAAAAATTATTCACTGTAATAAATCTCTTCCCATCATTGTTCTTCTGCCAAAACAACCCTTCTCCTTTCAGCAAAGACTGTCGTAAGAAAATAATCATGTGGATCTCCTTTTCCGCTTTTGCCCGCATCCTTCCAGATTCAGCTGTCCTCTTCATATCCCAACTGCGATTGGTTCAGAATCTCGGCTCAATCTGACAGATCTCAACCCTCACACAAACCATGTGATATTGAACTTGCGGTCTCATTACCAAACAATGGAATTGAAGCACAAGTTAGTGCAGTGTTACAGGCTAAACACAGTGAGATAGTTGAATGGCCCATTAGCTTCTCTCACAGGGTGGTTCCCAGCAGGGTTTATTAATGACCTTAGAGTGCTAATGACCTTTCAGTCTTCACTTTCTCTCTACCTGTAAACTGATCCACCGAAAGCGACTCTATTGTCTGATTCTCAGGGCTCTCTGTATCACTCTCTCTGTCTCACTTGTGCCGTTCTCTTTGGCACAGTGTTAGCATTGGCACCTTTCTCCGATTAAGAATGGCCCAGGGAGTATTCCAGATGATAAATCACAATACTGACACAAAAACATACACATTCAGAATCAGTCTGACCTTTGGAGATGTGTTCTCCTGTATCACTCAGTGGAAACTGAACTCTGTAAACAGTGCAACAGAGTTAGTGTAACAAGTGACAAAATCATTTCAAGAATAAAGTTGTAATAGAATAACATCATGGTTTAAGAATAAAATCAAAGTATTACGATATAATCATATACTAAGAGAGTAAAATCTAATTTATTATGTTTCTGTTTTACAACAAACTTTTGTGCAATGTTTCAGGCTTCTAATGAAAATAGAGATGGCAAAAAAGGGACATTTCTTTTTCAGAGTGTAGAATTGCCACCCACAACAGCAGATAAACTGCATTTCCTCAGCAAATATCCAGTCCATATGAAGATGAAAGGCTATGAAAGGTTGATTATAGGGTGTTGCACATTAGCACTTTTTGTCAAACTGCCATATTCACTCTCATTATCCATCCTTACAGATATTGAAATCACAGTTTGGTCTAAATACAGCTGGCTTTCAGGAGGATGTGAAAGAAAGTTCACTGGGATTCTATTTAGAGGTAATTTCTGTGTTTATGAAATCATCCAAATGAGGTATGTGGTACAGTGGGTTCTGAAAGAACAAGCGTCATGACCAGAAAAATGTGTGTAGCAAAAAGAACCTTCTGTCTTTTAATTAAATGCAGTAAGTAATACTTCTTAAATCACAGGTTTGAACGCACATGGTAAACAGGTCAGGTTATGTTTCTATATTTCTTTTGATTCAGGGGATTCCCAAGTCATAAAACTCTCCTTCAAAACTATTAAGTGTTTGTATATATATATTTTTTTATGGGAGAGAATAAGCCTTGTTATTTTCTGTGGACTTTCCAAGAGAACGGTAATAATGCATTCTCTAATTTGCACTGTCTAGAAACCCAGTCACAGGGTATATTTGAAACTAACACCTGGAACTTCTTCAGAACTACAAAGGAGAAGCACAGAAAACGAGGCTCCTGGAACAGTTGGTGTGGATTAAACAAACTCCCCTTCTCTCTGAGCCAAACTCACTGAAGATTCAGAATGAGCTTGACCTCCCTGGAGATTTAAGTACACACAAACGCATACCCAACCATAACCATATGAACCATCCTCACAGGCTCAGTAAGTAATGCCTGTTCATCATGGCAATATAAGCCACATGGGCAGTTTTCCACTATAAATGAGTTGTAAATTTCTTTTACTTTGATCATATGTAGGTCTGAATGTAGTCTTAAGCTAAATACAGAATGATAAATGCATAGAGTTCATTTTAGAAATGAACGCAAGTTCACAAAATATAATGCTTTGATACAACTTTCATGTAAGGTTTAATTTACTAATACTAAAAAATGCATCATGTATGATGTAATCCGTTATGATTTTGCTTAATAATTTTCTACAATTACTAATAGATTTTTTTAAAGTTGTATAATATTTGTTAATGTATTATAAACAAACATCAAGTTAACATTAACCTAACGGGGTGTTTACATGAAACTGTTTTCAAAAACCTGAAAACATTTCATGCATTGCCAATTGCCAATTCATTTACATTAAAACAGTTTTTATGGCCTGAAAAGCAAGTTGTTTAAAAGAAAACAGGATTCTAAGAGCAAGTTTTGACTCATTGTCTCTGTAAACTGCAAAAATGAAAAATTGGGTACATTTGTGCGAATTTGTGTGATTTTATGCACATTAATCTGTGTGAATGTAGATCATTTTGACAAAATTGCGGTGTGTACAAAGAAAAAAAAATGCGATATTGTCATTTAAATATACCCTATAATTAACAAATATTTTAGCTCATTTATTTATGTAAACAAATTAAACTATAATGTAAAGTATTAATGATCTTGTATATGAAAAGTACTGTATAGCTTCTAGGTGTAATGTAAAAGATACAAGGCATAACAGTTATAATTAAGTTAATGTTAATTTGTACAAAAACATCTTCAAGACAATTCTGAGAAGATTGATACATCTTTTAATGGCACATTTTTATACATCAGACAATACTTCAAAACACTGAGCATGTACACAGAGTATATAAATATAATTTTATTTACAAAACATTTACAAATGCTGCTAGCATTGTTCTAGAAAGGTACAACTTATCGAAAAAGTGTATCATTTTCCACAAGCATAGCATACAGCATGACATCAATTTACAATAGCTATATCTAATCTTGATTTGGACTTGTTTCACTCCATTCTCTCCAGTTGTTTGGGTTTTCAATATTCCCCTCCATTTGACCAGACGTAACATAACTGTACATTAACGTGACCTATAGTTTAAGCATATTGGAGTCTTTCCAGCAGATGTAGGAAAGCTACAGATAAGCAGAGAAAGGTTTATATGAGTCTCTCTGTGGCTCCAGGACCGGAACAGAGCCTTTTCCACCAATTTCACAGACACAAAACTCTAGCTAGAGTTACTACGCTTACAAATCAAATCAATACAAGTGCTTTCTCAATACATCTACAACTGTCATAAAATTGAACAAAGGTATAAACATTCATCTGTTTATAAAGGTAAGCAAACTGTATGTATACAAAGGTTTTTCACTATTTTAAAAGCATTTAATTTGGCAAAGCCTCAAGAGCAAGACGTCCAGAGAGATTTACAAGACTGTTCCCTGTTTGTCTCTGAGATTACAAGTTTAGTGTTGATCGACACCATCATAGAATGTTCATAATGGTCCCTGATTCTCCACAGCGGAGTATTCTGTCTCAGAAACATGTGAGGCATCGATAAGCCTAGCGAGGCCAGTTTTGGTAGAGTACTTGAAGATGAAGGCTTTCATCAGGTCGTAACGGTAGTTCTTGTTGATGAAGTTGTAGATGATGGGGTTCAAGCAGCAATGAAGGAGAGAGAACCACTGAGTGAGATTCAGCGCTGCATAGAGAGCATTCTCCAGTGTGCAGTTGAAGGGAAGCACGTTGAGAAAGGTTAGAGTGTCAAGCAGTAGCGCTCCATGGTAGGGAAGCCAACACACTAGGAAGACCACAATGTAGGTGAAGATAAGGCGACGGCTGATACGACGCTCCTGGTCAGCTGAAGGTTGGATGGTACCGGCCAGGAGGATGTAGAACACAGCAATGATAGGGAAGGGGATGGCAAAGCCAAGCATGAAGAAGCTCATTTGGATTCCAACTGTCCACTCCTTAATACTGTCCATTGGGTACACTGGTTTACATATGATGCTGTCTGAATGGCTGGATTTCTCTGCCTGGAGGAAGTATGTTTCGGGGAGGGCAGCAAAGAATGCCAGCAGCCAAACGCCAACACAGATTAGCTGCCTGGTCCTTCTCTTCTTCTGACTGGGACCATCTCCAAAAAGTTTCACAGACAGGTAGCGGTCCACACTCATACATGTAAGGAAAAAGATACTGCTGAAGAGGTTGACACTGAAGATCAGGTGTGTAATTTTGCACATGGCATCACCAAAGGGCCAGTGGCCGAGCTGAAGCAGAGAACTAATGGAGACCGGAAGGGTGGCCACTACGCAAAGGTCAGCGATGGCAAGGTTGAGGATATACAGGTGAGTTTCGTAACGTTTCCTTTCAGATCGCACATTCACCCACACCACCAGAGCGTTGGCAGCGAGGCCGATGATGAAGAGAAAGATGTAGAGAATAGAGAGGGCATAGAGCAGAGCCCTCTGGCTGAAGGTGCTGTGACACACTTCCACATGGGAGACATTATCGTCAAGGGCTGAGAAGTTTAGATCACCCAGTGCATCCAGAATGTCATTGAAGTCATTCACGTTCACACTCATCTTGGCACGTCTTCGTTATTGCCACTTTTGGGACACAACGGCAGTGACCTGAAACATAAAAAAAAGAGGGAAATGTTATGACACGTAGGCAGACGAAAAATAACAGGAATAGAGTCTAATTAAACTCAGAGGGACAGAAAAATGTATAACAAAGAAAGTTTATTTATAAAACACACATAATCTGAAACACATCTCGAACACACCAGGGTCCCTTGTCAGAGGGCAGGACCTTGTACTGAATAAGAGGGGTCTTTCTTGAAGAGTTCATTGCATGAATTTATTTCCCAGGGTTACTGGGTTGCACTAAATACATGAATAAACTCATACTATCACAAAATCAAAGAGGGAAGAATCAATAACGAACAAGAGTTTCCAGAATAAAGAATGAAAAATTTTTGTTTTCACATATATTGTATTATACTTTTTGTATTCATGAAGACTTTCAATTTAATCAATGTCATGTGGTGTAACCAGCAAGTAAAACGTGAGAGCTTATTTTGAATACTTGTGATTGCATACAACCAGTATTTTAAAAAAGGTAAAAAAAAAAATATTTTGTTAATAAAAATGTCATATCATTTGTGAAGAAATATTATGTTTTTAAAGAGTTGCACCATATGACATTTTACAACATGAACCTCCAGGTCACATTTTCTGATATTTAGGAGGTTCATTGATATATCACAGTCATGAATGTCTGCACGTTTTTTGAATGTTGGTTGCACCACATGACTGATTTTGCAGACAAGTTGTTCAAAATTTGTTTTAGTGTTACTTTATTGTGTGTAATATTAACAATCTAAATTAATAATAAAAAAGCAATAGTGCTCAAAGGCTGTGCTGTACTGCTCTGCTGAACATAAGGACTAGATTCCCAGCAGCAAAACCTGTTGGCAGACCTCAGCTGTCATGCAGTGACCCAGTGAAAAACTGAGTAGATTTCCATGGAAAACGGGAGGCATTTTCCCTATACAATAAGTTCAACACAACCAATGGTCCATACGATATAGTACAATGATAGAGAACAGAGTGCGACACCTCTGGAGGCATTAGAGAGACTGATGCCCATAAGAAGTGAGACAAGTCATAGATAGAAGGGAGGAGGATGGGCGGTGGCTGCTCCCTGTGCGACACAGAGGTTCAAAGGTTCTTTTCTCAAAATGATATGCTCAGCTTGAGGACTGGATGCCAGGCTTTGAACTGACAAAGGCTAAGGAGAACAGAAAACAGCCACACTGGCACTATGTCAAAGTTTTTCATTTACACATTCCCAAACACACATCTCTAATCACACATTTTTGATCTTCAACCCACAGGGCTTGCAAAATAATAAAAACATTGGAGCATTTAAGTATGCTTTTAAAAATTTGTGCAGTGAAGCAGAAATGATAAACACAGTTTTGCTCTTGCTTAATTTGTCATTTCTGAAGTAAACATGAAAAAATAAGTTTAATATAAACAAACTATCCATTTCCAGTTGGCCTGTTGTGTTTTGCTAAAGAACCATCAAGTGATAGAATTTGTTTAGGCTTGTTTATTTTCATTCCAAATCAACCCGCTGTTTTGACCCTGGAACACAGTTAGCGCCTGACCTTAATATCATTAAAGGAAATATGAGAAGTGGCACAGCTGCTCTTAATGCATCCTGTGATCCTTACATACAACAAGATCCTCTAAGACAAAGACAGAACTGGACACAGCTTACAGCTTTCCACTCTGACATCATTAGATTATGGAGACAGAGAGGGCAGCATAAACCTCTGACCTGACTTAGGTGCAGTTGAAAAAAGCAGGTGTCATAAAATGTGATGGTCCATAACATACGACCCCAAGCACCACCATCATGTCCCCCAGCCTTGTTGTAAACACTACTGCATTTACACTGCTCAAACACAGCCGCCCCCTCACCTGATCTCACAGCCCCAGGCAGCAAGCACACTTGCCCGCACAAAGAGTTAGCTGTACGGACACAGAGACTCTCCGTCCAGTGCCCTCCTTCCCCCTCTCTCACTTGAAGTCTCTAAGTTCCATAGAAACTCAGTATTGTTTCACTCCAAGTGTTTTGTAAGCATGGAGGGAATCATCAGTCATGGTTAAAGCATGAAATCTTCACCCTAAGTGTTATTGTGAGGAAAATAATATAACAATAATACAATGAGCAAAACAAATCCCATGAAAGTAAACTGAAGGTGGATGAATACTAGATACCAAGAAATGTAATTTAATAATCCCTCATGACGTCACTATACTAATATAGTCTCCTGTTGTTACTAAAAAGTAACTAACAAAAATGAGGAATACATTTTTATGTAAATATTTTTTTGTTTATAAATAGAAACTACTGCAAAATAGTAGCTAATAATAATAGCAAGTCGCCTGAGTTTCAATTGCAGACGTGAACATCGCTCATCATTGAAACCACCTTTTGGTCCCAAATTCCCGTAAAATTAATATGCAATTTTAAAATTGAACAAACCGCGGCTTCTCTATACCTCAATCAACCTCATTTTTGTTCATGAATGAATTCACAGGAACCGAGAAAACAGACCGAAAGAGTCTCACAAGAAAGAGTTCCTCTACCTGCCCCCTTTATACAAGACACAAGATTGCATATACTACTCTTAAAATATGGATTTAAAATGATGTATTCTCTAATGCGCAACAGCATTCATTTTATGTTAAATGAAATACAAGTGGACAAGTGGTATTAAAGGGACAAATCCGCGGGAACCACTGCTAATCCACACCTCCAACTGAGAGTTTCGGCTCGGGTTAAAGAGTGCTTTTTAAATACCTTAACTTTCAGAGTGTAAAATTAGAGCAAGCTACGCAAGGCTTTAAAGTCAATATTAAAACTGATAACTTATAACGCCTTTTATGATAAGTGTTAACTGTTTGGATATCAGTAGGTATGGTCCGACGCGCGCATGAAAAGGCTGCATTTAAAGACCAAATCTCTCACGCACAAACACGTGCACACACAAACAAAAGGTAAAAAAAAAAAAAACCAACAACTTACAATCCTTGCGGTATGTTTTGGAGCTCCTGGACTTTTTAAATGTAGCCTTTGGTAACGAGATCCCGATGCCTGCAGAAAATGTCAAAGTCTCGTGGTTATCCGTACGAGATGATGGCGTGATTGTCTCTCTGCGCTCTGACTGCACTTGCTGATATAGTGCTGCGAGTAACGCCTCCCGAGGCCGATCGGAAAAGTGAATCACTCAAGTTTCTGTCCAGCAACAATGTGAGTGGCGGACGTGCGACACATCGGATTTCCACTCCCTGTTTAAATAGTGATATAAACAAAAAGACTGTTCGAATTTCAGAATAAGCTTTTGTGTTTTTGTTTTCGTACGAGAGTTGCTTAGAAAAAATCAAAGAAGTTTCATTGAGGATTTGGACGTCCTTTCAAGTTTCAGAGGCTGAAATATGCTTCAAGTACAAACCTTCTCAAGATTTTTATATTAGTAAAGCATTTTAGATTGTTTGCACAATGAATAGAGCCTACTGTAACAATAAACATTTTATATTGCTAACATGCCATTCTCTGTACCAACCGATCTCTTAAGTATTCTGGTTTGTTATGACTAATAATAAATTAATATGCAAGTATTGAAATATAATATTAATATATTACTATTATAACATTATGACTTAATGGTTCATGTTAAAGTCTCACATAAAATGCAACTTGCAACATGCTGTTGTTAGTAGCAGGTGAATTTTGTTTTGTTATTTTTCCTGTCCCACGACTGTTTTATTCTTTTTGCATCCTCTTGGCAACCCCACAAAGACTTCCATGCAGTCCACTAAATTTAACCACAAGGAAGCTCACCTGTTCTGAATCTTCAGCTGGCCTCTGTTTAGCTTTATATTTTCTGGCTAATGGCCAGTGCCTATTGTGTGCAACATGGAAAAGTGGAAACTGAAATGAAACATTCTCAGCAGTATCAATGGAATCTTAATAGGATAAACTGTTTAGAAGTATGGATTGAACCATGCATTTGATTATAGAAGCAGTAGTTCATTGATTCAATGTGAGGGTACTGATTGAAAGAGATAAACCATGAATGCAACTGTAACCACAACATTACACGGAAAATGATAAGTGTTGCCAGCATTATTTTTTGATTGTGTGAATAATTTGACCGGAGACTGATCAATGTAAACATATCAACTGAGATGGTACGCCTTCCAAAACAATAAACATTAATGGGAAAATACACATTAAACATATGCACACATGCAAGAACTTTCCAGCATAACAGTTCCCACATTAAAGACAACTTCACACCAGTGCACCAACATTTGATTATTCAGTGGTCTCTGTTTGAAGACCATACAGGGTGGAAACCATCAGGTCTTTTTGTGAGAAGCATGCATAGAAATTCAGCAGTTGAAAAACATTTGGTTTTAGTTAGGGGCGTAGTCTGGTAAACCGAGACATGTTCCAAATTAAAGATTGTTAAAATGGTCTTTCCATCTTATTAGGTTTTCACTAGAGTCCATTCTATGTCTACAGGAAAGGAAAGGAAAGGTTTTCACAAAATAACACTGGTTTTGGATTCAGATCTTGCGGGGGTTTAACACAGCCTGTCTATAAAACAAAGCATCACTATTTTTTTTTTAAAAAAACTCACTGTTGACAGATTTATTAACAAATTGCTATCAGCAGCCTGTGGCTGTTCACGTCTCATCATAGATTGAAGCCTGTATAATGGAACACAGAACTCTTTTAGAAACTTTTATCCATGGTAGGACCACCAGGAAAGTATGAGACAAGGACAAATGAAGCATCCATTGATAAATAAATTGCACATTGCACTTTCACAGTCTGCGTTTACATACCTACCTGCCCACATGGTCTGTCGGCTATAGAATTTAAACAATATGCGGCAGACCAGACCTACAAGCAAAGGCATAGCTCACTTCCAACTTGACAGCAATTATTTCAAAACATGCTGCGTCAGAAGACTCTGTTAACAAACGGCCAAACTGCATTCATACATTGAATGAGCTGAACTACGCAAGCGTGGCGTCGTGTTGTGTTGTGTTGCACAGCGGGATGCCAAACAAGAGCTTGTTAGTAACAGAGGCTTGACATGCTCGCGGCTTATCGGATAAGATAAGAAAACGATGAAAATGAACGGCTAGAGCTCTCATTATGTGTTAGAATCGCATTATGCGTTATAGTTGATAGAGTATTGTATTCCGTTTTTAACTAGTTGCCTCTATCTTCCCCCTTTCTCAGAAGCAGTGAGGAGGCTTTGATCTCGTTGCCATGGCAGCTGTCAGAAGCGCAGAGCAAACCGCAGCCTGCCTGGCGCGAGACTTGTCCAACTCTAGTTAGAAATGCTTAACTAATGAATTCTAATCAAGACTTACTGCTTGGATGCTTTACCTCGCTTCGTTTAACCATTTCGTGTTCGAAAGCGGCGCCTTGCAATTATGCTTTCCCTCTGATATTCAAATACAGCACTTTCTAAACTCGCGCGTGGAATCATTAAGGATGTCGCAGGGGTGAGTAATAACTGCCCTTGTACTTTGTGCATTTCACTGCAAAATGTTGGAATGTTGATGTGATGCCAAGAACCACCATAGTGTTTATAAATAACGAAAATCGTGTAATGTCTATGTAAGAAATTGAATATTTGTTACAGCTATTAGGCTAACTAACGGTCAGACTCGTCTTTATATCAAGGAACCTTGCAACGTTTCTATGTATAAAAAAGGAAGTTGCATAAAAGAAAAGAGTTATAGTAAGAACGCCTACTAGGATAAAGTCTACATTGTATTGCAGTTCCTATGACAACACAGAGCCAAACTTCTAAGAACCAGCAGTATTTTTGTCCTTAAAATGGGAGCTATTCAAATCAGCTTTGGTGTGGGTCGAAGTATGCTATTTTCAGTCATCCTACACCATTAGTTTTCTAAAGATGAGCACTAGATTTAGTAGGACTGCATTTGTTGAAAGTACTTCTTAAATTCCCCACGCAAGGGGATTTTTCCTCATCATTCACTATTTTCTGTGGATTTTCATTAGTTTCTGTAGATCTGTAGTGAACTGTAGTATTACTGCCTTTGTTGTCTGCCATTTTTAAGATACCTCTAAGAGGCGCCTCTCTATTTTATTGTAAATGTCCTTTTACAACTACCCTTCTTACCTCCTCCCACAGCTCCTCCCGCGCCGCGGCCCCCCCCCCCCCCCCCCTCCGGCCCTGACTATCCCGTCCCCTCCTTTGATTTTGCCATCCCTACAATTTGAGTAGCTCTTGGCAGTGCTAATGCCCAAGGGGAACAATACTGTATGGGCCTATCCGAATAAGAAAAGAAGGTGGTTTCACCCTCGCCATGAACTCTTTCAACAATCACAAAAGAAGCACCCACACGCAAGGCAGTCAAAGAGGTCAGAGGACATCTGTGGAATTCACGTGTATTCAACCTTAGAAAACGAGGAAGGGAGAAATAATGTTTTTCAGGGGATTTCTTCTATTATGTGGCTTAATATGCTGACTTGACGGTGAAATCAATGTGCGTTCTGTGGTTTCCCACATTTAGGCTGCACAGTCAGACACTGGTGGGGCTAATTTTGGCCTGAGGGTCTAAAAACCGAGGGTCAGGAAAACTTCCCCAGAGGGCAGGTGCTCTCAACAGGTGTAATTAGGCCTGTTAACAAGTACTACTGCAGATTTTCATGTCTCTGCTGATTCCATTTCAAAGACAGATTGCTGTGGAAGGCCATGGAGGTTTTAAATATGGAAAATCCTATATAAATTGGCATGCATATTAAATGCACTAAAACACTTTGCATGGGAAAATGTGATCGTTTTATACACATTATCCATACACAAATAAACTGACAGTAGAAGTAAATAATACAATTTAAAGGACTGTTATTGTAAATGTAATCCCTTTCCTCTACCCAGTTCATATGGGCAAATGTGGGATGCTGCTCAGGGAGCTTTGGAGGACCTTTTGGAGGATGAATATCCCACAATGCAGCTCCATCCTCAAAAAGACCGTCTTCAGGTCTTTCAGACGCTGGCAACTTTCTACCTGCGCTATCTGAAGATATTCCGTGCCCTGGAGGAGGTTTATGATCAGATTGTTCACCCCCAAAAGAGGCGCGTTGTGCACCAGGTTCTTGAGGGGGTGATGGGACGAATTGTAGAGCTGAAGAACGAGATGGTGGAGCTGGAGTACTCAGAGTTTCACTACTTTGATGACATATTGCAGGATTTCAAAATGACACCTGTGAGTGAGATAACAAAATATACTGTTGCATGAACAGAATGCTGGGAATGTTTTGGCCTTTTGTGGTTGTAGATTCAGAGCAGAGGGCCTGGAGGGAATTTAGGAGATTTGGGTTTGGGGAAGATTTAACTGCTCAATGTCAAAGTGGATTTTAGTGAGCTAAGCCTCTTGTTTTTCTCTAAATTTAGTGGATGCTAATTGGGGTCACTAGTGCAGGTTTTACCTTCTCTATTCAAGACTGTAATAGCTGGAAATAATTAAAATCTTGTTTTAGGAAGATCTTGAGGTCCCTATTCCACGCTATTTTGTGAGGGAGAAGATGAGGGCACTAAAAGAGAGAGAAAAGATGTTGGCCCATATTTTGGCTAAAGGAGGACGACTGGAACATAAAACTGTGAGTGTGTCACAGTCAATGAAGTAGAAAAGCTCTTCATACAAATGCATGTAATGCAAGTCAAATAATAATAGCTGTGCCAAATACTGGAGGTGTGTGGTTCTTGTTTTTGGTTAAGCAGGTGCCAGTTCAGTCTATGTCTGTGGAGCGGGCTGTGTGGCTGCTGCAGGTCAGTGAGCGAGCTCGGCAGGGAAGACTGAGAGCTCACTTCATGAAGACAATTCGGCAGGAGGAACAAAGAAGACTTCAGGGTAACTCTACCATGCCGGACCCTAACCAGGCAGCCACCTGCATTCAGAAGGTATCAGACATCACTTGGTTTTGAACCAAAACTTTCTAGTCTAGTGAAATTACTGATGCATTGCATAGATGAGTTTGAAACTGCCAAAAAAAGAAATGTGGAAAACTTTTATGCAGTGAACTTAATTATTACCATATAAAGGAATAGTTTTTTTTTCTTTTGTTGTTTTGTCATTACTGTTAGTAATTTTGTTGTGATGTTAAAGGCTTATATTTTTACATTTGTCACCGTTCTTGAGATTTTGTGCATGAAGTCTATTGACATTAGAATCATGTAAAATTATATAATATCTTACAAACTTTCTTACAAATATCTTTGCTTTGTATTGTGATTGCTCTTTCAGAAAGAATAGCATAGTTCACTTTATCTGTGAAAAGTTCTATAAAACTATATATTTGGTTACTATCTATTTTTGGTTATTATGCTCCTAACTGGAAGTTTGCTGAGCAAGACATTTTTAATTGTTAATTTCACATTTTCACATTGACTAAACAAAGTAGCATTACTTAGGGCAGTTGAGATAATCATTAGGAGAATTAAAAAAAATAGCATATTGCCCTTATTTATTTATTTATTGGTGAACATTTTTCACAGGTCTCACAGGTATTCATGAATGAGTACACATTCAATGTCATCAGAGTATGCCAACTGGCTATTGAGGAAGTAAAAAAACTGTTACGGCCCTGAAGATTATAAACACATAACATTGCATCAATAAATATATTACTAACTAAATTAAAGTTGATGATCTAGCATAATACACAAGGGAGGTAATGCCTGCTGCCCTGCCTGTGAATGAACTCAAATGCTGTAGAGGTCAGGCCATCTCCTTTCACAGTCATCAGTTGTCACATTTGACATGAAGTCCACTCACAAAGGACTATGAATGACATGCGATCCCACCCAAGCATAAAAGATATATGTCCAACTCATCTGTGGGAATAATGTGCTTGTAGGCCCTTTGGCAGCAGGAGGGAGATTAGCATTGTAGTGCTGAGAGATGGGAAAAGGAAAGCATTCCTGGATTTTAGGTGTTGTTTTTCAGTGCCATCCTAATCATGAAATCTGAGCTCATGTATCCTGACGTCTTTTTGAGTGAGTGTTTGCTACGGTTGTTGAACCCAGACATAGATGTAGCCTGAAAGAGATAGCAGATATGATTTTGGAGCTCTAAAGTTTTTTGCAGTGCAGGTGTGAAACTGACATTGCTGAGTGAAAAGGTACAGAAAAAGCATAGACGAAGTTCCTCATGGGTAGCTCATGGGTAATTCACTTTCAAATAGCTCATACAACAAGGATTTTGTGCTGTGAAGTGAATGCGATTACAGGAGGTGATAAACAGAGATTTTGGGCTCTCACACAGCGAGGCTGTTTTCACAAGGCCTAATCCTCCCTTCGTTCATATTCTATTGCTCACAGCAAAGCAGATTTATGTGCTTTAAAACCCTGGAAACATAATCCTCTCTCTTCAGTTGGCTATTACTGTTTTAGCATCATTGTCATTCAAACTAAAAAGGAGTATTTATTCAAAAAATACTAGAAAAATCCTTCCTTGCGTTTATGAACTGTATCCTGAGTCTTGAGATTGATTTGTCATAGTAGTTGAGGTTATCTAAATATGAACCTCCCCACATCCTCAATGACAAAATTAATGATAAAAATCAGTTTGTTAGAATTTCAGTTGCTGTTAGTACATTCCTCTCATCTAAAAGTCCACAGTGAATGCAAGAAGATGGTAGATTGTTTCTCACCAGATAGAAGAGCTGAAGAATGTACTTGATGTCAAAGTGACTATGATAGTATCATTTCTGGTATGTGTCCTCAGTTTTCTGTATTTCCTGCTGTTAGGATGTGTTTTTCGCTCTGTCTTCAAGGTTTGGCGGGGGTATCGAGACAGGAGGAGGGTCAACAAGGAGTGTCTAGAGGAGATGATATTTTTGGGAATGGTAAACACCAGGATGCTCTGCCAGTTTAATGTTTGTGAAAAGCAAGTCCTTTCATGAATTTGTTGTGTTGTGCATATCTTTTGCTATTTTTGACTAAACCTCATTCAGAACTTTTTGTACCCTTTGTTGTCACTTTTTCCATCTCTTGTCTCCTGGTGCCCTGTTTCCAGATACCAGCCCAGCAAACAACACCTAGCCCTTCCAAACTGCATGCCCAGCAGGTGGAAAGCAGGAGGCATTGTGTGCAGGAGGAGCATGAGGCTGAGTACCAGAGGGCACTGGTCAACATCAAAGAGTCGGTACGGTCTGTCGATGGGCCAGATATTAAAGAGAGCCTGCAAGAACAAATACGCCAGTGGTTTCTTGAGTGTCGGTAAGTCATACACAAAAATCATCTATACGCAATTTTAAGCAAGGTTACAGTTTAGTTTAAAAATTCATAGGTGGGTCAAAGATGCATCGTTTTTTGTCTATTAATTTATTGAGGAAAAATGCAATTCATACAATGACTTGGATACATATCTTATCAAAAGAATATATTTAAATTATTTAGTTAAATATATAAGTGAATCAAATATTAAGTCAAGTTTATAAAACTATCGTAACAATGAAAAAATAATGACATTTTTGAAAAATAACCCTCATTAGGTTGGCATAATCTTTTATTATTATTTTTTAATAATAAAATAATAATACTGTGTGTGTGTGTGTGTGTGTGTGTGTGTGTGTGTGCATGTTTATGTGGTTTATGAGGACACAAATTTGCATAATGACATGGGTATGACATAGGTATTACAGTATAAAGGTGATTTATGAGGACATTTTCAGTGTCCCCGTAATTCAAAAGGCTTAAAAAACATACTAAATGGTGTTGTTTTTGAAAATATAAAAATGCACATAGTTTCCTGTAAGGGGTAGGTTTAGGTGTAGGGTCAGTTAGCAGAGATGTATAAGGTTGTATAAGGACAATACCACATACAGTCTGTACAGTATAAAAACCATTACACCTATGGAGAGTCCCCATATATCACAAAAACCAACGTGTGTGTGTGTGTGTGTGTGTCTGTGATTTAAAAAACTGCACTTCCTACTGACTAACTTGGTCAATCAAGGTCAACTTTAATAAATAAAGTAATGAAAATAATAAATTAAGTATTGAAATACTTTTGTCTCGAAAAATATATATTTTAAAACATTTTTAAAATAATGATTAGAATGTGTTTGTTCACATGTATTTAATCTGGACTAAAATATGTTAATATTTACTTGATGGTTACACCACATTACATTTTTGGAGTCATTAAATTGTTAAAAACAAAAAAATTGTAAAATTGGTATTATTAAAGTTTTTCAAAACCATATAAAATAATTATGGATAAAAGAGTAATAATAACTAATAACTTGGCAAACATGTTTTAAACTAAAAGATATTTTCTTTATTATGGACAGTGTTATAGAAAGGTATAAGTAATTGCAGCAAATTGTGGCAAAATTTCAATACAATTTTTTCCATTTATGAAAAAAAAGGCCTTTTTGTTCCTCGACATTCCCTCAGTTACTGTCTCTGGAACTAAACACCTCTATGCAATTTTCTACCCCTTAGACTTCCCTTAGCCAATGTCTTCTTTTGCTAATCTGCTAATTTGCTTCCACACTCTCAAGAGCTTTTTCTTGCGTCTCCATCCACTCAATCCATTGTTTCACTCTAATTGTAAAGTACGTTCCTGATCTTTCGTCTCTTCTTTTGTACAGAGGCTGGAATGTAAGCAGTCAAAGGCTGTTTATGCTTAGCTAATGCATGTGCTATTTTCAAGTGTGTAGAGTGAGACTGGGCTGATTAGTGCATTCCAGCCTGATTTACGGCCTGCCACTGCATGCTGCTGCCCATTAATGCGGAGACAACAGTCATAAGTCATCTCAGTTGGACAACACAATGTTGTGGGGGGGGGAGTTCAGTAGCTTTGTCTCTGGTTAGTGGCCCCTTTCTCTGGCCCCTTCCAATGACCTTGCTGGGCCCCCGCTGGTTGTATAAGGGATGTATGGGATACCAGGTCAGGACCTGCAAGGTGAAGTATGTTGGCGTGGTTTCCATGTGCTGATGAAGTGGAAGAGCGAAAGGTGGAGTATTTGAACAGCCAGACAGACATATGCTGTAAAACATATAAACACTTTATTACTACAATTTTCATCATGCTAAAATACAATTGGGTTTCGGAAGTAAAATTCAATTTAAGGTTGTTTGGAATCATTTTTTGGAATCCATCTATTAATATTATTATTTACTTATTATTGTTATATATAAAATAATCATGTTTAACAGCTGAATTGGTAGTGAGAAAATACAAAAAATTCCACCAGAGATTCATAACATGCACATCGTGGCAAAAGAGCTTGCACGAAATGTTCATTCCTAATA
>JAUMHE010000051.1:6173091-6194669 GCA_032359235.1 Enteromius mattozi
CATGCTAGTAACTTGCTAATCATGCTAGCAACATGTTAATCATGCTCAAAACATGCTAGCAACATGCTAGTAACATGCTAATCATGTTACAAACATGCTAGAAACATGCTAGCCACATGCTAGTAACTTGCTAATCATGCTAGCAACATGCTAGCAAAATGCTAGTAACTTGCTTATCATGCTAGAAACATGCTAATAATATGCTAATCATGCTAGTAACTTGCTAGCAACATGCTAGTAACATGCTAATCATGCTCGAAACATGCTAGCAACATGCTAGTAACTTGCTAATCATGCTAGTAACTTGCTAATCATGCTAGCAACATGCTAATCATGCTCGAAACATGCTAGCAACATGCTACTAACTTGCTAATCATGCTAGTAACTTGCTAGTAACATGCTAATCATGCTCGAAACATGCTAGCAACATGCTAGTAACTTGCTAATCATGCTAGTAACTTGCTAATCATGCTAGCAACATGCTAATCATGCTCGAAACATGCTAGCAACATGCTAGTAACTTGCTAATCATGCTGGAAACATGCTAGCAGCATGCTAGCAACATGCTAGCAAAATGCTAGTAACTTGCTAATCATGTTACAAACATGCTAGAAACATGCTAGCCACATGCTAGTAACTTGCTAATCATGCTAGCAACATGTTAGCAAAATGCTAGTAACTTGCTAATCATGCTAGAAACATGCTAATAATATGCTAATCATGCTAGCAATATGCTAATAACATGCTAATCATGCTAGTAACATGCTAATCATGCTTGTAACTTGCTAATCATGCTAGAAACATGCTAGTAATTTGCTAATCACGTTAGCAATATGCTAGTAACATGCTAATGATGCTAGAAACATGCTAGCACCATGCTAGTAACTTGCTAATCATGCCAGAAACATGCTAGCAATATGCTACTAACTGGCTAGTCATGCTAACAACATGCTAATCATCTATCTATCTATAATCTGACTATTTCTGACTATTTCAGACTGAAAACTCAAACTTTTCAAACTTTTTAAACTTAAACTTTTCGAACTTTTGAAACTTAAACTGTTTTAACTTTTTTAACTTCTTAAACTATTTTAAACTTTTCAAACTTTTTCCAACTTTCAGCTCCTGCTTTCTCAAGCCAACTTGAAGTTTGTCTAGACAAACTTTTTTATCTAGTTATTATTATTATTATTACTACCACTATTATTACTGTAAAATCAGATCTTATAGTCCTCTGTCAATGGTACCAGAAAAGACTAGATCTTGGTTTGGCACAAGAAGTTGAAGGCCCCTTAAGAATCATTCCCTCCCCTCTGTTTCCTGGCACAGTGTAATGCCACATGAAAAGAGAGACTCTTGTCCTAGTTCAATGGCTGTGGTCACACTTATGGACTCCAAACTGCCTCTGAAGTCATTTGCTTACTAAACATTTCAGTATTCCTGCTGATAATTCTTGGAAATAATTAGTATAGCTAAATCATATAAAGTCCAATCTCAAGAGCGGTAGCTTTGACATGAGCATTTATTGTACTTTGAGAGGTCTTTCCTAGAAAAACTTACAAACACTTCCTATTAACACTGAAATCAGAGTTAACTTAATTATTTTGCAATGTAAATTATGTTTTATGATGCAATGCATTGGCCAGGGATTCAAACTGGGTTTTACTGCTAAAGTGACTTGATCACAGACACGTGCGCAGTGCTGAATCACATCCCTGTGAACGTGTGTGTATCACAATGGATTTTATGACTCATCAACAGTTCAGCTGCACAGTGCAGCAACCTAATGTTGCTCTAAAATGGCACAAAATATGAAGCCTTAAAATTTGGTTTCTGTTCAGTGTTTTCTTACAGGAACAGGGTGTGGTGTTACAATTATAGAAACCAAATCGACTGCTATGTGATGGAACAACTTTGTTACTCTGACAGTGTTTTTTTACATTCCATGGAAACCAGGGTTGTAACAGTGACGTGATGCGATGCTGGCAAGCAGCCATTGATGTCTGATGTTTGATAACATATGTAAAGCAGCCTGGCATATGTTTTTCCTTGTCTCTCCAGGCGAATATAGTTACCTGGGCACAACATTGCGGCAAGCAGATATTGAGCCCATGCCGTCTCTGTCTGATGTGAGACAGCTCATCGCACTGTATGGCGTCCTGCCTCTGGGTGAGTGTAACCAGCTCTGACTAGTCAGGCCCAGTCAGCGCTGCTTCCCTTCATTTCACAAAACACCTGGTGTCTGGTACTACTCTGGTGATGTCACTATAATGACATATGTTTTGCTGGTCTGCAAAATAAGAGATAAAGATTTCTAAAAAAATATTAGATATTTATACCCATTCACACTCTAGCACATTCTTGCATTCCAAACAACATTAGCCTTCTAAAATTATAAAATATAATAAAATTGTTATAAAATAATAACAAAATCCATAACTTTTCATTAATAAGTGAGTGCAAAGTATTAGTTTTGATTGTTACTATGTATTACCATGTTATTACAACAGTTAGCCCTTTTTTATTCATAAAAAAAGAAATTGAGAAATAATTTGAAATTTTACAATGTAAAAGTAAACACTGTGATGCAACAAAAAAATAATCATGACACATTTTATTTGAATATCTCTTTATATGAAAATTTTAAGAACATACAGTCTGAGAATTACCAGTGTTAACAAAATGTTACTTATTAATGTTTTAAAACATTCAGATACACATTCACTTTTCAAGCTGCAGGGGTTCAGTAGCATGTATATTAATGTTTAGCAACAAATTTCAGTCCCTGATATTGAGTGTGGATATAAATAGGCAAAATAGATTTTACAATATATAAAATAATAATGTTTCTGTATTACAACCCATTTTAAAAATGTTTTTATGTATCCCTTTCAAAAATGAACAAAGCTAACCCAAATGCTTTAAAAAGCACTAAACAACTTGATGCTATAATTTTGAAGAGGCTTTTAAGGGGAAAAATGCCACCACTGTGTTTAAGAACCTCTAGGGAACATTGTAGTGGCTCACATCAATTTTTCAGGAGCAGTACTATCAGATCCATGCACACGTTTGGATGTGTGTGTGTGTGTTAGAGCAGGTAACAGAATGCACTCTGTCTGCCCTTCTGAACTGTACTTGACCCTAATAAGCAGATCACAATCTTTTGTAACTTTCTCTGGAGTGAATGCTTCATTGCCACAGCAATGCCTGGTGTCCTGTATCACTGTATCAACACCAACATTCATGCTATACCACTCACTTCTCATTTAATAACCCAGCCTGGGCTCAATGGGATCAGCACAGGGATCAGGCAGATCATACACACACTGTCCTGGTGGGCTGTAACCTTAACAACACTTTACAGGGAGAGTTAGACTCTCCCTCAGTGATTCGAGGCCCTAGGCAGAAAAGGGTTACCACACAAACAGAGTTCAGTGCTAAAACAGCAGCGGCAAAACAATCACACACAGGAGTTGGGACGTCTATATCCCTAAAGAGCTCTGTGGGATAAGCCAGTACGAATGCCTCTCTAGAGGTCCCTCATTGCGGCATTCCCAGTGGAGAGTAACAGATCATCTGAACTGCAAGTACAAACCTGGATTGCTCCCAATACAGCAAAAGCAGAGCAAACTAAATCTACTTTTTTTTTTTTTACCTCACCTCTACAAGCTCACTTTTGTCTGCATCTACTCTTGAAAGCAATGGCCAAAATCTAATCAACAATCGATGCATATAGAACTAAGTACCCACATTATTTTCTTTCCTGATTATTCTTCAGACTAGGATGTACATTACAATATGGAAAAAAGATCTGTCATTACTTCTGCTTTGTTGTGACTTGAAAAGGTAGAGAAAAATTTGCCCTTTTTTGTCATTGATGTCAAAGACTGTGGCTCATCAAACTTAGCAGTATTTTGGCACAAGTTACTTCATAATTGTACTAAAACTAAAACAACATCTGGCCAAGTGTTTTTTACAGACTGTTAAATGTGGTTTATGCATTTACAAAATTGGCTTTTGGAGTTTATAGTTTGACAAATTTTAATGGTAAAATTTTAATGGTAATTATTTTTGTTTTATTCTACGGACATTTAGCAAAACTTATGTAGTGCAGCACAAAATAAGTATAAACCAACATTGAAGAAAATCATTCTGGCCTAAAAAAAAAAGAGAAACAAAGAGAGAGAGGAAAGGTTAAACATTAAATTAATCATCCACTTTCTCAATTCCTTCTTAGTGTGTGCTTTCTAATGAAATAAATGCTAGATTTATGTATTTTTGATATTTGTCCTTCCTTGGCCTGAGGAATATCTCTCTAAAGAGATTAAGTCTTGTTAGAGCTACCCTCTAGATTTAATTTTCTTCCATTCTTTTTTTTTTTTCTTTCTTGTGTTATTACCTACCTATCCCTAGAATTATAATAACTCAAACCATTTTACTGGGCGGACTTGAGTAAATCTAATTTGAGCATATCAAAGCTGGCAGTAGTTAACTGTGACAGTGTGAAACACATGAACTTTGTCATTTAGAACAACCACTTAGTAGATGGTCGTAGAAAAGCACAGGTTTCTCACAGTGTCCCTCACTGTCCTTGTCTGTGAACCATTTTATACTTGATAAACTTTGCAGATATTTTGAGGCCAAATGGACTTCCTCCATAGCACAAAGGCCCTTTTAACAGAGCTGTTGGGGGAGATTAGGAAGTGTAATTCAGTTTTGAATAATCATGTTTAAAAAAGTGGTGCTAGGGAAGTGTACACACAGATACACATTCATTCAAACATAAACATATACACAGGCCGCGCTCCGTTGTGCACTTTTACAGTGCGCAATAGCAGCAGGAATTCCGCTGGTGATGGTAAAGTCCATACATTTGAATGTGCAGCAATAGTTGGCTAATAACCTATGAAACTTTCCTATGAGAGACAAATGAGCTTCCTCAAGGGGGCGCTTACTGGCCTAGAAAGTTGAACTCTCTTTTGAACCACATGCAAAACTCAGGATGTTTATTTTACCTGAACCATTAGACTAGAAAGTTATTTTGTTTAAATGATTAATTCTAAGGATTCATACCTGAGACACAGCTGGAACTCCTACAGTCTTTATAAATATTTTCTTAAATTCTTATTCAGCTTACGAAAACAACTGTGATCCAACCTAACTATCCAGTTGAGACAATTGAGCCTTGTTTGTGCCAGTCTGGTGAAACATTATTCAGGTACTGTATCTTGATAGCTAAGCTAAATTCATTACCTTATAAGTAATAGTATTTCTTAACTTTTAACTTTGTATAATGAAAAAAATGCAGCAGCAGCTTTGGATATTTTTTTTTTTTTTTTTTACGAAAAAAAAAGTAAATTGTAAAGCATTACAAACTCATTATTTTTTAATGTGGACGATAGTTCAAAAAGCATGCACATAAGCACACAAAAAGTATTATACAACTTGATTGTGATTTTAGACATGTTAGCTCTAATTTGAAATTAAATTCTAATATTTAGGATAGTATTTGAAATAGGATGCAACCCACAACTAGGGGAAGATTTTTCTGTGTGTATCGCCCCCTGCTGTTTACAGATAGAGGAATAGTTCCCAAAAATGAAAATTCATTCAAGATTTAGAAGACTGTTTCTTTTCTTAGAACAAATTTAGCACTACATAACTTGCTCACCAAAGATTACAATAATAAATGAGGAATGTACATAACTCCAGTCCATCAATTAATGCCTTGAGGGGTGAAAAGCAGTGTAAGAAGCAAATCCATCATTAAACCATCATTTAATTTTAAACCATTGCTTTTGGCCAAAATATTGATAAACTTATAAACGGTGTTTGATCTGCATGTGCAAATTTCTCTCCTGATTCAAATGAAATCACTTTTTTTACTGGAGAATGCATACGGCATAAATAAGGGTTTGAAATCGAAATTTTTGTGATGGATTTGTTTCTTACAAACACATAGCATTTCAATTCACACAACATTAATTAATGGACTGGAATTATGGTGATTACTTGTGGTTTATTGTGACATGTTTTATTAGCTCTCATTCTGACAGCACCCATTTACTAAATATAGAATCCATTAGTGAGCAAGTGATGTGATGCTAAAATTCTCCAAATCTGTTCTGATGAGAAACAAATTCATCTACAATACCATGGATTGTCTGAGGGTGAGTAAACTTTCTTTTCTGGGAGAGAGTGGGAAATGTGAGGAAAAATCCCCTCACATACATAATAAAAGCATGTAGCACTACAGTTCTTTCTATGCTCTCAATGCCTGTCTCTTATCTTAGGGCAGGTTACACATGCTTCTTTTCACTTCAAGGAGTGGTCCGCTCAAAAGACATAATTTTCTCACTTTCATTTCAGTCCAAACCCATATTCTTGTACAAAAGAATCATTTTGAAGAATGATAATGCTCTTTCTATTATAATATGAACTGAGACATTCAAGATTCAAAAAGAATACAAACTATAAGCATTCTAATATCTATAATATATTATTAACACTTTGTGTTATTACAAACACAAATTTAAGTTGTTATTAATCCCCCTTCCAGTGAGCATTTAACATTTTTGATCATTCCAATTTGTTAACTAATCTTTCTGAGCAGTTTATTCATTAAAAAATCCAGCTCAACACAATGAAACATTGCTACTTCTATCATGAACACAGCAAGAACAGATGGGTGCATGCCAAGATTTTCAGTGAATAATGACTTACTTAATATAATGTTATCAAATACGGACCAGCGGTATACATTTACAGTGCTTTTGGGACTCATTGAGAACAGAGACGTGATATTGCGCAGCACCTGTTACGTGCAAGCATTCCATCTGTGCGGATGTGTTTGTTTGTGTGAATGTGTGTGTGTGTGTGTGTGTGTGTGGCCGGATGTTTATGTGTGCACTGGTAGCCGTGTGTTTGTGTATGGTTCTGTTTATGTGTCTGTGTGGTCTCAACATTCATGCCCGCTCACTGCATCCTGAGCTCTGTCCAGCTGAAGCTCTTTTACCATGGTATCCATCAGAAGGATCTAACACCACCTGTGTCTTAGCCCTAGAGAGCCATTAAACTATTGTTCTTCTATTACTGAGCACCGGCAACCAGAGAAATCAACCTTTGCTGACATCTGACTTCCTAATCAAATGTGTATAGAGTTCGCAGGATAGTTCCTCCCTGTCTTTAGATATAAATGAATGATTGGGTGAGGTGTATTAGAGTTTAAACAGCTGGAGTCAAAGGGGATTTTCCTTCTTTGTTACAACAACGTTATATCATTAATTATCTTGCAATACTCTTGAGACGACTTTTAAACAATTACTCTTATTTCACTGGTGTATACAGATGGTTATCTGATATACAGTATTTGTGCAGAATAATGTCAGTAATATTAATGATGATAAAAGTGTAAGAGGTCAAGATCGATGATGGGAATATAGAAAAAGGATAGAACACTTACTGCTCCCTCTTCTGGTCTCCATAGGATCTCAGTGCGTCCATGAAAGAGGGCCCCTGATCCGGGCTCTGCTTCTTACGGGGCCGGCAGGTGTTGGGAAGCAGATGTTGGTCCATGCCCTGTGCACCGAGACTGGGGCGAACCTATTTGACCTCTCCCCTGCAACACTAGCTGGCAAATATTCAGGAAAAAGTGGACTGCAATACCTCCTTCACATGGTCTTCAAGGTGAGGAGAAATCATCTCTCAGGCCTCTCTCAGAATACCTCCTGGGAACATAGAAAGCCAAGATTCCAAAGTTGAAACCCCATAAGCCATATGTGTCATAAAAACTGATAGAATCAACATATGTGATTGATTGCGGTGCATGTACTGTAGCTTTGCATCAGGATTTATACATCTTCTAAAATAGAGTGAAACCTCAGGCTTTGCGTGATGTTTTTCTGTTTATGAGAAATATTCTGGCATGGCTTCCAAACATAAACATTAATGCAAATGGAAAAGCGTTCCTCTCTGTGTCATCATGGTAACAAAATACTTTTAAAAAGACGTTGTTTACGTGATTCTTAACATTTCAAGAAGTGTTTAGCACTGTACATAAATAAACTCGCGTGTTTAACCTAGAAGGCCAAAACTGTATCCCCACATTACCTCTTTACTTTAGTAATAAAACTTTTGTAATAAATCGCTGAGCATAAATAGCTCATATCAATAAAGCGCTGTGAAATTTGTGCTGTTGCCCACCAGGATAGTTTCTTGTGGCCATATTTTTGTCGATAAGAGAGGGAAATACCAGGCTTGGAAGTTCTACTTGAAGAATTATTCCTGAGAGCATCTGGCACAGCAGATAAACAAGGCAGGATGATGAAGGGGGATTCTGACATTCTGCGCTCAGCATTGTGTTGGATGGTGGTTTTTCAGCACCTCTCCTAATGCATGCCGGGAATAAAACCAGGTGCCAACATGACTTCCTGCTCAATTAGCCCTTTTTGAGATGATTCACTTCTCCAAACTCTCGTTACAAACAGTAGATGAAGGAAGTACTGTTCCTTCTAATCTGTTTTTGACTGCATACACTTCTGATGTTGCTGCTGTGGGGGCCAGAACAAATCCGACTAAAGCAAATCTGCAAATACAGAAGGCCAACTCAAATATGTGTGGGAAAAAATGAGCTAGTGATTTCTTGAATTACAGCTAAATGAATGAGCAGCGTTTCAACTGGAGTCAATCCCCATATCTGTTGATTTTCATTATGGAACTGAATCAGAGAAATCTTGTGTGAAAATATGCAGTGCTGATTAATTCGCTATAGACTGCATCATAAAACCAAAGCCTACAGAGATTTCATAGCAGTACTAGAAAGAGTTATATATTGACCATTTCCAAACTTATATAAGTCAACAAAGGCCATATTTGACTTCTATCAGGGAATCAAGTCAGAAGGCAGAAACATACTATTATAGCATACTAACACTTACGTATACTACAGTATGAAGATTTTATGCATGCAGAACACCATAATGATCTTCTGTTTTTTGCTGTTTTGATCAACAAACAATGAAAATTACAGGGAATATAGTTTACGGGTGTGTGAGGTTTACAGAAAACTTTGATAATCAGTAGTGAACAGGACACATATTATTTTTTAGTCAAATGATATTAAAGCATGCACTCACTTCACTAATGTGGTACCATGTGTTTTGGGGGCAGTGTTGATTACAGTCAGTGTTGTTTCTTCTCTGGCCGATAAGTGATTGTTTGTGAGTGACAGAGCTGATGATTATTTGTGTTGTTGTTCCGTTTGGCCCGCGTTGGAGGAACATTGTCATGTTTTGGCAGGTGGCTCGACAGCTGCAGCCCTCAGTCATTTGGATTGGAAATGCTGAGAAAACCTTCTACAAGAAAGTTCCAAAGCTGGAGAAAGAGGTTTGTCTACCAGCAGGGAGAGAACATGTCAGCTTATATTCACAGTCGGTAGAACACGTACTAAATAAACACGCAACTTTCAATCCATCCCAGCATACAATTCTAAAACCAGACCATCAGCTGTGATATTCTTCTTCATTCACAGTTATCCAATGTATGCAAATTCATTTTTAAAGACGTTGTCAATGTAAGGAGGTGGCCTCTGCTGACCTCTTGTGGTAAAAGATGAAGATACACTGTGGTAATATTTATAAAGTCAGTTATCTTTCAGTCTTTCAGTTATCACAAAGGGGTACTGATATTCATGTTGTGGAATAAAATGTGAAAACATACTTGAGTTAACCACAGATCTTATTTCAGGCATTTAACCAAAAACAAAAAAACTCTCTTGACTTTAAAACAATAGAATCAGAAGTGCTATAATGCTAACTCATTTTGAGGTTTTGGCATAAACAAATATCCCTCCATAACTATTGCTTTCTTCAGTTCAGCTTTTTCTTCATTCTGTTCACTTCTAGATGGAACCCAAAAGACTAAAGAAAAACCTGCCGAAGGTCTTGAAATCTATTAAACCAGAGGACCGTGTATTAGTGGTGGGGACAACTCGTAGACCTTTTGATGCAGACATAAAACCTTTCTGTAAAGTTTACAAGAAGATCATTTTAATACCTAGACCAGATTATGCTTCAAGATTTAGTAAGTATACATCTATACATTTCATATAAGTCACTGATATATAGTTCAGTTTGCATTTCTATACTAAAATCTGCTTAATTGTATTCACAAATGCAAATGACAAATGTATCTTTAATGCATAGCTCTGTGGAAGGAGCTGCTCCAAGCAGGTGGTGCTCAGCTGGGCCCTAAGCTGGATCTGAGCTCTCTAGCTAAAGTAACAGATGGTTACACTCAAGGTCACATCCTTCAGGCGATCCAAACTGTCCTGAACTCTCACCGCCTCAACCAGCAGACCAAGAGACCCCTCACTGCGGTGGAGTTCATCCCACCTCTTGCTAGACAAGATCCTGTCTACAAAGAAGAGGAGGAAGCCTTTAAGGTCAGTTTTTTGTGATGATTTCTGGATGGGTGCATGTGTTAAACTCAGCTATGTGTGTGTATATATATATATATAATAAGTGTACATCACGTTTGTATTTTCCGTATGGATAGGCATGGTACAGCCGGACACCTCTGGGCAAAAAACGAGCACGAGTTGCCAAGGCCAGTGAGGAGGAGGATCACAAGAAAGGGAAAATTAAAGGGGGGAAATCACAAAAGAAAGAAAAGAAAGGAAAGATTAAAAAGAGAAAGAAAAAGAAGTGAAAATGGACACTAAACTAACAACACAGGTGACATAGTTTGTGGTCATCCAATCAGAGCCTACAAAAACAGCCACAGTTTCTCTTCTGGCCAGCAGAAGGCATGATGACACCTCCTAAAGAAGAGTCTACTTACAGTATATCTACCAGTACTGTATGTTTAATCTATTCATTTTTTTCTCAACAACTACATTCTGTGGGGTGTTTTTTGTTTGTTTTGTTTGACTTTGGTTCTCATCTGTGTGTTTTGTTAGCATCATGCGTCCAGTTGTATTGCTGGCTAATTATGATTTTTCATACTTGAATTAAGGACTTTGCATTAGTACTGCGGTACTTCTGTAGTTTTCTGCTGTAGATTTGGCATTGTTTTTTAAATTAAATAGTTTTTTTAGGGAAAAAAAGGTTTGGTTATATAGTTTTCCAATTAGAATGATTAGGATATCAAGTATAAAGCTGGGTGTATCGTTTAATATTTATTTTGTGGTACTTTCTTATCATGTGAATTTGACCTGAAGCCAGAGAGCCATTAAAAAACAAACTTGACTTGAAATATTCTCTCTTGACAGTTTCCTGAAATTATTGCAAAAAGCGCAATTATTTTAGAGAAAATCGGCATACCTTTCATGCATTTTTATTTATTTATTTTTTTTTTTTTGTCTTCCACAGAAGAAAGAAAGTCATGTTTGGAATGAAATGAGGGAGAGAAAATAAAAACAGCATTTACATTTATGGGTGGACTAGCTATACCTTTAATTTAGCTTTAAAATAAAATACCATGTTGAAATTAAATTCATTCAATTTAAAGTGTTGCTAGAAATTCACCCCAAAATGTAAATCATCATTTACTCAACATCGTATCATTCCAAACCTATATGACTGACTTCCGTCTGTTGTGTTTGGCAGATAAGAGAAAAGTCATACAAGTTTGGACTGACATAAGTGTGAGTAAATGATGACAGATGAACTATGCCTTCACTAGTTAAATAGGGCCATTTTTTGCTCATTTGTAAAAACACAGAGAGAGCAAAACACAAGCTATATAATACCATAGAATCCTATGTCATCATATGGAAAGTCAGTATCACAGCGCTTACTGGCCCATGTAATCTTCAGTCGTACTGTGTCTGCCAGAAGGGCTGCAGTGCGACATCTCTGCCCAGGTCTCAGAGTATTTAGTGTTCAACGCTTACGAGACATCCTGTTCTGCCAAGCAGCTGACCCACTTCCCTTGCTCCTTTAGACTCCTCTTCCCATGGGAGCAGATGCCTGTTTTAAATTCCTTCATTCTTAGTAATCTGTGTGCTACCTCTTGTTTGCAACATAATCAACTCCCTCACTACTTATCCCAGGTCATTCTTGGTATGTAACTCTTTCCTCTGTGTGTGTGGTTTTTTTTTTTTGGCTAGCCTTGTTCTATCTTTATCCCACACTTTGACTCTGATCCTACTGGATCCCCTCCTCCTTCTCACCAGGTTTGTAGGGCATGACAAACATAGTCACCTAAATGTGCTCTTTGTAGCTTCAGCTCACATCAAATTGAATTAATCAGGAATACGTGTATGTGTGTGTGTGTGTGTGTGTCTTCTAACCCAAAGAACAAAAAAAGAGCCCTAGAGCTGGGTGACATGTTAAGAGGAGTATGTTTTTTTTTTCTTGAATTGCTCATTTAAATGCAAGATGTTATGCACGTGCCCATGTGCACTGGCTTATATTTGCACACCTAATTACTGAAAATAAAAAGATGATTTGAAGTCATCTTTTCCTGCAGTGCTCTTCATACTGTTTTTAATTAAATGCCTCATTTGACTGTGCATTATTCTCATAGGTCATTTCCCCTACACATTTCTCCCCTTCAGGAGCGCTAATAATTAAACATTATTCAGATTGGATTAGTCAGATGCATCTTTTTGTCTCTCCGAGACCTGAGCACAGACCTTTCTCGCCCTGTGGCCGTTGCTGTAAAATAAAGTACATCAACTCCCTCATTTCAAGGAGCCTTTTAACCATTGTTTTGCAATTACTATTTATTTCCCTGTCCTGTGGCTCCAGGGTCTTGGGCTTTCTTATGCAGGGCTGCCTTTCCTGCAGCAAGTGGTGACCTCTGAGGTACTGTTTATAGTGATGCAGCCTGCCTGGGCCTTTACAACTTTAGCAACCCTAGGTTTGGCCTAGGGGCTGAAGGGTGAGACAGAGCCATTAAGAAGTTGTCCCTGATTTAATGGAGATTGTTAAAGTGAGCCTTCAAAAAGGCCAGATGACAGGAGATAACTGGGAAACTGACCCACAGGATAGCCTCTGTTAAGCTGTCACATTTGACTATATCCCTTTGAGCTGAGTGCAGAGTTTGCTCCATGGGAATACACATGCATATGAGCTAGTTTACAGTTTTGAAATGGCTTTTTTATGTGTAAACAACAAAAGAAATTTCAAAAAGAATTTTTAAAAGAATTTCAAATCACATGAGGCAATATTCACAACAGGATATAGATAACATAACAAATGTTTAAACTGAAAAATTGTACACTTTTATGCATAAAATGAGCTCATTTCATATTTGATGCCTGCTACAGGTCTCAAAATAGTTGGGGCGAGGACATGTTTATCATGGTGTAGCATCTCTTCTTTTTTTCAAAACATTTTGGATATGTCTGGGCATCAAGGTTATGGGTTTCAGGAGTTTTGGTGTTGGAATTTGTTCCCATTCCTGCCTGATATAGGTCAGGTGCTGAAGAGTTTGTGGTCATCTTTGAAATATTTTTATGTTTTATGCATCTTTGACATTCTTTTTCAGCCCTTTGTTACCCCAGTGCCAACTTTTTTTAAGCTCATTTAGTGAATAAAAGTAAAGTAAAATTTCTCCATTTAAACATTTGTTATGTTCTCTATGTTCTATTGTGAATAAAATATTGGCTCATGTGATTTGAGAGTATTAGTTTTCATTTTATTCAAATTCAAAACAGCCTCCTAACATTTCCAGAATTTGAGTTGTAGATGGATGGATAGAAAGTTTTGTTATCAAAGGAATTAATTACATTTTAAAATATTAAAATTGTAATATTCCAAAATATTACTGTTTTACTGTATGTTTTATCAAATAGATCATTCAGTTTTGTAATAATTCTCAGTGGCCAACTTCTTATATGAACTGCAGTTATTTAAAGTGAACTATGGAAGATATTGCGGTAACAAACAAAATTCATTGATCTATGTTTGTCACGTTTCTGTCTGTTTTGGTTTCGTTTTCCTTGTTTCCCATATTTGGTAGTTCCTGTTGTTAATGTGATTATTAGTTAATTTGTTCCCAGCCGTGTCCCCCAGATGTTTTGAGTTCTCCAATTGTGATGTTGTGTATTTACTGTAAGTCTGTTTGTCCTAGTCTCCTTGGTCGGTCCTTAACGTTACCATAGATTCTCCTGTATGTCTTCATGTCAAGTGTTCTCGCCTGTATTCCTGAGTTCTATCATTAAAAGTCTTATCATTTCCACGTTCCATGATTCCAGTGTTCTCTTTGACAGCAGGAGCGTAACAATGTTCTTGTTGTATCCCAAACCAGTTTTAGGGGTAGGGACTGGGTCTGTTTTTTTAACAGTAATGTTGATCATAAAAATGGACTGTTATGAACCATACAGGCGCCAAACTTAAGAGATCACATTTTTATCACAGATTTACATTTGTTTATTAATATGATCATGTGTGAATGATACTTATATGATTGTACAGATCAGCAGTTTGATGTTTATTTAATTTGATCCAGGATCAACAAAACATGTTGATCCAGGAACATGTCTTGGCAAAATCAGTGACCAAAAACACTATAGGCCTACTGTCATGAGTGCCCTCTAGCGCCACTAGAAGGTACTCGCTTCACTTCACCATCCATGGGACTCATTTCATCATGGACTTCATTTCCCATCATACACTGCACACCCACACCTGTTCTCATTTTGTAATCATCACCTTTAGCTGTTGTCCGTCACCACACCCTCTCTCACACACTATTTAACTGGTTCATTTTCATCTGTTCAAACGCAAAGTATTGACCTGCACAGGCAATTTCCAAGCATTCTTCTTTCGTGTTTGTTTCTGTTGTTTTTGACCTTGTTTCTGTTTTCTGATTCTGTGATTGTTCGCCGCCGGCCCTGACCCTTTACTTTGTATTATTGACCACGATTCTGCTCTGCCTCCATTGTACCTGTTTGCCTGTGATTTTTGACCCTGCCTGCTGACTATTGGAATAAAGCTCTTGCACATGGATCTGAATGCTCATGCCGCAGTCATTACACCTACAATGATATATATTTTGAGCTTTTGGGTCAGATTTGGTGGTAAATTTCAAGTTTATGTTAGCAATTTTGCTACTTGCAGTACTTGCTCAGACAAAAAACCTAAGTCTTTCTTACTTTCTTAAACCTGCTGCTTTGTGTATGTGGTGGCCTTACAGTGGGTGACATTGATGTTGTGGCAATACCAGGCTCATATGAATACTTCATTTAAAGGCAGCTAACCATGAGCTTCAGGACCCCTCAGCGGGGAGGAGAGAAACCACAGTCACCTCCTTTCTGGAATAATTATGGAGAAGAGAGAGAAAGAACAATTAGCCAGCTGGGTATTATAAAACAAAGCAATTAATGTTATGCTAATTAGCCCAACATCATGTAATTCTTTATCATTTGCTAATCATTTGTTAATTAGTCTGACTTTTTAATGCAGCAAATCAAGAGTGATTAATTTGAACATATTCTAGTATTTAAAAAATACCATTGCAGAGCTTCACAGCATGAGTTTAATTCAGCTTCGACCTGTTTTACATACTGTGTACATAATGCGGTTTTTCACAAATGCAATATGAGCCCTCTGAACTCACTAAACCTGTCTAGGATTCAGGTCAGTTGTGTGGATGAGTAGCCCGGCTATTCAGGCACTTCAGATAATCATTCCTCAAACAAGGGCTTACCTGGGGAGGAGAGCAGACTGGTTACGCCTTTATAAATACTTTAAAAGATCAGCTAATGTCTGTATGACAGAGCTGTTTATGCTGCTAGCGACTCAGTCTCACAGTGAGAGTGACAGGGTAGGCAGTGCTACTTACACAGAGGGGCTGGGGAACCAGGTGAGTAAGCAATTAAAGTCCAGGTGTGCTTCATCTCAATTACACCACTGTCCTGCCACTTAATGACCAACCAGCCAGCCCCGGTCAGGAGCTCCAGCAGGAGAATATGGGAAATCACAGGCCACTGCTGCTGCCTTTTTGGACAGGGGTGGAGAAGCCCCAACATGACTGTTTTATGTCCTTGAGAAACAGAAGTGCAAGCGATTATCCACATAACTCTTTATTCAAGTCTTAGTTTTCTTCTTTGCCAGGTCAAAGTCTGACTGTCTCATGTCATTAGATCATTGGAGACTAAGGGAACACATTAACATTCAAAGATTCTGAAAACATGTATCTCATCTATGAAAAATGTTACAATAATAAAAATATCATTTAAAAAATTATAATAATAAATGTTATTTGAGAAGCTTATTACAATGATTTTTGAAAGATTATGTGACACTGAAAATTGAAGTAATGCCATCAGAGGAATAACATTTTTTTAATAAAATCTAATTTTAAATTGTAAGAATAATACGCAGTATTATTGTTTTTTCTGTATCAAATTATCAAATAAATCCAACCTTCAAAAATCTTACATTAATACCTGTTTCAGGGAATTATTAATTTAACTTTTAGTAATATGGCACATTTTAACTTACAGTTGTCAACTGTTATATTATATCTGTTTTTTAGAAAATGGACCCATGCAATTTCCCAACAAGATTCCTGTATATACACCATTTGAGGTTTAAAACAGTTTTAAGTCACCAACTCTATCCTGAGGGTTTCGAAAGGTTCTGCACGTGAAGGTCCAGCCATTCAGGAAAATATTTTTTGTGAGTAGAATCCTCAAGGACATCAGTTAACATAAGGATTGTAGATGGTTGCATAATTCTGATCTGAGTGGCATATTGGTACTCTGAATGTATTCCACCCCTGCGCTCCCTCGTGATCAAGCTCAACACACTGTAACCTTGAAGATTTGTTATTATGATCATGGAAATATTATAGAACCCAATCTGACACAGTGACCTTGCCAACCACAGCCATTCAGAATCCACACCCTCTTGTCATCAGAGCTACATTAGAAAAACCTATAACACTCATACACCAGCACTTACACACACGGTTACACACATATTCTCATATGTTTCCAAGCAAACGTTCATACACAAAAAAAAAAAGAAAGAAAGAAAAAAACATACTGTAACTCACCATAGTAAGAAAGAGGTGATAAAGGGATGATGCATGTCTCCATAAAGCAGATACAGCATTGAGATCATTATTAAAGAGCATGAGGGCAGGAGGGAAGAATGTCCTTTATATTGTATGTGCAGACATGCTGAAGAAGCCAATGTGTCATTATGACCAGACCCAGACTGAATCTGTGGCCATAGAAAGCTCTGCAGATTTCCACAGAATTTACAAACAGTTTTTCCCACAGGAGGGTGCAGATGACATACAACCAACCACAACAAATAAAATCAAATCTTTTTAAAATGTACTACAATAAAATATATGTATTCAAAAAGGCACAAAATCACTTTCACTGACTTTTAAATTAAATGTTCCCTCCTGGTGGAAAACACATCTCTTCCATCTTTATTTGACCCTCTAACTCTAGCACTCTCTATTTTAATTCTATTTATTAAAAAAATAATAATAACTTGTCCCTTTTAAACTTGCACTCTATTCACTGCTTGTTTTCTTTAAGAAAAAAAAACTCTAACACTATCATTACTCTTTTGTTGATTTGATTGCTTCCGTTTTCCTCATTTGTAAGTCACTTTGGATAAAAGCATCTGCTAAATGAATAAATGTAAATATGTGCCAAGTTTTAATGTAAGTTTCATGTTACGTTTCATATGATCATTAACATTGAATTATTCACCCAAAGTCAAAAATTCTTTCATTACAGTATTTACTCACCCTTCTGTTATTAGTTTTCTGTATGACTTTTCTTCTGTGAAACACAAATTAAATTATCACAAAATATATTTTTGAAAAACATTGGTAACAAAACAGATTTGGTTACCACTGCCTTCCATTGTATGGACAAAAACCACTGAGACATACCCTAAAATATTTTCTTTCTTTCTTTTTATGTTCCACTTCCACAAAAGACAGAAAGTCATATAGGTTTGAAAAACATGAAAGTGAGTAAATTTTAATTATTTAATTTAATTAAGAATTTAAATTATTGAGTCAACTATCCTTTCATCATATTAAAAGAAGTTATTTTAAAATAGCCTAAAATATTTTTCTTGGTAAAAAAAAAAAAAAGTTGTCACATTCAAATTATGTGAGACTTTATGATTTAGACATGAGAATCTTTTTATTTATTTATTTTATTTTTTTTTTTTTTACATCTTTCTGTATGTTGCTGATTATCAAATATTAATGAGAAGTGAAGCAAGGTTTTCTTTTTAATTAAGATATAATGATTAAAAGAATCATAAAGAATCAAACCAGTTCATAAGTGTTCTTTTTCAGAATTCCATTTCTTTAGTAAGACATTTTCTTTATTATGATGTTAGGATGTTAGGTTCTATCACTCTGACATTTTGACTTTATGAAAAGAAAAAACTAAATAAATTTAAAAACATTATCGTCATGTATGAATTGAATTTCGTGTGTATTTTTGACTAAATAAAAAGATTTGGGTGCAAAAAAAAAGTGCCATAACCCTTGTAAACCTACAAAAAAACAAATTGCTTTATGTCTGTGACAGTCTCTATGTGTTCTGTAGGACTGTGTTTTAGTAGCAACAGGTTTGGGTGCTATAGTCAGAATTAATTAGCAGAGAAAGGCTCATTAAAGCTCTGGAGGTCTGAGCTAACCGTGGCCCTCTCCTCATAATGATGCTGGATCCACCAGCTTTGAAGGCACTTTACACTATATCAAACAGATATCTGTAGAGGGTTAACTCAACAGTTGACTTTATCTCTCTCTTTGTCACAGTCTGAATCTTGTTGTCTATTTCATTTGGGAGAAAAATTACCTATCTATTTTCTCTGATGAATAAAGGTGGATTCGTAGGTCGCCTGGAGTTTTTCATTCTTCCTACTACTGCTGATGAGGCTGAACTAAATGGTGGCAGTGAGGTTGCTCTTAAATCCATCAAAGCACTTTCTCAGAGTTGTCAAAAACAGCACCATGAAGCAACCATTATTCAAAGACTGTAACAAGACAAAAAAATAAATTTTAACCATGTTTTTAAAGATTGCATTTACTTTCACTTTGACATCTGAGGTTTTTAAAGTTTATATATCACACAGACGTGGAAGAATGTTGTACAGATAAGTTATTATTGCCTAATGAGTGCTGTCTAGTTTTCACGTGTCAAAGAGCACATGAACACTTCATGCCTTGTCTAGCCAAGCAATAACAAGACAAACTTCTGTCAAAGGTATAGTGTACTTACGTTAATCAAACCTGCTGTTTAACTCAGAGAGGAAAAATTGGGTCTGTTTTAACGTAATAGTGGCTTCAGTGATTTATTTACTTGTTTATTTGGACTCTTATTTATTGGTGTTATTATGTATATCATACTTAATAAATTTGCTTTGGGAAGTGTCTGAGAGGTTGAGGTTGAACTCTCAGGAAACCTAATTTTGAAATGTTGACAGAAACAGAGCTATTGAATGTTGA
Organism: Enteromius mattozi; assembly: GCA_032359235.1. Taxonomy (NCBI): domain Eukaryota; kingdom Metazoa; phylum Chordata; class Actinopteri; order Cypriniformes; family Cyprinidae; genus Enteromius; species Enteromius mattozi. The sequence continues at coordinate 6,192,538 of JAUMHE010000051.1, forward strand.
CCGTCTGGACAGCTGATCCCGTGGATGTCTTCAGCCAGAATGGCTTCAATTTAGCTTGTTAAAGTGAGAATTTGATGTCTAGTCATGGAGCATGGTGTCTGGTTCTGAAAGGTCTGTGGAGAGTGAAGCCTGCTGATGCTTTTGAAATGACTATAATTAAGGCACATCTGGATTTCCCTTTCATGGGCGTTTAAACGTTGCTTGTGATTGACATGTCTGCTAGTTTTCATAGAGTTGATGGTAGGGGCAAGACGATTGAGGATATTTAATTTGTGGTTTCAAAGTTCTCGTTTCTGTTCTTAATCTAATTCTTGACAGTTCTTTAAAATGTAGAAATTGTGTTCATGTGAGAGTTTATATTGTAAATTTGTAGGTTATAGCAGTGTCACTGCATAAGCTATAACCTATCTGAACGCTACTGACCATGGCTCTTGTTCATAATTAAACATGTTTTCTACATATTTTACTGAACATGATTTAGGCTACAGATTCAGAAACAAACCTGTGTTTTTTTTATCATGACCTGCAGGCGGCGCTGTGGATTAATTTGACTGATTGGAACAGTAAGTCTTCTGTACTGTACAATAGTGGTTAGGGAGAAGAACAGTGTAATAACACATTGTTAATCAGTAATCTGTAGTATTTTAAAGAAGTATGTATTTGAAATAATATTCTTATACATATCTGGTTAAAACAGTTTATTCATTCACAATGTGGGGGTGTGTACAATGTCCAAAGAGGAAAGGAAAGGAAAGGAAAGGAAAGGAAAAGGAAAGGACGTGACATGTGGCCAGGTATGGTTTCCCATACTAGGAAGTTGTGCTCTGCATTTAACCCATCCAAGTGCACACACACAGGAGTGAGAAGTGATCAACCACACACACACACCGTGAACACACACCCGGAGCAATGTCCAAAGAGAGGTTGTTACTTAACTTAGTCCAGTTGAACCAAACCGTTTTGTGCATGAATTTATTGTGGACACATTTACTTTGTCGTGTAGTCTTCTATTATTATCCTATTCTTTCTTTTAATTTTAAGCTTTTTAACCAAAAAAAAAAATTAAAAAAAAAAAAAACTAATCAAAGCAAATAAATAATAATAGCAAATAAAATTGGACAATAATAAAAAAGAAATACATAAAACTTAGGCCAATGACAACAAATGTGTGATGTTTGATGTATGTTTAAATAACCATTGTGGCAAATCAAGTACGCTGGAAAGTGTTACAAACCTCCTCATCTGCTCAGCCATGATGATCAACATAACTACTTATAGCTAGATGGGAAGTTTCCCAACTTTCTTTTCACAAAAAAGTAGCCTAATATACATTTCCTGAGTCCAGTGACTGGGCCGAATGAGCTGGCATGTTTATGGCGGTCTTTTATAGATGCACTTAGTTGCAGTATTGACTTAGAGCTGTACAAGACTGCATGTGTGAGGTGCTTTTGGCTGACGGATGGTAACAGTATCAGAATGTTGCTTTTGAGGATTTGTAAAGCCATTTTCTGCTGCTTTGTGCGTTTGAACAGAGCTCCAGTGTGTGTGGGGTGCTAATCCTGTGCTATCATTGTGTTTGCCCCTGTTGTTCATCTGTCTTGAACGTGCCCTGGGGGTGCAAAGCACTGATGCCTCACCTCATTTCCTCGCTTTAATAAAGCAAGATGAATTGGACCATGGTACGCACTTGTGTCGTGGTGTGATCCCTTTAATGTGAGGCATATTAAAATTGGAATGATGGTTTAAATTGCACTCTATTGTAGTTGGTATACTGTGTTGGGCTTTGTGTCTATTTACCAAGTATCACTGGCAATGAAAATGTTTTACATTCCATTCAGCCTGCACTTGCCAGACAATGTTTGGATTATTGCTTCTGTCTGCAAAGACTTGAATGGAATTCTTGTCGAACGTTTTTTGATTGATGAAAAATGATATTACAGTTTTTCTGAGTTGCTAAAACACTAAATCCCACTGTAAAAACTAAACTGTCAACTACCAAAACTCTTTCATCAAATCAGTCCCACAGTTGTCAAAATCTTAAACACTAATCATCTGGTTAGGACACAATTTGCAAATCTGAATCTCCCATTTACCACACCTCTAAACACATTCTCAAACACAAATCACATTTA
>JAUMHE010000051.1:6194769-6209930 GCA_032359235.1 Enteromius mattozi
CATTTTGCAGGATATATGAGGTATTTTGCAGTTTGGGTGTGTGGTTTTGTGAATTGTGTTAAGTATTTTGATAAAACTACACTAGTTTGAAAAATTGTGTGTTAGCAATTGGAAAAAACTGTAAGGCACGTTTGATACAATGGGGCTAAAATCCTTTTTTGGGTGTTTTCTCCCAAAACACTAAGCATAAAAATTACAGCACTTTCTGACCCTTGGGGTCAGAACATTAACAAAATGAAGAGCTACTTGAGTGTACTTAAAGGACGTACACTTTCATGACTGTTTCTTAACACACTTAAATACATCTAGTTTCAAAGGAAAGGACATTAGGGTTTGGGAAATTTTATTTTCCCATAAATGTTCATCAGTGCATAGGACAGAACACTTTAATCATATTTAAAAAAAAATAAATAAAAATAAAAATACTAATAAAGATGAAAAATATAGATATAAATAAAGATGAGCCCATGAAAGACCTAAGTACAACTAAATGCATTAATTTTTTCAATTTTTAACTATAATACATTTTCATTCAATTTTACAGATAATATGCAGTTTGGTGGCCAAAAAAAATACATTTATATTGCACTCATGCATATTATTTTAAATAATATAATTTATGAAATAAATATTTCTTTTAAAATAAGTTATACCCTTTTTAACACCTGTTTGTCTAAATGCACTTTCTGATCCATGACGATTATCTTCATTTTTGTTTTAGTGAAATTAATTTAGTAACTTTTAAAAGTTAGAAAGAAACGTCACCAAAAAGCTGTTAGGTTCACAGAAGAGGCAGATGCAAAATACCTGTAGTGTAACTAATTGTTTCTGTAATTGGGAAGGAATAGATTTGTTGTGAATGATGTGTAGAGTGTGCTCACATTGCTCCAATCAAAATAGAGAGTCATTAATGTAACCTCTGTTGCACTGTATTGTTCAGAAAGCTAAATTTATAGTTCTTATGGGATGCCAAAATTTTGTTTAAATTAACACTGAATTAAGCACATTACATACAGTATATTAAGTTAACGTGGTATCTCTTTTGCCATTTTGCCATCAATATTCAATAAATGTAACTTCTTACTTATAGTGAGTAGCACAAGTTTTGCTGTGAGTGGATGTAGAGCAGCCCTAAACTTAGTGGTTATTGACCGGCAATAGTGTGGAGCCCTGAGGACCAGTTGACTGAGATAGATCAATCTTTGTGCTTAGCCCTGAGCCTGAGGGAGAACCAGCGCACCCCACCAGTCACGCATGGCCAGCCCTTGAATGGGCCTGATCTCCTATCATCAGGGGATCAGTTAAAGGTTAATCAATTGATTTCAAATAGATCTCATAATTTGAAATCGAAGGTCAGGCTTTTAATAGCCATTTGTCTATGACCAAAACAATTTGAGAGCAAATTAAACATATATATGAAAGTGTTAGAGCCTATGCCCTTTCCTAATGCGACCGGATCAGAAAGAGGGAAACAGCGACTCATGTTTTCATTGGGAGAGGCGAACTGTGCCGAATAAATTATAGCTGACATTTGGATCTTGATGAAAAGGTTGAGCCTGAGACACAGTAACTAAATAATGTTGAATGGTCAAATGCTGCAGGCAACATTTCAAAATCCATTTCCCCTGCAAAACTGCATCGAGTAGCAATAAGAGGTCTTTAATTGGTTTGCCCACTGAGTAAACCTTTCTTAGATGCGGGGCACTTTCTCCAGTCCTCCATCAGTAAGCCACACAATTAAAAGCATGTATATGGGGCTTCAAAGCGCAGAACTTCTTTTCCTCATCTTATCACCACATGGTTGCAGTTATTGTCCCGTTCAGAAGATCTTCAGCGGCTATCTGTGTTTCTGGGCCTTTCTTAATTTAGCCCACGGTATAACGCTCCCCCTCGCTTCTACATAATGGATGATTCTGCACTCCACCATGCAGGAAAGGTTTAATTAAATCATATTCCAATCATAATCCATGTTGTTAATTAAACTGGATAATTTATAAGTACAAAAGAGGGTATTTATTAGCTGCTCTGCGGTGCTGGTTCAATCGCAGCGTATCAGAAAGCACCCCCCATCCCCCATCCTCTCCCTGTACTATTGATGCCTTCACATGATTGATAATGGAACGGTGACTGCTGTACTATTTGTCTAATGGTGGTGCAATTAAATCCCCTTGTAAATGACCCATGCCTCATTTCATCCTAATCTATGGAATTTTGATTGAATTTGTCAGCGTTAATTGAAAAATACTGCTATTTAATGTCTGCATTGCAGTTGCGTATCAGCCTGTCTTTAATGAGACTGTGTCCTTGTGACCCTGGGGAGGGGGTGAGGGGATCGCCCTTGATATGGCGTGGAGGCAGGGGTGGGGGCTCGGGGTCAAGGTTTTTAGGGTGCACGAAGGGAAGGAAGGTCCCCAAAGATTAGGACTAATCACCTCCGTGAACACAGAAAACGGACGCATTCCTTTTAATTATGTGGGCCAAATGATGCGCACATGACCAAAGACTTTACAAACATGGAGACACATTTATTGATCAGCAATCCCACTGAATAATTCATGATTTAATCCCCCTCACCAAAAAACACTGACAATTTCATTATGTTTTTTTCTTCTGTTTATTCATGAGTTTATAGCCTATATAATTTAGCTGATGCTTTTTATATATAACATCAGAGAATTATATGTTTTCAACTTCAGGTTTAAGTGCAGGTTGAATTTGTATGAAATATGTTTACATATGTAAGGAACACATAGTATGTGTGAATAAGGACGAGCCTATTAAAAGCTGATTCACACAGATCGGGGAATGAAACGTCTGAAATGACCTCTTGTGATGACTGACTGCTATAAAGGGCACAGGATCATGTCATTATGAACAGGCCAATGCCAGTGTCATCTGTGTGTGCGTTTTCAAACAGATGTAAGGATGCTATTTCACTTAAATTATGTTGGAAACACTATATATATATATATGAGACCTTTGATACCTTTGAGAAGGTTAATGGAGTATATTTGATGTTTGTCTTCAAATTAGAAATACGTAAGGTTTTAAAATGTATTGCTTTACTAACGCTATTTGAAGCTGACATTTATTGTTTTTTTTATTTACAAATTTACATTTACTCAGAACATGCGAACACTGGCCAAAGGGTAGTTTTCAATCAAGAAAAACATTAGCAACTATTAAATGCAATCGCAGTGCCAAAATACACATCAGATCACATCTCACATGATTCTTGTTTTGACTGTTTTGGAATGTGAGACTGTGTTAGTGACGTTCTAATTTAAGAGACAGCAGCCAGCGCGACGCTCGCGGCTCCGGAGCGTCAGGATGGTTCCTCATTAACGGATGCATCCGGACCAATAGCAAGCGCGGAGTCGCGGTGGGCGTGGCCAGAGCGCGTGGTGGAGAAGCTTAAACCAAAGGAGCGTAATTCAAACTCACACTTCAGTAGATGATCACAGCTGATGCTGCGAGGAGCGATTTATTGTGACTTCCATCAAGTCGAAATGAAACGCGGCCAAGCAGAAGGGACAAGGACGCTGAAATAACTCAAAGGAGGACGATAAAGCTCATCTGAGATGCTCGACCAGATATTTCTCAGCAAGGGGATTTGCGTCCGGTGTTTGCGTTTTAATGCTCTTGTCTCGCTCTGTTCTTTTAACGAAAAACATAGTTTGGCACTGAACTAAGTCGAAACAGATGCAACGGTTTTATGAACTGCACATACACACAGGATTATTTGTGTTCGACACTGTGCAGCAGTGACCTCCTCATCTGAGAAGCACGGGGGAGACAGCTGCTCCCGCAGACTTCAGGACTTCATAAACTGTCTATATAAGATCATATGAGTGCAGCTTTCAGTTCACCGTTCATGATGATGCAGCGTCCGGTGGGAAGCACCACCGCATTCAGCATTGACTCGCTCATCGGAGGTCCACCGCAGCCCAGTCCGGGACATTTCGTGTACACGGGCTATCCCATGTTTATGCCCTATCGGTCTGTGGTGCTACCTCCGCCTCCTCCACCACCTCCTCCAGCTCTTCCTCAGAGCGGACTCCCCGCGACCCATCCGCACCACCCGATCCCGGGCTTACCCAGCGGCTTCTGCTCCAGCCTGGCGCAGGGCATGGCGCTCACATCCACGCTGATGGCCACGTTACCCGGCGGCTTCTCCACCTCTCCATCCCAGCAGCACCAGGACGTGGCGAGGAAGCTCGGCTCTCAGTCCATTCACGCCATGTTCGATAAATCTCAGGATATTCGTTTGGATGGAGAGGATGGGAAAACGTTTCCAACGAAAGATTCAGCGACACTTCCGTCCTTTCACGACTCGCAGTCCGTGCACACCTCTACAGGTGAGACCAAAACAGCTCGCGTTTGTTTTTTTAGTGCGCATTCTGAACAGATTAACCTAATACAATCTTACTTGCTGTTTTTTTTTTTTTTAATGTCTTTAAAAATGTAATAGGCTAATATTTAAATACGCAAGTCTATCTTGTTATTATTTTTTATTCTTAAATTCGCAAAGTGTTAAATAATAATAAATGACCGGAATTAATATTAATCTACGTTTTAACATGTCATAGCCTATGTTTTATTTTGCTTTCTAGAAACAAATTGCGTAGGCTACTCTTGGTATGATTAACCAGTCTGCTTTACGCTGAAATTAATTTTGTCATTTAAATTCAATTTTCCCAGTGGCACCGATGAGGGACAAGAATGTGGGACAGAAATAATTATGTAAAATCCTCCGGAAATAAAATGGCAAACACACGTGAAGGATCAAGTTTTCAGGGAATAGCGCCTGAGGCCGAGCTGCCATCAATGACTAAATTAGCTCGTTTTAATTGAGGGATCGGAGGGCCAGCGGTGTTTAAATGTCCATAAAACTGTAAGCAAAATTCACTGTCGCCTGGATCATTTATATGTACGCAGAGTAAAATAAATGTAGTCCAACGTTTAGTAGCCTATGACCGCGACGTAAAGAAAATACATGTTAGCTGTTTATATGGAAGGCCTATATGATATTTTCAGAAAAATAGAAATGAGATGAAAAGACAAATAATCTAAAGAGAAGTGGAAGGGGGGAACTTTTAAGCCTGTTTCAGAAGTCTTGTTTCGAGGTGTACAAACAGCCTTCCTAAGGGATCCATCACCATGCGTAATTGCGCGTAAAAGTGGCTACAATAAACAGGAAGAACGTGTCGCGAGACAAGACCAGATAAGATTCTCATGAAAACACAATTTGTTTTGCCAACCACACTATTCAAAAACAATAAACACAACTTTCCCCTCAGCGAATTTTTGTTTAGATGTTTTATTCTCGTAGCCTCGGGCAGTTCTCAAATTAAATCTGCTTTTTATTTTATTCCCATAGTGCGAGGTCACAACAAAGACGACACGAAGGAGGATGAGTGTCACAGGAAAGACGAGAGCTTCTCCATGGACAGTGATTTAGATTACAGCTCCGACGATAACGGGCCCGGTAACGCCATGTGTCAGAAAGAAGATGGAGACGCCAACGGAGGACTTGACGATGGCATCCACGGCGGGAATGGGGCCGGGAACACCACGTCCACCGGGAAAAATCGGAGAAGGAGAACCGCTTTTACGAGCGAGCAGCTCTTAGAACTGGAGAAGGAGTTTCACTGTAAGAAATATCTATCCCTCACAGAACGCTCACAGATCGCCCATGCCTTAAAGCTCAGCGAGGTGCAGGTCAAGATCTGGTTTCAGAACCGGAGGGCCAAGTGGAAACGGGTCAAAGCGGGCAATGTGAACTCCAAAACCGGAGAGCCCTCCAGAAACCCCAAAATTGTGGTGCCCATCCCGGTGCATGTTAGTCGGTTTGCAATACGCAGCCAACACCAACAGTTAGAACAGGCCAGACCCTGATACGCTGGGTTTAGATACTAGAGGACTAAGAGACAAATCAGCGAATACTAAATATGACCAAACTGTTCTTGAGGCTGATGTTTCTGAGGAACCCAGGACACGCAAGCTATCCAGCTGATAGTTTGTGCTATATATAGTTTGTCGTTTAAACGACAGCGTTGTTCAAACGACTCAACTCTAACGAAAGGTTCAAACTGAGACCTCATACTGGAAGAAAGTGCAACTTCGGACCAAACCACGAACAAGTTTTAGTTCAGGAAATGCCGCTATGTATTTATGTTTAGTTTTGTGTGACTGTCTAGTTCTTGTGTTTTTGGCAGAGATGAATATTATCCTAAAAGGAGCACTTCTGGTCTCTGCTGAAGAACGCAATGTAATTCAATTAATAAAAAATTAAAAAAAATTAACACCGTTCCCTCGAAGCGACCTGTTAAATATGTGCTCTTTATTTTTTATGGTAAATAGCCTTTATTTTAATTTTTGTTTGTTTGTTTTCTTGCATTTTTTTTTCTTCCTTTTTCTGTAACCATTTCAGACGTCACGGGCACGCTGCTAATTTATTTAATATTGTGAGGAAAAAAAAACTTGCTAACGTTTCATGAGTTTACTGACTTCAGAATATTGTGTGGATTAAAGCTGGACCATAAACAATTGTGAAGAAATTTGTCTTTTTTTTTAAACGCATCAGTAGTGCGCGTGTGGAGGACAATAACAATCTTAAGTGTTCATACAGTATGTTCCAACATTATCTCAAATACAGTCGTGGTTTGACAAGGATTTTTGAACTTTTTTCTTTAACCTACGTTATCTGTGCAACGTTTGTCTATTGGGTCTATATAATTTGAAACAGCGTTTATTAATAATAATAATAACAACAATAATAGGTATAATAAAAATAATAGTAGCTAACTATTGTATTGTTTTACTCCGCTCAGTTTCTGCCCTGTTATTAGAGATGATGTGAGATGATTTGAATGCGCTGTTGTGACAGGATGAATAGATTCAGGGTCAGGCTGAGAGACACACCGCCGCGTGTCAGCCTTGATCTCCGGACCTGCCTCATGTTACAGGAAGAAAAGTAACGAGCATATTCGGCACACACGGGACTTGTCGGGAAACCTTGAGACGCAAATGTAAATCAAATATCATTTCGCATAAACAGCCTCTGCGGTATACGCAAATGATTACAATCGCAGCTTTGGACAGCTTTTCTATAGCCTTTCTGTGTTAATATATTTTAAAACTATTTCGACAAATGGTATCTATAAAATAAAACATGGACTTACTACTACTACTAATAATAATAATTCTAATTTATTTATCCACACTTAACGCTGCATTTATCCGTATATAATATTAGCTTTATATTTTGCATTTGCGTCTGCATACCAGCTCGACGAAATATTATATTATTCTGCCAATTTATACACACTCGTTCAAATTCGAATTTGACAACTGAAACGAGTTTAGAATTTTTATGTTAATGAAAACAATAACCCACTTCTGTCAATTAATACTTTTGTGTGTCCAAACTTTGCAGATTCAGTACATCATTTATTGAAATAGAATTCATATAAGTAGGCTAACATTTGTAATATGTATCATAAGTAACCTTTTTAAAATTAATAACATATTTAAAACAAAAAAAATCTTAGAGTGTGCATGTTATAAATTATGTAATTAATGACTTTTTGAATTACAATGTATACACTTTAATCATAAGAATGTGGCAATGCATAAAAATGTGTAATAATTTACTTTGCAAAATCATTACATATTAAGTACATGTTATTTTGTAGTCATGTTTACCTTCGTAAATGGAGAGAAAACTGTAATGTGAGACAGAAAGTTATTGGTTTACAGGCTGAAGTTTCATTATTGAATTGGAATACACATTTTTCTTACTAGAGGAACTGAATTATTGTTAGTACTAGATTTATTGTTGTATAATGCAATAGATCAGACATCATCAGTGCCTCATCATCACTGACACACACACACACACACACACACCAGCAGTTAGACAATTGAAATGTGCTGGTCTGGTTGATGTTGGAAAATGCATTCATGTATTATGAGAAACACGAAACCTGGACAGAAATACATTTCAAGAGGAACAGTGATGAGAGACAGAGAGCAAGAGAGATCTGACAATTGCCTTAACTCTAATGAATTTTTTGCAAATTGTAATCAAGGCTGGCCGTGGTGGCTGACAGATAAATGGGCCCAGGGGGATTGGCTCGGGCCTCAGCTTTTCACTCCAGCATGTCCCTCCTGCACTAAATTAACAGCGTCAAATTAACCTCCAATGATTAATCCTGACGGAGAGCACCGGCTGCAGACGACTCAAACACATGCATATGCTGAGAACTTTCTCTCACATTTATATTAAACAACAAAGTAATAAGAGGAAGATAAATAAGTTTTTTTGTAATATAAAAAGAGGAGTTTTCAGGAGTGCTTTCATTAAATTAAAATGTTTTTAATTATGGAAAATTCATTGTAATCATAAAGATTAATACTTTTTTTTTTTTTCATTTATAGATCTAGATATTTACAGAAAACATGTCTAAAACATTAAATACCTAATTGAATTTACTGAATTTTATTGAATCCTTTATTAGTAATAAACAAAATATATCTGTGATTTATGTGAGATAAATCATTTATCACAATAAAGCAGTAGTTTGTAGATGTTGATTTTTGCTTTTTACCCTCATAAATATAATTAGGCTAATACGGGAAAATCCCAATATTATTATTCTACACTAAGGTGTACAACTGCTATTAATAATTAATTGCATTAAGCAGTCAGTTTGTGTATGTATGGTTCAAGATGTAACACCAAACAGCAATTATAAACAAGCTATGAATTTGAAAACACTGCCATACATACAAAGATATCATATTTACAGATTTTCTGTAAAATATAAAAGAGGACAACAAAAAAAATATTCATCACTGGATTATAGTAATTCCTGATCATGTCAATGGATGTTAAATAACAGAACAGGCATCATCCAAAGATGATATATATATATATATATTAAATAAATGTGTAGTATATTAAATTATATTAGCAAAAAAAAAAACTTCTGGCAAATATTAAGTTCAGAATTTTTTACAATTCTGACAAGTTGTCTATTTTGGAAACTTTTTTCCTATATTTTGGCCATTTTGAATAAAGGTGTTTGGAGTAAAATGAAGACAGGGACACTGTCTTTTGGACCTTTTTTTTTGGAAGTATAACCTATCTTGGAAGCGGATGTGAAGCACAGAAGTAAAGCACTCTTTGCACTTGACATTATATCACCCAATTTAGAAATAGGTTTATCAACTACTGTAATCTGTAGCAGAGAAATATGGGATTCTCTCAAGGTTTTGGACACTGATTTAACAGATGTTATCAAAATGTAAGATTAAAACAAAATGTGACAATGTACCCATCTACACCAGGATTAGAGGATGTGATTTCCCAGCTCTTTCTCTCTGAACATTTGGATTATCATCACAACATGATGGTGCAGCTCACGCCTCATTTCAGGGCTTCTCTAGCATTTCTAATGCCATTATTGTGTGTTTGAGAGGAACACACACACACACACACATATATCATGATAGATGAACAGCTCTGTTAATGCAGTGAACCAGTGCTTTGCCTCATTGGATTTCTAAGTGGAACTGATTTATGATGAGAGATGATCAGAGTAGATTTGGACAAGATGCTTCAGGGTTTCGTGGTTCTGGACCACCACTGACATTTTAAGGATTCATTTCCCATGGCTCCTTCAGCCTGTCAACCTTCAACAGCTTACAAGCTGTAAATGTTTGTGAAAGGAATTATAAGAAAACAAACAGACTTCCTGTCACTAACTCATAATCACGCTCCCACTTCCCCTCTCAACCACGGAACATTTCCTCTTTCTATAGATTGCTCTTTTTTTTCTCCCTCTGCCTTTCTGCCTTGTCTAATCTCTTTAATTACATCTGTTTTCCTGGGCTGCTGAGGCCTCTTTTGTCCTCCCGGTCAGGGGGCTTTTGTGGGGGCAGAATCGAGCCCTGCATCCCCTCTTTGGATGCTTTGTGGAGCTGCGGCTCTCTTCCTGAGAGAGAGAGGATGAGAAGGGGATTAGAGGATCTTTATCTCATTAGAGACACAGTGAGTCGGCAGGGTCCGGCTTTAACGCCTTCATCTGCACCACGGAGGCCAGAGAGAGACCACACCCGCTCACAAACCCAAACATACCTGCCTGAACATTTTCAGGAAAACACAGTTGATTTGTATTTGAGATCTGTAAAGTAAAAACCAACAGAAATACTTCGAAGAAAAAGACAAAATATATATAAAATATATAAATATTATGAATAATTTATTTTATATTTAAAAAGTTAATACTGTATCTATCTATCTATCTATCTACGCTTAAGGGAAGACACTGCAGGCAAAAACATGCACCTGTTAAGTTTGAGATTTTGGTTTTTCATAAAGTGTTTTTTTCAGACTAGTGGAAAGAAAACACCCAAAAGACACTATAACATATTTCTTTTATGGCACTTTATATATTTGTGTCAATGGATTTCAATTACATTACATATTTTTAAAGGCTGTTTTCTCAAAATGAGTTTTTTTCTCCTACACTGAGTAGTAGTAACCTTTACATTTCTTGTCCCTGTCTATATCCTGAAGTTCATATGTAATTTGCTTGATGATTTACAATATTTTATTCCCCCCAAAATTGTTAAAACACAGTGTGACAAAAATGACAAAAACTTTAGACTCTAATATCAAAAAATTAAACAAGAATTTTAAAAAAATGACATCATAAAGCATTTCTATTTTAGTGCTACACATCTATGCGAATTAGTGCATAATTCAAATAATGACTCATTTGCTTTTTTAAACCTAACATTTTAGAAAACGTGTTTAAAAACATTTTAAAAATGTTTGCAATTATCAGTGTAATCAATCAGCGGGGTAAGAAGATAACTTTTTTTTGTACCCTATTCACCTGCAGCGTCTCACCTTAATATGTTTATATTATTACAATTATTGTAAAAATAATTGACATTTAAGCATTATATGAAGTACTTGTCAACAGTTTTTTCAATCCAAAATGCTTTTTTAAAAAAGTCAGTGCATTTATTTGATCAAAAATACATAAAACAATTATATTGTAAAATATCACTACAATTTGAAAATAGTATTTTCTATTTTACTATTTTAAAATGTAATTTGTGTGATCCAAAGCTGAATTTTCAGCATTATTACTCGTCTTCAGTGAAATCATTCCAATATGCTGAATGTTGATATATTTTACTGTAGCCTACTGATACTGTGTAAATAGATAATTAGTATATACATATATAATATAACATTTTATTTACTTGTTACACGTTACATGTACTTATAGTATTAGCACAAAATTGTGCATAATTACATGTAACCCTAAACCAAACCTAACCCTATGTAAGTATACTGTACTCTCAGAAATAAAGGTACAAAAGCTGTCACCAGGGTGGTACCCATTAGGTTCAAATACATTTAAGGTACCAAAATGGACGCTTTTGGTACAAACATGTACCTTTTGAAAAGGTACTGCCCCAGTGACAGCTTTTGTACCTTTACTTCTGAGAGTATACATGTTAATTAATATCATTCAGTACTCAAATTTATAATTGCACTGTAACAAGAACACCTTAAAATAAAGTGTAACTAATATAAATAAATATATTACAAAGTTACATATTGTGTGTATTTTCTTTCTCCTTGAACTCCTTGAATGTAATTTGGCACATCTCAATAAATAGAATACGAAATAAAAGGGTAAAAATCAAAAAGAGAACATTATATTAAGAAGCTTTTTATTGAAAAGAGACACATACAGTATAAGACTCTGCATCAGGTATAATTTTTCAACACAGTACTGTACAGCTGACACAAACTCAATATAATAACAATAATAATTAGAAATACAACACCGATAATTTGAATCCGAATGATATTTGTGGTGCCGATGGACTGAATAAAGGAACAAATGCAAAACCCAAGTAGTGTGAGAGAGCTCCTCCCCTTTCAGATTAGCATATTCATAAATAATTAAATGGGTCTCTTGGGTTCAAAAGTAGCATGGAGACTTTCATTGAAATGAGGTAACAAACACAAACAAAAACAAGGTAAAAACACAACGTTTTTCTCCATTTTTACATCTATTTACATAAAGCGATGACTGGCGAATGGAAACGGAAATAAAACCGAGGATATGTTCAAGCAACTTGGAACGTATTGATAAAGCCCCCTTTATGTCTGCATTATTTGCTTGCAAGGGGTGACGTGATGCTTTGGTTCCTGTTACGGTATCGGTTGGATTTTTGTCTATTTTGCTCATTCATGCTTTCTTTATTCAGTCACAGATGATCCCAAGGAGAAGAATTACTAAAGAAGCAGATGGGAGAACAGACAAAAAAAAAAAGAAGAAATGTTCACAAGTTGATAAAAAGTATTTTTTTCATATTAAGATGGCAGACTCTTTAGCGTCACCTGTCAGGGTACAGTCATTTTATGAAGACGAAGACATTTACACAAGGAAGAGAACATTTACATCCATTCATGCAAAAAAGATCAAAAACAACTTTTTCCACAGAAAGGATTCAGAGTGGACATTATATCGTGGGTTCTTCACAACAAGTGATCTGTGTTCTGTAGTGCATTTAGTCATAAATAATGGTTATTGTGGTAAAGCCTCTAAAGGCCTGCTACGTTATATATACACAAGGCGAAAACTGCACCCTTATGAGCTGAAAATCAACATACCTCAATGTTTCTCTCTTACTTTCTATTCTCACATCCTCCACTAAAGCTTTTCAACTCTCACCGCTTACTAGTTAAGATTCTCTACACAGTCCCAAATGTCTATCAACTAGCTTAAAGACTTTCCAGATCGTTTGTATTGCGGAATATACATTCTACAACACATCTTCTCCCATTTCCAACCCCAAGCCAAGTACCTTCACATTTCTACTACCTAGTGAAGAGCAAAATCAATGGGAGCTGAGATTAAATGATCAAAGCCCATCAAATCATATTATGGAATAAGTCAATATCAAAGCCTTCATGGGATCTTCTGTAATGATATATACGCCCTGAGACAGAGTCTTACATCGGCTTTACGTCTCTCAATGACAACGGCAGCTCGGACTGCTGTGGTGACGTCCAAAACGTGTGTCTACCTGGCTGAATTTTGACTTCGTATTGCTTTAATACTCCTTGACACATGATAAAGGAAGACAAAGGAAGCTGGAAAACTAAGCTATGCAGAACGATTCAAAAGAGAGAGGGAGCAGAAAGACTCAAACAGGCACACTTGCACTGAAACAAGAAGGGGGTGAGGTAAAAATATATAATGACGCCTTTTCTCAGGGGGAGGGTTTCTTGAAATACTTTTCTATATATTACACTACTACAACAGAATGAGAGAGAGAGTATGTACAGATCGAGAATAAAGACCCAGAGAGACCTTCAGGACTCTGCAGTGTAAAGTGTGTGAAGAGCAACAGACGGGAGATGACCTGAGAGGGGCACGACGCTGTATGAAAGCAACGGCCACCGTAAGCAGACTTCAGTCTTTGCATGATGAAAAGTCCTGTGTTTTCCTGATATTCTGTGGAGATTTTAATGAACACTTGAACTTCAGTCCTGCACTTCTGGATTATTTCACTTCTGAAATACGGTTCATCTGAGTCTGCACACTTCACTGTGAGCTGAAGTAAAGTGTGAGCTGACTGATGGGAGACATATAAGGCTAGATTAATGTTTTTAAAGGTTTAAAAACCCTACTAAATAAAGCCTGCGAAAATAAAACAATTCCCTTTTACTTTTGAGAATCTTCCATTGGTCCAGAAATAAGCACTTAGCAAGAAAAATGCTACTCAACAATGTTAAAACAAATACAGTTTAAAAGACCATGTCAGATTCTTACTTCAAACTTAGGAATCAATATTTGGGTGTTTCCCAAAAATTGTCAATACATCCTTTCACATTCCTTTAAAAAAAGACATAATGGACATACTGCTGTAAAAGAGTAAGAACAGATGCAAAGAAAAGTCTCAAACAGAAAAATCAGTGTCAAACTGGTGAGATGGAAGTCCAGACGTTCTCTGGTACTTCAGGGTCATTTTGAAGATCCACCGCAAAAGTATCCCATGCCGCCCCGTCATTTCCTGTCTTGCTTTGTCATCTATTAGAGACAAGGAACGCTGATGTGACACCTGCTCATGTAACTCGCACTCTATTCACCCATCATGCACTTGGTAGCTTAAACTGGCGCAGTCAGAAAAACCAAAGTCTGGGATTGTTTTCATTTTTGTTCCACAATGCAGCGAGACATTAGATGTGGGACACTCTCCCAAAATCAACACCAAAAAAAGTGGATGACACGTGGTTGGTCAAGCCCTTGCCATGTGGGATTGTAAAGTCAGGCAAACACAGAAACTCTGCTCATGCTTCTTCACTGTCATCATCAGTATCGGGGTCTTTCCTTTAAGTCTGGTATAGTCTCATGATTCTGATGTAGTGGTGGAGCTGTACATATGAAGGTGTGTGTGTAAGGAGGGAGGAGGAGTGCCAACCAGAATACATGTTCATGTGTGTGAGTCTACTTCTCATATAACTGCACTGTTCATGCTGCTGCAGCTGTTATTGCGGTTATTGTTCCTGCGTGACAGGTTTGGGGTGGCCATGAGCGGATAACGCTCGTCAGGACAGCCGTACTGCAGGAGGACGTCCATACACTCCTGACTGTTCGCCTGCCGGGCGTATGCCAAAGCCGTATTGCCGTGAGCATCCCGCGCCATGATGTCAACTCCGTACTATAGAGAGAGAGAGAGAAAGTAAGTTAGCAAGAGAACATACTATTATTATGATCCTAAGAACAGAAAATGACATTTAAATGATGAAAATTTGAGTAAAAGGGAAAGTCTGACTAGCTACGATCAGAGAGAAAAGAGTAAAAACAGTAAAAATAGAATAGATGGTGAAAGTTACCTTTAAAAGTAATGCATTAAAATAATGAGTTACTCCCTAAAAAGTAACTAATTGCATTACTTAATGTAGAAAGTAGAATGTAATGCATTACACGACTTTTTCTCATCTGGGCTTGGTGTGCTTGTAGATATTTAATATACATTTTTTTTTACATTTCTGGCATATGTAAAATGTTCATATTTAGTCTAGAACTAACTATTGTATTTACACACAGCACCTCTGT
>JAUMHE010000051.1:6220469-6307641 GCA_032359235.1 Enteromius mattozi
CGCTTGGGCTGATGGGAATTGTAGTTCCCGCTACCTCCCGTCCGCTCCATTCGCCTGAGCAAACTTTTCTCAGAAGATCTATCATTTTATCGAGTCACGCGACCACGGTATTATCGAAAAAAATTGATATTGCGGTACGACGGTATTTACAATACCGTTACATCCCTATTCATTATGATTATCTTAATGGTTCAACGTTCATGCATTTTAAAGCTTAAAAGACAGTTTATCCAAAAATGAAAACTCTGATGAATTCTGATTTTAAAAAATGGTAATTACTCACCTTCATGTTGTTCCAAACCCATAAGGGGTTTTTGGAACACAATTTAAGATATTTTTGATTCAATCCGAGAGCTCTATGACCCTTGCATAGACAGCAAGGATCCTTACACGATCAAGGACCAGAAAGGTAGTAAGGACATCGTTAAAATAATCCATGTGACATCAGTGATTCAACTGTAACTTTGCAAAGCGACAAGAATACATTTGGTGCGCAAAGAATACAAAAACAATGACTTTATTCAACAATTTGTCTCCCCCGCATCACTCTATATTTTGGAGAGTATCACATACATAAACAACGTATGCTGGTCTGTGTTACGCTTTGATCTGAATGCAAACAATGTATCCGCGTACATACATTGTTTAACTTTGTGATGCTCAAAATGCTACTATAGGGTGACGCAGAGGAGATGAATTGTTGAATTGTTGAAGTCGTTATTTTTGTTTTCTTTGCACACAAAAAGTATTCTCATAGCTTCATAAGGTTGTTATGTTTCTGGGTCAGAGAGCTCTCGAAAAGATGAACGAAGGTCTTAGAGGTTTGGACAGACATGAGGGTGAGTAATTAATAACCAAATTTTTTTTTTTTTTTTGGGTGAACTATCCCTTTACATTCTCTTCTTATAATCATTTCTTTTAGACTCAATAATTATGCAGTGAACTTTAGTGATATTGCAAAAGCCCCACTGTGTAAAAACGTTTTGCACCATTACACACAGATAACATGGGAAAACAAGTATATCACTAACATTCACTTGGAACAAAGGGGTGTGTGAAACACGTACGCAATGTATTTCACACTTTAAGATATTCACGCTTGGTGACAGGCTGTGAAACGTCAGAGTGTTGCTGAGGGTTGGCAGTGTGAGATGCCAGCGAGCGCCACCCTCCCAATAAGTCACCACGAGGCGCAATTAGCAGAGCTGTCACTCCTACCCCGCCTGGGCCGCTAATACAGACCGGCATGGAGTGTGTGAGGCAGGGGAGTGGGGGCTCTGGTGTCCATGGCAGCACCACACTAATTAAAAAAATGAGACCGCAACATGGCCTAGCTGCCACCAAAGAGCACTCATGCCAAAACCTATCGCCTACAAGAGAGTGTGCGTCAATGTGTGTGTGGTCAAACAGTCCCAAAAATAAGCCCATAGCAGTGTCTTTGAGCGACCTTATAGGCTTTTAAAAGTAGTGGAGGTGTGAATTTATCACAGGCAGTAAAAGGTTAATGGGTATGTTTAGAGATTCTCTCGGGCTCTATCATACATAACGTCAAAGCAGCACCATGAGGCAACAGGAAGAAACTTTCCCGTTGCTTCAAAGTAAACGGTTAAATACAGAAAACAAGTTTTTTATGGCTAAATAATCATCTTTTTCTTTTTAAATGATCTATTTAGTTTTTAAAAGCTACAACTTTTTATACAAATCAGCCCTATTTAGCAATAAGAATAAAAAAAAGAAAATGTTTTTAGTCATTTAAGGATGCAACGATATTAACATCTTGGGCGACATTTATTAGGTGATAACTTCTAAATCAAACAACAGATAAGTAGCCAATTAGAAATAAAACAGTAAAAACTAAAATCAATTGTAGTAAATGCTACAATCAATTTGAGGCATCTGGGTCAATCCATTTCAAGTGGTCCAATGGAGGTTGCTTGACCATTTGCAGTCTTTCTTTGTACAAGGAAATAAAATAATATCGGCGGATATGATAAACAATATGGCACTGATGTATTTGCACATCTATAGTCAAATTTGTTTAGCCAAACTGAAGAATTTGTGCCACTTTCTTTCTGTCAGTCATGTAGCGCTTTCAACTTTTCCTGTCTGAATGGCCTCTAAGAATGGCATTTTTCTACCAATATTTTTGATAATTTTGCTGAGATAACATGCTAGTGTTTACAACCATACAACCTGTAGGGTAGGGTTTTGAAAATAGGGGTCCAAATCTGTAAAAGAACGGCTAACATTTAATTCAACTTTTGACATTCTTTCAAAAGGCAATTAACACAAGAAGAAGCAGAGGTTGTCGTGGCTTCTTGACACAGCTTGGTCAAGAAGAAAAAGGGGAAAAGAGAGAGGCAGACAACAGCCTCTAATTTCTCTTGTCGGATTCAGGTGGGCTGTGAGTGTGATCAGTCCCAAACATAATTTCAGCCTGCGGAACGAGGGTTGATGCATGCGGAGACAGAGGTGTGGAAAACAGCGTCTCTCTTCCTTCCTTACCTCCAGCTCACACCCCCCAAACAGACCCCTAATTGAAAGACGAGAGTAGCCCAGACCTTGACAGGCGGGAGGTCAGTCTAATTGCTGCTGGCCATATTTAACATTAAGATAATCAGCCCATTAATTACCCTTTGGATCATTAAATCAGTCGCTTGCAAAATGAAATTTCGAGCTCTATTACTCACTTGAGAGACCACGAGGGAGGGTTTTCATTTATCAGCCACCAATCCTGGATGCAGAGCGCACACACCAATGCCCGAGCTGTTCACCAGGACACAAGCTCGCTGAATATCAGCATTTAGCGTCAAGACAACACTTCAGAGTCTCAATGCTGAGACATGCTAATCGAAAAGACCATAAATTTCATACACAGCCAACACAAGTCAAGTCGAAAACTCAATATTTTCAGAGATATATGAATTAGATTATATTCCTATTTTAAATTTCACACATTTATTATAGTCAAATGTGCTCTTATCAATTCAGATTAAAGCCAGTTGGATGGTTACAAGCTAAATCAATTCAACTGTCCAGTTAAAGATGGGAAGACAAAAGTACACGCAACAGAGCACTGACAAAAATCATGTGTGCGCACAAATACAGGGTGCACAACATAGTCTTTAATCTAATTCTACATGATTCTCAGTATTTTAAGTATCACTGATTTGTTTTATGTCTTTTATTGGGCCGAAACAGTTTCCCCAAACAGGCCTCTTGAACCCCTAGAGTTTCATGAGGGAAATGCAGGGGGTTAATAGGAATCTGATAGAAATTGAATCTTAAAAAAATAAGTAAATAATATTACTTTTAATAATAATAATGATGATAATTTTTAGACAGCATTGGTCAAAAATTTAAAATTAAACTTTCTTAATCTTTAATATTAGTATTAGTCACATGATCGTTCATAAATCAATCTAATAGGTTGATTTGGTGCTCAAAAAACATTTATCATTTTGTTATCGATGAAGAAAATATTTGTAAAAAAAGTTGGGAATTTTTTTCTAGCCTGATTCCACCTGATCGGCTTTTTACCAATACATTGGTATGTGCAATGACACCATCACTGAAACATCACAAAAACATTTGCTGTTGAGCCATACCAGACATGATTTCATGTACTGTGCAAATGATATAATTAGTAAATATATCTGTTCCTCACCTCTTCGAAACAAAACAAACCCCATTTCTCGAAAAAGGTGTTTTTAAACAAATTGTGACATTTTGAAGTAACAATATAAAAAGTCATGTGTACTGTTGTTTTTTGTTGTTTTACTATGTTATTGTCAAGTGACACCACATTTATTTGTGTTAAATCCCCTTTTCTCGACAAAAAGTGTTTCTAAACAAATGTCATTTGAAGTAACAATATACCATTTATGCACTAAAGATACATGGAAAACACATTTTTTTTACCTTGTATTTTCACTGCTTAGTTTATAAATGTATTACACATCAACTATTAATGTCACTAAGTAAAAGCCAGTTCCAGTCAAAAACATGAAAGAATCAAACTGAATTCCACTTTGTCTATTTCAGCAGGAGTATTGAGGATGAGTAGAGAGATGACTGCAGGACTGTGTCCAGTGACTGAGGTTAATTGAGATAATATTGACCCTCTCTGTAATCTCCTCTTCCCACTCAGGGGGCCACATGGCTTCACATACATAAATAAACAGCTACATGAGGAACTATAATCGCATTAGCACATCGACAACGGGCAGCAGAAAATGGCGGATCCATATCGAAAGATTTTCGAGAGGAGGGGAGTAATTAAAAGGTGCTTCAGGTGACTAATGAGGCCGACATGGAATGGGAAGTCGATATTTTGGCGGCCAGCAGTCAGCACTAATTTGTTATGATGGCTGGTGGGACTAAAGCCTCTCTGCCGATAATTCCGCTGCTAAAGATGAAGGAGCAACGAAAAGGAAAAAAATCGGATTTTAAGTTTTTCCACAGAACTCCACATACATATGCCATAAGTCGGATTGAAAAAGATGACAAATATCAACTGCTGGAGTGTCAAGAAAATATTTTGATGTCATGGAAAAGAGTGTTTCCAAGGGTTCTTACACATTTTACATTTTAAAATCATATACTTCCCCAGATTTTTATGGTTGATTCGATTTTACATGCTCACTAACTGCATAAAAATTTTTTTTTTATATAGTTTTAAAATAATATTGTCACTTATGAAATTAATTCAAAATAAAAATTACTGAAATTATTTTAAGCATTATTTTAAATATATAGTACAGTCATCCGTGTATTAAATTTCACTGGAATTCTAGAAGTGATAACGTGCTTACAACCAAACAGTTTATAACCTGGGTATATTCACCTGCTTATATGACAACTGCTTGTGGTCTGATGATGCGTGATCACCAAACAGCAAAGAAAAATCATTGGTACTCACCCCTCTATGCTAATGTTTTTTTGTTTTTTTTTTAAGTAAAATTCAGCACCTTTTTTACATGAAGTGCAAATGATAACAGAAATGATTTTGAGAAAAGCTCAAACAGATGCTTGTTTGAAAGAGTAAATTATGTAAATGCATACCTGGTGGCATCAGGAGCAGGCTTTAAGCGTCCTTGAGCATTGGCTTCCCACACACTATTAGCCAACTCATTGCCGATGGCCGACATGACCTTGATGAGCTCAAGAGGCCACTCGTCCAGATCCAAAGAGCGGACACGAGACAGGTGAGTACCCAGGTTGCGATGAATGCCTGAACATTCTATACAGATCAAAGCCCCCAGGTTCAGACTGGCCCAGTCAGGGTCTAAAAAGCCAGATAAACAGAGACAGAAACAAAGAAACAGTATTTTAGATTATATACAGCGTAACCGCATACATATGACATATGTAACCTTAATTTTTCCAGATGGGATGACAGAGATGGTCATTCTAGATGTTCCAATATATATATAGATCAGTACATCATTAAATCATAAAACATAAAAGACACATGCAGATCACAACAAAACTCACTCTGGGCTTCGCAATCCACACAGCGCGTGTTTCCTCGCATGTTCCTGACAGACTGCAGAGCGATGGCTTCTGATTGGCTGCTAAGACGAGACTGTTGGCACATTCATGCAAGTTAAGGTTTATTTGAATGGTAATGACTTATAAGGCACATTATGAAGCATCATTAGACAATTCTTGACTCCACAGCAACATTTCACCCTGCATTTTATGCTGAAATGAGATTCAAAAGCAGGGAAAGCAGGGGAGCTACATAAAAAGAAAAAGAGGCACTCGGTAGAAGGTCCAGGGAAATGCAATTTGCCCTGGCCTGAGGCATAAACACACAGTGGGTTGAGAGTTAAGACTGTAGCTGTGAAGCAGGAATGTAATACTGCAAAAGGGTAAAATTAGAACAAAAGTAATTACAGTTTCTAAATGTGTGCAAGAATGTATGAATGATATACATACTGTTTATTCATATGTACATATATTCAGTCATACATCAAGGATGTGTAGCATTTTAATTATCTTTTGTCCTTGATACAACATTAGCACTATGATTAGAAAGTATGTCAGCATATAAGGAGGAGACCCACTGAAAATTTTAGAGAGGGAAAAATAAATAAATTATTATTATCATCATAATTATTTTTACTTGATATGTTTTTTTACTCAGGTTAACAATAAAACTGTTGGGAAAATTTATTGTAAAAAGTGTATCACATTACTTCAAGTTTTCAATCATTTTCTTTTATTAACAAGAAATGTAGCGGTTTAAAAAATCTATATAACTAAAAATGAAAAATAACATCAAACTACATAATTGTTTTTTAAACATTTTCTTAGAAAATGTCCTGATGACATTTTTAAAATTTATACTCCCCCATCCATGCATAGAAGAGGTGTATTTAGGTTACTGTATGTAAGAATTGCATTTTTGTGTATTTTTGCATATATTAATGAATAAGCATCAAGTAACTGATACATTTACTAAGTGTAAAATTTCTACCTTTTGTTTGCTGCTTTCACAGGACTGTAGACTCGCCAGAATCTGGCTCTCAATGGCCTGAACCCATGCGTCCCGCTCCTCATAGGACGTTGCCTCAAAATTCCATGTCTGTCCCGTCAGAGAAACGATGATGAACTCAAAGTTGTCCTCTTGTTCTATATCAGATAGAAGAAAAGAGTCAAGATGACAACTAATCAACAGCTACAACAACAGAGAAATCGTATTTTCCCATTAAGTAATGCATTTGATCTTTGACTATTTCGGTCTTTTTTTGTTTGCTTGTTTTGAAGCAACTCATAAACATTTTATAAATGTGGGGTTTACAATTTTCTCAGTGCATCTTAATTAAATCATATGATTAACTCTTTGGTTGTACTGTTCTAAAAACAAAATTCACAAGGAAGGATTCTCGCCCCTGTAGAGCACCTGTTAACTATGGGACACACTCTGCAACCCCTGACCTGGGGGGCTTGCCCCACGACCCTTGTCAGGATATGCCACTAATTACAAACCAGACCAGACCAGAGTCCAGATCTTTCCAACCGTGCGGCTGGTCCTATCCACAACACTCCCTAGGCAAACTGACATATGGATCTGCTATCCAGAATCCTGGTTAGGTTAATGGGCCAATCATGAGACAATTAGGAAAATGTGTGTGTGTGTGAGAGAGAGAGAGAGTGAGAGCGAGAGCCCCCTTTTCAAGAGTTTATCTCTGGAGTTTGAGTACAGAGACATGGAAGGAGGTTATTTAATGGCACTGAGGGTCAACATTTGGAAAGTGTTAGGAACAAAAGGCCATTGACTGCGTGATCAGAGGGGACAGCAATGGAAGGGGCATGCAGATGGCTCGAACAGAGAACCTGCATTGATGAGATGTGCTGGTGTGTCACAATCAAAGGGATCCCACCCGAAACACGATCTGAGGCTGAAAGAGATCACACGCTTTACACATTCTGTTTATAATTTACTCTGGAGGGGCAATTACATAATGAAGAAGTAATCAGGGAAGTAATACCCCTCCACACACACACACAAGAGGCATCCCTAAGGCCAAAATGCCACATGAAGTGGAAAACCCCATGCTCCCTATGGCATCTGTAAGGCCAATGAGAGACAGGAACAGGAAACAACTTGGAAACTCTGCCATTCTAGTATAAGCTCTCCAACATAATCTCTCATGAACAGCTGGCATCCCTGGAAGATAAACCTACACTACCGGTCAAAAGTATGGAACAATTAAGATTTCCTGATGCTTTGGAAAGATTTTTTAATGCTCAACAAGATATAAAAAAATATATAGTAAAGTTGTAAAATATTATTATAATTTAAAATAACCTTTCTATTCGAATATATCTTAAAATGTTATTTATTTCTGTTTTTCAGCAGCCCTTACTCCAGTCACATAATCCCTTTAAAATCACTCTAATATGCTGATTCGATACTCAAGTAACATTTCCTATTATTATCCATGATATGGTGACAACAGAAGTCACAGAAGCAAGCAAATACAGGAGCCAAGAGGGCCCACAAAGACAATTTGACAATTTCCACAGTCTGAGCTTTCTCTCACGCAGACAGATCATTCATGTTCTACACATACATACCAGAAGGCTGCTGGCTGTAGTCTTTGCAGTGTGTTTAAAAGCAACTTTTCGGCCAAGACACAGGCAATATGATGAAACACATCAGTCAGCTTTTGTCACCACTAGTTTGTTGATGTCTGTTTGGTGTGTCTGGGCTTTAAACGGGAAGTTCTAGCTAGATAAATCTGTAATGTAGACCAGATTTTATGCTGATAGTCTGGCTCAGTCAATCAATCATTCAGCTAAAAGCAAGTTAAAAACAAATGTATCAATTGGAGCTTATTTGTTCATCATATTAACAATTCTTTAACCCTCATTTGTCTGTGAGACTTCTCTTCCAGCGATACAACGTTCTGAGACAGCTCTTGGAATCATCTCCCTGTGAGGCCATTTCACAAGTTTAATCAGCGGGAAATCTGTGCAGCCACACCATTTCCTCTCCTTCAGTCAATCACAGGCCTAATTGGACTCCTATCATACAAGCCATATTAAAGGTCCCGCAGGGCCACGGGCCGCCCTCACCGCTGTCAAAGAGCCTTGTGTTCAAATCCCAAAATTCCACGGAAAGACATGCTTGCCAGCCGCAGTGCTTAAACCTTTCTGGCCTAAGAAAAGGAAAGAGATCTTTCCCGTTCTGGTTCAAAGGAACAAGCAGACATTAGAAAATGTGCTCATTTACAGCAAAAGTCAAACTCGAAACATCAACAAAAAGTGGCTGGGGAGCCTGGGCCTATTATTTATTCATTTAAAGGTTTTTTTATTAACATTTGCAAGGTTTGGGGGCTGGTGGGATCACTGGAGCATCCCAGCCTAGATTGGACCCACCCTTCAAAGGCACCGGGCCCTCTGGGGTCAGCAGCAATGTTCTCACCCTAATTAAATCGCAGTGCTGTTGGGGAGAGGGCGGTATTTGACAATTATGAAAAGCAACAATGCAGAAAGAAGATATTTGGAGGCAAATATGAAGATTGGCCCCGCCTCCTCCCCTTAGCACACAATTAATAAGAAAACAATTGTGTAATACAAAAACTGCGATGACGGGGCATCAGGCTGCCACCCCTCCCCTGTATTTCGCCCTTAAACTTTAAAACGGGGCAGCTATCATTCATCGGGTGCCTGGTACCGCTCTCAATATTCCACAAGCCACTAATAGGGCAATCATTATGTTTCGCACAATTTAGACTGAAAGTATCCAATCACTTTCTCGCTTTTCTATTCTTGCACTGTAATATTGCAGCAGCAAGGAAATTAGTGAACTCTGACACAGGCAACCTTTACCGACAAACGGCACACAATCAACTCGGAAAGCAAGAATGCAACGTGAACAGAAATGAGGCAGGGGGTGTTACCTCCACACGGCTCAGACGGCAGTGCTCGGGGGTACAGTGGAAGAGTTGAATGGTTGGAAACACAAATTAACCGAGCGAAATGTCAAAGCACACAGTATTGCTTTGTGACACAGGTCATTAATTCCCATATTATCCCCTCCCCTTTCAAGCATCCAGCATTAATAACCTGGCAAATATTACAGGAGTTATTCACATCCAGGGAAAAATGGGAACAAATAAATAAAGCAGGGGAGGAGTGGAGTCACGGGAAAGGGGGGCGTAGAAAGAGGAGGGCCCAAAGCACACATGACACCTCCCACAATGAGTCCAATATCGCCAAATGACATCATACAATTCACTAAATCATCGAAACTCAAACACAACACTTTCACAAACATGATTATGGAAGCGAAGCATAATTTAACAATTGACACATGCTCTAAAAATCGTAAGTGGCGTGCAGGGTTTGAACAATCAGGGAGGACAGAAGGATAAAGCATAATCATGGGGTCTCACCGCATGTTTGAGGGGCTTGTCTTAAAATAAAAGAGGGGTACGCTGACTTGCCCCTCGGTCTGTTTTCTGGAGCTAGTTACCTTCAGCGTTGGAGGCACTGCTGTAAATGTTGCGCAGACTACCGGCGCGATTTAGTTTCCATGCCCTACGTTTGGCTGCATCCGATGACAGGCAGAGGAATAGGTGGAGAGAAAGAAAAAAAGACAAAAGAAACAAAACAAATGACAGGAGTGGAGAAAGTAGAAGAGCCACAAAGATAAATATTTGGGAAATGAAGAGGAAGCATCACAGAAGTGAAATATTAATGACTGAGAAAGGCAGGGTGAAAACAAAGGATGAACTGCAGTCAGCAGGGTAAATGTTCAAACTAATGAGAATTATACAGAAATGTTTAATTGGCTAATGAAGTCACTGGGTTTGGAAACACATCGCATTAGTTTAAAAAGGCATAATAATGCACCGTTTGAGTGGAAAACTGCAAGACAAAACAGGTTATATCCAAGTTATCAAGCAGAGTGGCTAAAAGAAACAAAGATGAATTCATAAATGTGTGGATTTCATAGAAGATGGGGAAAAAGTAGAGTAAAGAGTGTTTTTGTCAACTTTGGGACTTTTGGCCCTGTAGACACTAGTATAATGTGCCTACTAACAATGTCCAATAGTAAACAAATGCATCACAAGATTAATTTAATGTAAAATTCCCAACGCCATGCAATTCCAGAGCATTCTGTGATAGACAAAAGATGTGACAAAGTGTAACATTTGCACAACAAATTTACAATCTGACTGGAAATGTTCATAATATTACTGTGTTCATTGTTATATTTACTTTTTTAGTAAAAGCACTCCAGGTGACATGTTTATATATAAACCTTGATAATCTTTTGCATTTTGTATTTGCACATTTTAAAACTTATGTGTTTATTTCACCATGTCTTAGTTTATTTCACACTGTTTAAATGTAATATTTTTAATAGATTCTCAAATTTTAAATCTGAAAATCTGCATCTAAAACATAAACAAAAAACTCCCTCAAAAAAAAAATCCCAAGAAAGTTTATCGTGAGCAACATATAACCGAAAGAAAATACTAACAGAAAGATGCCACATTTTAAAATAATAATAGTAACAATAATAATAAAAAATTATATATTTTCCCTAAAATAAATTATTCTAAAATTACTGTGATATGCAAAATTCATTTTAAATCATTTCTTTCTCAGTTCACTGTGTTCATAGGTCTGGCCTCATCTCTTTAAATAACTGCTAATTTCCCAGCTGTGCTGACAACTGACCTGAAGTCACTTCGGCTCAATGCAGTCTCACTCTTTTCCCCTTAGGCCAAAGGGGACATTTGTTACACAACAGTAATCCTGGAAAAACAATCCCCATCCAGTCCTTTCCATGTGCACAGCATCAGCGAGAGAAAAAAAAACGTGGCCCGGAATCAAGCTATTTTCCACACAATAGACTCTGTAAAATCTGTACGCGACAGATTTACTCTGTCTTATTGTCTGCGTGCCACGCTTGATCCCTCACACAAACCATTCTTCGCCTTCTAATAACATCAATTCCACGAATGTCGGCTCTTAACTTCTCTCTCTCTCTCATTTGTAGGTCTTAAACAACATTTCAAAATGGCTTCTGTTGATCACAGAGCCACTTTTATTTTAAGATACAAATGGTCCTTTTTCCATACCATTAGGGAGCCGTAACACCATCTTCACTTTGTTCCTGTCAGTTAACAGCAAAGAGCTGGTCACCTGCAGAATGCTTTAATTAAACGTTACAGCCACGTGCCAGACCGATTCCAGCTGAGGACACCTGTGAGGCCCCGACATCTTCTGGAATGTCTTTCTCTTTCTGGCTGCTTCTTAAAACGTATCGCCTTCCTGAGGTATCCATGTCTTTGTGCGATCATCAAGGCATTCATGAGCCTCCCGCTGTCCCTTTGCAGTGCAGAGCCCACACCGTCTGCCTGATCCAGTTTCAAAGGCTCTCACATTCTCCTGCTCTTATCAAACATAGTAATTACTTAACAAGGGCCACTTAGGGCCCTACAGCTCAGCGGTAATTGATAAACTGTGATCGTTCGTGCAGTAAGTTTGCCATTTTGAGTAGTGGGCTTTCAGCGGCCCTCTGTGGGGGGGATGTGAGGAGTGTAAAAATGCACGGCATGATGGGATCCATTGATCTTCAGGGGGATAAAAGAAGAACGTGTGTGAGAAGACTTTGTCTCGGTGAAAAGAGAAGAGCAGGTGAGTTGAAATTAGAGAAAGACCCCTGAACTGCCATAATGTTAGCTGAGAATCATCAGTATGTTGAGATTGTGTGCGTTCAGGGACACATTTTTAAAACGATGCTCCTAAAACAGTAACAACCAGAACTTAGAGACAACCGTACAATGTCTTTATGACAGCCAAATGAACCCATTTCTAATGTAACATTATTAAGCTGACTATTTGAAGAGAGTCTTGCAAACGCAGTGTCATTTACTGATGTATAATATCAAAATATCATTGTAGCTATGAGTGTATTTTAAGAATACTTTGGATAAAAGCTTTAGCTAAATAGTAAAATACCAAAACCAGCTTATCGTATACAGGTGAATCTTGAGGAAACATCTTTCATATTTCACCTCAAAAAAGAATTAATTATATATTGCATTAAGAAAATGAATAATTGAAGCCTTTAAAGCAATGTGAGATGTTGATGAGAATTTAAAGGGACAGTACAACCAAAAGCAAGCATATTTCATTGCAATATTTGAATTGTGACTGCTATGCATTTTGTGTAAGAAACAGACCAAAATCTAAGGCGTAATTCCAGGACCATCCATAATTTATGATTTATGATGATTTTGAACTTGATAGCTGAAACAATCTAATTTTGTAAAATAATCAATTAGGCTAGTTAAAAAAAATTTGTACACAGCAACTTGTTCTCAAATCAACTCATGAATATACCATGTTTGAGCAGATATCAGAATTTCTAATGAGTTACTTAAATAACTATCACATGACATTTTTCAATTATTTTTTGTAGAACAGCAAAACATTTTATTTCTTTATTTTTTACCTTTTTTTTTTTTTATTAAAGTAATGAGAATGCAGAAGAAAATTGTGCATTAATCCAATGAAAATAATAGCATCCCAGTGCAAACTATCTTAATGGTTCTAAAATAAGTTTCAGTGTCTTTCAGCAAAATAAAATGTACTTCTTGTGGAATTTTGGAATAAAATATGACCCAACAGGTTTGTAACACATACACTCTGTTTAAGT
The DNA here is from genome assembly GCA_032359235.1 of Enteromius mattozi. Lineage (NCBI taxonomy): Eukaryota > Metazoa > Chordata > Actinopteri > Cypriniformes > Cyprinidae > Enteromius > Enteromius mattozi. Next base: position 6,233,662 of record JAUMHE010000051.1, read on the forward strand.
AGTAAGCATGTATGAGAGAACACGTATGTGTGTGTGAGTTCTATAAAACACTATGAGTGCAGTACCTGACTGTGACAGTATGTGTGTGTTATATAAAACACTACGAGCGTGGTACCTGGCTGATGGAGCTCATGAATAACAGAGAGGTTGACAGCCTTATCCCTCAGCAGGCCCGCGGCGTGACAGCACTCCCCGGCCCCACGCACAAGTGCTTAATGGCTAAATTGGGAGACTGTTACTAATCGCTTATTGAATAATGAAAGTGACACAGCTGATAAAAGATTTCAATACTGTAGATTATTTATAATATTTCACTTAAGTGCCTGCCTGACGAATGGGGGCTGGGGAAGAGGCCCGGGCAGCGTCTGACAACGTTCAACCTTTTCAAAAAACGTGAATCAGGGCAAGACAAAGTGGCTCTCCAGGGTTAGGAAAAAGGAAAGGGAGGAGGGAGGATAGGGAAAGAGTGAAAGAAAGATAGAGATGGTGAAAATAAAGAGGGGGTGAGTGAGGTACATTAATGTAACCCCATTTCTCATAGAAGACCCCTACAGGTGAGAAACCACAAGAAAAATCTCTTTGTTTCAATACTATAAAATACGACTGCTTCTTTACATTTGCAAATATGAAATTTTTAAACAGGTCTTCCACAGTAAAGGAAGAAACAGAATACATTTTTAGATAAACCCCAGAATATCAATCATAATAATCACAATGTCATCAACAGAATACGTGTTTGTGTGGGGTTTTTTTTGTATTTTTAAAGAGTTTTTTTCAGATTACACTGGCAGATAATATATTAGGTTTAGAGATTTACCTATCGAAGACTAAATAATATCTTTAAACAATGTTCATGTATCTGCCTTCTACAATCTTAGGACAATCAGGGTTTTCATTTCCCATGATTCCACTCTTCCATGACCACATGGTGGCACCATAGAGAGAATTAAATGGAACAGATGGTCTCTCAAAACTCTCAAATGTTAACGTCATGGTAGAGATGGTGCATCAGATCAGTGGTTCTCAATTGGTTTTGCTACAGTTTCCAGATTTTAAACTGAACATCAAACGGCAATCCAACAGAGTAAGCAGTAAAAAAAATGTAAAAAAATAAAATCAAACATTCCGCTACTATGAAAATAGACCTGCAAAATTATTGTGCATTTTTACACTACCATTCAAAAGTTTGGGGTTGGTAATTTTTTATTTATTTATTTTTTATGGAAGTCTCTTATCCTCACTAGTTATGAAATAATATTATAATTTAAAATATCTGATTTCTTTGTCAACATATTTTGAAATATAATTTATTCCTAATGGCAAAGTTGAATTTCTCAGCAGCCATTCCTCCAAGTGTCACATGATCCTGATGCTCAGTGCTGTTGTTGAAATGGGATTTTTAGTATTCACTGATGAATGAAATGCTTATTTTTTGAATATACATTTTTAGAAATAGTAACGTTATATACACATCTTTACTGCCACTTTTGATGATGTAATGCACTCTTGCTGAACAAAAGAATTAACTTCTTGAAAAAAAATTTCTGACCCCAAAAAGAGAATAAATGCAATATAATAATTAGTTTAATGCTAAAGTATAATTTATATTATAAAATTCGGTACACAAAACATTGCAGTGTGGTTATAGTGCAAGTTATCCCTGTATTTAATTTAGTCTTTGCTTGATTTTAACTGTCATGGAACTCGTCTATGTTTGTTTGTCTTATTTGACTTGCTTCTACCAAACGCATCGTATCTATGCATTGTAAAGAGAAAATACTTCCCTATGTATATTCAGTCAAAACCACTGCTTATACATGATTCAATCTGTCAATCCAAAGAAATTTCCTTACCACTGTTTTTTTCTTCTGTCCAATATCAGATCTGTGACCAATTTTTTGGGTCACAACCCCCTAGATGAGAACCACTGAATGCATAAATATATGGTATTTAATGCTGCTTGAAATATGCTGATGAAATTGCATTCTAATACACACTGCATATGACACACTGATGTGTATACATACATGCACACATGCTCTTCCCTCACTGACAATATATTGGCCCCCTTTGCGAGAGGATCAATAAGAGTGATTGGGAACATTTTAAACAAGCACTGATCCTCGGCTCTCAAGGGGCCGCGGCCACCCACACAAGCCCAGTCGAATTAATCACACACTCTCTGAGCTGACACGCACTCATCCATCATTCCTTTCTCACACACACATTCACAGACGACCTTACAACACTTCAGAACTGTATTCTCACCCTGTCAAGAGGTTATGAACTTCTTACTGGAACTACCATTCACACCAAGTGCTACAGTTTGGTATAAATGCATACACAAAATTGTTAAAATGTAGCAAGGCATATCCTAATCCTAAATATTACTTGTTCCTTATTCAAGTTTTATTTACTTATTTATTTTTTAAAGTTGCTAAACAGGTCAATTCATTTATCCAATTTTCAGCATCATTACTTCAGTCATAAGTGTCACATGATTCTTTAGAAATCATTCTAATATGCTGATTTTTTTTGCAACAATGTATATTTTTAATTCATTTAATTTAATACATCCTTGCTGAATAAAAGTTTTAATAAAAAAAAAAAGTGCTGATCCCAAACATTTTAACGGTAGTGTGTTACTGTGACCGAATAATAAAATAAATACAAATATCTATCTATTGTGTCAGAATTGAGGCTGCTGTGATGAGTGGATTCTGCGTGTGTGAGAGAGTGACAGACGGCGTTTAACCGGCTTGTCTGTGTGAGTGTGTAATAATCACTCAGCATATTTCTCTTGCTCCATGCAGGCCTGTCAGCTGCCTGATCCATACTGACGGCAGGAAACATATTACACATCTGCTGCTCAGAAACATCTGTTCCTCTGCACCGTCACAGCAGACACAACTTTACGGCATGACTGTGTGCTCGCTTGCGTTTGTGTGTGTGACAGCAGCAGTGTATGGAGCTTACAGTGTTTGTATTCATGCTGGTATAAAGGAAGGTTCTTTGATTATAATGAAATGTACAGATGAATGCATATTTACTGCAGCACCATTCAAAAGGCTTGCCGTTTGCCAATTTCTAATAAATTATATTACAATTCAAAATTATATTATATTATATATTATATATTATATTATATTATATTATATATAGTCTTGCAGTATAAGTGAAGTGTATTAGACAGCAATATCGACAAGATAAAAACCAGTCATATATAATTATATATTAATATAATGATTAACTTTCAAATAACTACCTACATTAAAAAGTTAAATAGTCAAAATAGAGTGTGTAACAGCAAAATACATTGATTTTTCAATACTGACTACTGAAACGCTGACATCATATGAATACTAATTTGGTTAGTAACCTAGAAATGCAGTATCATAGATCTCACCTGTGTTTGTTTTTGGTTTAAACAGGTTTTAAATATACAATTTTCCTGAGTGGACTTTTGTACAATATTTTTTTACACTTACCCTATAAAACTTCATATAACATTGCAGTTATATATGAGAGAATGTTAAAGATTGATTAAGAACCAATGCATTACAGCTGTTTTAAGGAACATGGCTGAATTCATAGACCAAGAGATGATCAGCAGAGATCTGACCAGATCTGACAGAGAAGAGGAGACTACAAGATGGAGTGGGACAGTGACTGTAAGTACCTTCTGCAGTTCCAGAGAAGCCGTCCACCTTGAAGTTGCTTGTACTCTTCTTCCTTCTGTGTTTTTTGCGGTTGGCGTGAGGCGATGGAGGCGGGTCCATCTTAGGACTGGTGGTACTGGATATGCTTGGGCTGGAGCACACAGAATCTCCCAGACCGGTATCTGGACACAAAGAGAGAGAGATAGATGGAAACATTCAGCTCTGTTTTACCGTAAGCATATAGAGCATTCTGTGGTGTCTGCTCTGTTTAAATGATCGTTCGTGTGAGGGCCAGTTCTGACTGCCGTTTGGCTGGATTCTCCGGCTCAGGCTATCAGAAGGCTGCTTCACTTTTCATAAGCGGCACTGACAGCTGTGACTAGCGGCAGAATAAAATAACATTCAGTTCACATCAATATCAGGAGGAGTTAAAGCGCTGATGTGGGGAGGGGGCTGGGGGGATGTTCAGGCTGGCACTGAGCATGCTCCCAGCGCCGTGCATCAGCAGACAGCCCCAAGGACGGCCGTAACTTATTTTACAATCGTTTAGTCTCAGCTCAAGTGGAAAACGTGACAACTTATCTCTGCTGACAAGATGCCAACCCAAAGTGAACAATTAACCACCTCGTTCTAACAGCCCCTTTGTCCGAGCTCTCGCTCTCTCTCTCACACACACACACCTCAACGTCAAATACACCTTTTCCCTCTCCCTCATATTCTCCATCCTTGTATTCTCAAGCTCAGTGCTTTCTCCAAAAGTCATTAATTTGCCTGCTATAATTCTGGCAGACATTCAGTCACAGCCAGTTTGTTTTTAGGTTTTTTAAAGAATATCTAGTTACTTCGGAGAAGAGAAGGAGCAACTCATCCATTATTATGGAATAATTCACTTCAAGGCAAAGGCTAAATGTCTGTCATCTTTTCTGAAGAACAATACAAACTAAAACAAACTAGTGAGTGATTATTGTGGGTGGTTGCCAGGTCATTGTAAAAAAAACAACAACTGTGTTTTTAGGATCAATGACATGACCTATTATTTTTAAATTAAAAATGCAATTCATATGAACAATGACTTAAACACACCTGATTTCTGATGAGTGTGTTTTAAACTTCAGAATTAAAATTCACGTTAATATGTTTTTTTTGGTGGAAAAAAATGTCAGGGTGATTCAACCTCCCTGACACGATAATAATAAATATATATATATATATATATATATTATTTTGCACCTTAAATATATTTAAAACATTTTTTAAAATAATGGTTAAATTGAATATACTTGCATGTATTCATGAATTAAATGAAAAGATATAATTATATATTAAAAAAGATTCATTTCAAATAAAGGCAGTTCATCTAAGCATTCTATTCATTAAAAAAAGCCCCAATCAGAAAAATCATATGACACTGAAGACTGAAGACTGGCTGATGAAAATCATTGCATTTTAAATATATTAAAATGAGCAACCATAATTTCTCTTGGTGTGTATATAAGAGGCTTCTTTCAAAAAGAAAAAAGAAAAAAGTCCATTAATCAACAAGTTGGGTGACATGACATCAGGGTGGCCAGAAACATATCTTAAGGCAGGTCAAACCAAAAGTATGTGCCTCAGAGCACCTAAACACAGCAGTGGTAATCAAAGAGACACTCATTACTTCTGCTGCCGTTTGTCTCTCATTATTAAGCAAAAGAGAGGGAGTATCAAGAATAGCCACAGAGGAAGGGACAGAGGGGATATTTTTATGTGCAACTGCTTGGAGCCAAGGATGCTCCAGGTAAAGAGACAGGGATGTCACTGCCTTTCCCATGCCCTCAAGACAACATGGAGTGAGTTAAAAACACACGGAGAGCCTGATCACTGGAGGGGATCTTATCTCCTTTAAATGGACTTGGCTTTGTTTCCTCTGGAATAAAAGAGCTCATTACTGAGGCTGTGTTTCTCAAATGGCAGCCATGTCCAGTCAGAACGAGTGTGCTCTGATGTGATCCAACTCATTCAGACGGCACACAGCCAAGTGTCAGCCACTGTAGCTCTTTTCAACTTTGACCCTCTTACAATTACACTTTAAAGGCATCTGTAGTTTTAAATGATCTCAGTTCAAACCAGCTCAGTTTATTTTATATAAAAAGCACAAGGTTGTCAGTATGTGTTTAGTCACAAAAAGTGCATTGTGGGAAATGAAAAAGCAAGCTTACTTTTAGACCACTATTTTTTTTTCCTGCTGATTTGCAAAAATCTAAAAAAAGAAATTGGATTTTCAGTTACTAAATTACTAAAAAAAAATTCATCATGTACATTTTTAGATACATAACATAAATATATTATTTAAAAATTATAATCATAATCATGTCTTTGTGGCAGTTTCTGGTGATTTAACAACAATCCAATACTTCTTTACTTGCAAAATGCACTTATTTAGTGAGAAACTCTGACTGAATTTTTTAAATAAAGAATCCCAAAACTAATAAGAAAAAAGTATTGGGTTTCATTCAGCTATTATGAAAATATAACGCAACTTCCTGGCTAGAGACTAAACAAAGCAAAAGCCTAAACAACAAGGTTAGGGGTTAGTCAACGGCTTCTCCCTCATAGCGCAAAGCGAGGAACGTCAGTTAATTACTTTGCTACCACTTATCTCTCTTTACTTCTCTCAGAAAAAAGACAGGATCTCATTCCCGTCAGCTCCTGGGGGCAAGAGGTGACAAGCAATCAGCGTCCGGCACTACCGTCATCCAGCCATCAGATCTGATCCAGTCAGGCCGTGGACAGACACATCATTAGGCCAGCAGAAAGGTTATTTTTAAGAGATTCCTGGGGGGAAGCATACAAGCACTCACACAACCTCATAAAACAGCCCTCCAGAGCGCCGCAGTGTCCGAACAACCACCCTGAACATCACTGAAGCAGAGGCCAATGATGGATTCTCCCACCCTGTTTTAATGCTGAAGTTACTGACACACACAGTGATACATACACAGAATTCCTTATATGCTTACTTTTTTTTAAAAGAGAGGGTATCTATCAACAAACACTAACATTTGCATCTTTATTTAATTTTGTTTACATAATATGTGTGTGTGCTGTGTGTATTTATTATGTATATATTATATATTTAAGAAAAATATGTTGTTTATATATTATAAATATTTATCAGTGCTGTAAATCAATTAAAAAAACAAATTAATCGCACATTTTTCTGAAATTAATCACAATTAATTCCAACTAACAGTAAAGTTTTTAAATATACTTTTATATTGCAATAATTTCACCTTCAAACATTAAATGAACGTACAAACAACATATTAATATTTGTATAATAGCATCTTTTTTTGTGACTGAAGGCCAGCATTACTCTGATGTCTCTGGAATAGTTTTTTTCCCCTAGTAGCTATTTAATCATTGAATAGCCATTCAACATTACAAAGCTACCTCATAAAACCATTAAACCAAACAATCTTCACATAAAACCATTATAATACCAATACTGATTTTCTTTATAAAATTGTCCCCCTTCCCAAAATTTTTTTTAACCATTAACTATAGTCATTACAGTATACTGTAATTGAGAGCTATCAATTTTAACATTTCGACTTAAAAAAAAAAAAAGAACTTCTAATTTAAGTGAACTTAAAACAATCTTCACATAACCCATTATTAATAAATGTCATATTTACTCGTGCACTTCAGCAGAAATACACAGAAATTGAAATGATCAGACACATCCCCACAGAAGCTATCCCCTTTTTTCTTTGTCCTTTGATTAATAGACATCACAGCAGCTGGTTATCATAGGTTATTTTGGCTGTTATTTCTTTAAGAGCTGCCGTTGCTGAATGTGACGCAGTTCTGACACAAATCTTACTCAACTCTTTTTACTTTTTCTGACCCACTTCAGGTCAGGCGTGTTAGATGAGTGAGACAGCGCTGGGCTGCTCCAGAACATTTCAAAGACATGTTCTAAAATATGGCTCATATAAAATATATTACATGCTTTAATCGTCTTTTTGGAAGCTTCATGACTTAGCTGACCACGACGTTGCATGCACGTAGCTTATTTCACACTTTGAAATGAAAGGATACAGCCTATTTGAAGTGCGCACGCTGCAAGCACAGTACCGTTTGCCTGGCGCTGAAGTGAGGTGGAAAGCTCAGGAAGGCACTATAAAGCAATGCATAAACTTTTTTTCTGCCAATTTTGCAGCACAAACTGACAGCTATTTTTTTTTTTGTTATTGTGCATTCCAATTAATCTCAAACAAACTGCAGTTAGGCTATTTTTAGGGGAAAAAAACAGCTAACTAACACATTAACATAAAAAATTTGTTGCAAATAAACTCTTTAAAAGCATTCAGCACCATGATTGAAATAATTAATGAAATCTTTAGAATCAGTCTTGAGGTGGGGTTTGTCCTAAACATAAATGTTGCAGTTTTGTTTATGTGTGCTGTGTGAAACAGGTTTAAGGGTGACAGAACATATTGTAAATTAGCATTAAAAACCAAAAAAAGAAACAAAAAAGAAACGAAACAACAACTAACATTTACTGTTGTACTGCTGTACTGTTGAAGTTGTGGAGTCTGTGGCTCAGCTGTGTGCGAACAGTGTCCTGCTGCGGTTGCAGCCAGGAGCCCGTTTAAGTCTTTCACAGCATTAATTGTTATCAGGGGTAAACACAGAGTCAACTACAGGCAGGGGTCAAACAACAGGCCTAAAACTAGTCACACCATGTCACTGCAGTTCATCAGCACACATAAACACTGTGCCTGACAGCTGTCAGTCCAATAGTGACTTCTCTGTGTATGCCCATTTCCCCCCGTGGCTGTTTAGACATGAAAGATTTAATAAAAATAGCCAAGTATGAAATTCTCTGACAACAGAAAGGTGACAGACTGATAAACATCATGCTCCAAACATTTCTCTTCTGCTAACCGTCGACAGATGAGCCTTTGGTAATGTGGTTCTCCTGAGTGGCCATTACTTTTATAAACAGTTAAAGCAGCATTAGAGCTTGACACAAGGATCAATGAAAGGTGGAGTGGGTGTTATGTGTGTGTTTACGACTATAGGATAACAAATCACTTTTTAAGGATCTGTTCTCAGTTCTGAAGAAAAACCTTTGCGACTACGACAATGCATACGAGCAAACCCCCCCACAGCAGTTCGAGGGTCTACACGTGGTAATGTGTCCTACACTTACCCGTGCTGATTCCTGAGTTGGCGATGACTGTGGCATCACTCCATTGGTCAGCGCTGGACACAGAATATGAGCGCTGATGCATCCCATCCGGTCGACTGTTAAACGATACCAGACTGATGCCACTCGCCATCTGAGACGCAGAAGAACTACTGGTCACTGAGCCTGAAAGAGAGAAGCATGAAAATTAATGCACTATTAATATAATATACTCAATGCACCAAAATTCATGATTTGTTCTTGTTATCTGTAATGCCATATACTTTGTGTTTGTATTATAGTGTAAATTTAAAGTGTTTTTTTTTTTGGGGGGGGGAAAACATTGGAGTTGTTATAAGTTATTTATTATTTTTACAATAAGGACAACATATTGGAACTATATTGGTTATCAGCCAATATTATAATTTGTTTGTTTAGCAGTATTGGTCAGTTTTTTAATATTGCATGGCCAAAATTGTAGATTACATTTGTAATCAAAGTTTATATTTAAAAATTATGAATAATTCAGTAAGGGAATATTTCTGTCACGTCAATGTGTATATTGTATCAATAAAAGCTTAAATTAAATGCGATCATATAAAGTGATTGTGTCTCTTCAGAAGACTTTAATAATGTCTTTATGAATTTTTTGAAGCTTACAATTATGGTTACCTGACCTTTTTAATGAATGGAGAGAATATAAAAAATGCATTTGTATTCTAAAATAGGATGAGAGTGAACTGACCCATTAAATGTAATATGTAGCAAAATACATAGCAAGAAAAATACTTTTATACTGTATTTTGTTGTTGAATTAATAATTTGTAGCATTTTCAATTATTTAGATTTTTAGCACTTTAAATTATTTAAACAAGACAGTATGCAATTTTATGATTATAATTATCACCTTACTGATACTGACAAAAAGTTTAATATCAGTGCTTCCCTAATTTTTGGACTTCCGGGTACTTCCAGGTAACTAGCACTCATGCACACAACTTCTTGATTTGTCGTCATCAAAGTCCATAAATAATGACATCAGACTGAAGGTTAATTATTATCACCACCGTAAGTCATCATTAAACTGTGAGAGAGATTTGTCTGACTCACGTGGAAATTAAAGTAGACATCATAGGAAGTCGCATCTAATCGCACTAATAAGATTTCACCAAAAGAAAAAAAAAAACCGCGGGAGGGGTATGATATGACACACTCATACAGACTCAGACACAATCAAACATAAGGCTTCTGGGCTAAGAAAAGAAAAGAGCAAATCTAAACAGTTTGTCCAATGGCAGTTATCAAAATGTAAATAACACTGATTTGATGATACTGTTTGCTCTAGAAAAACACTCCATGCAGTTTAAAAAAAAACCAAAAAAAAAAAACAACGAAGGATCAGTAAATACTTCATTTTCTGGTTTTTAATATGTTGTTGTTGCAAAAAGGTGTACCCACGGGCCTCCACTGGCCCGTTGCAAACTCGACTGAATGAAATGTCACGACTCAATTTAATCTCCATTGTAGCGGATAAATCAGACGGCAGCACCTTTGGGTAAATGGCAAAAGCTGATCATACTTCAGGAGAGCCCTGATAAACTACATTTTTACATCAGTGGTCGTCTGGAGGAAAATAAACACTATGTATGTATGAGGGCAGAAAAGGGTCTACACACCCAAACACACACACACAGAGCACAAGAACAGCAGTGTGTGAAGATATGCTATAATGGATTCGGTGCATAATTGGAGCTCTCGCAAAAAGAGATGTTAAGACCAAAGGAATAAAAGGTGCATGTGATCATGAAGCTGACCCAGCCCTACAGTCAAATACTTGACTTACAAAAGCTTGACTGCTGTACCACTGTGAATTATCTCTCTTTTCTCCTCTACTGCTCCCTCCCTCCTTCCCTCATTCTCTCTCTCTCTCCCTCTCATTAGTGCTCATTTCGGACTTGCCTGACTGGAGAACGAGCGCTGATTGCATTAATATTCATGACAATAATTAGTACATGTATTATGGGTCACTGAATATTCATGCTATTAGTTTGGTCCTCCTGGTGCTTTGTGTGTGTGTGTATGTGCCTGAGAAGGGTCTTTAACACTCCTTAGGGGGCTTAAGGATTGTTGATCCAATGAGTGTTACACGAATAACTAAACAATAACTTAATTGTTTAATTCTCTACTAATGAAGACCGCTTCCTAGGCCTATTACGTTGACATTAACACGCTCTTGTATTACATTTGTTTTCTTGGAAAGCATTTGATAAAACAACGTAAGGACATGTTTTGTATTATTTTTTAACATGTATTAACTATTATAATTAATTATTAAAATTTATACTAAGTTAAATCTTTTTATTATCCACTCATTTTCCAAACTATGAATCTAATGTGGTTTCTGAAGCCAAAGGCAAGGGGAATACCCTGGATGTATAGACGGTATGTTTTTAAATATACATTAAAAAAATTCATTTATTATATATATATATATATATATATATTAAATCATTTTAAAATAACTGTAAAACAAAAACCAAAGCAAAATAATAAAACATGTTTCAGTGATAGATGGTCAGCATATATTTTATTATATATATATATATATATATATATATAAAAAAGAAAAAAATGATCACATTACCCTGTGTCTGTCCAAGTTGCAGGTTGCTCATGTCCTTGGTCAGCCCATTGGTTTTGGGACTGGGGGCCGCACATGTGGAGATGGCCCTGGGGGGCCTCTTTCCAGGAACCTTCACTGTAGTCCGCAGCAGGTCGATCTCCTTCCCATGAACATTCTGCATATAATCCTTCAGTAAAAATGACAAAAGGATTACTACAACAGAAGTAGACACTTCGGATGAAAAGTTTCTACTAAATTTATTTTGCCAGCACACAGTTAATTCTGCCCACCCTCTGGAGGTGAAGAAATCAGTATTAAAGTATTTGATACTCATGGTGGAGTGCACTTTGCATGCAGAAAACCAGCCTTTTAGAACACATGTAAAATCTTCCAGCGAGCTTCTTTTTCCTTTTCTGCGGATCACAGCATGCCATCGCAGCATGTGTTTGGATTCTGACTGCGTTGTCTGGATTTGCGCGTGGCTTTGCTTGCGTTGATGATGAAAGTTACTCAATGCTAATAGGGATGCAATTACCAGCCGCAAGCTGTTGGCCCGCCACTCCTGAAGGGCTCTCCTGTGGCTTGTTAAACCGTGTTGAGAGCTCTTGGCTTTGAATTGCCCTTTTGTTGGCCTCTAGTGAGGGATGGACACGTTATGCTCTTGCTGTAAATTGCTCGGTGCTGCACACATACACAGAGATTCTCAGGTCTTTGTGTTATTTGATTGGCACTCAGCTGATGTATGGCAGTTCTGGGTGGTACGCTCTCGCTCTCAAAGCCTTGCCCCTGCTCATTAAGGCGAAGATGCTCTATTGAAGAACATATGTTATTGTGTTCCATGTACGACATACACTCCGGGGACTGGTCCATATGTAACTCTTGATTTAAAATAAAGGACGAGCAAGCCACTTGAGGGATTTAGTTGAGGGAGTTGAGTGCTCAAATGAGAACGGTTGATGAAAAGATCATCATCTGGCCACTTCAGGGGCAGATGTGCATTTAAAATTGATGCCCTACATCGATGAATCTATCAAATTGCACCGCTCTAAAAGCATAATCACGTAAAGTAGCAAAACTGCAAGTTTAATCAACACAAAATAGTTATGTGCCTCAAAAAATGAATATATGAAGTTCTGGCGTGGTTGTGATGGATGTGTACATGGATGAGTTATTTGAGATTTTTTCCTCACTAATTAGGTTGCATCTATTGCCATCCTCTTAATCAGCTGCATTAATGTGATTTCTTTTTCACATAGTTGAGCAATTAAGAGCCCTGATTGAGTTTCATTCTATTAGCCTCCGCAAACACTCTAATTGATGCCTGTGTAGCAGACACCTGCTGATGAGAGGAACCTGTTCACAGCCAAAGGGAGGAGGGGGAACGTATATAATGACGCACACTTCCTCTAATTCACCCAGATAAGCTGGCTGGACTAAAATTTGTTAATGTGTCAGGAATACATCTAACCATGTGATGGATTCAAAAAAAAATCTAAATACAAATTACATACACCGTTTATATTTAAACAGCATGTTCAAGCCTTAAAAAAACATCCAGGACAAATAAAAAAGTGGTTGGGTGGAGAAAAAACAATGATGAGACAAGCAGTTATTAATAAGTAACTTAGCTATAATATATAGAACAGCAGCAAAAACATTTTAGACTTTTAAATATATTGGTCTACATCTTATTTATTCCAATAAGCTTATTAAGGCCTATACTAAAATCATTGATGACTGACGATGGTTATACATAAATACTTGGTTAAATCTTAAAAACATTCAATTTGAAGTCCAAATCCATAACAAACTTAAAAGGTTACAATTTAGTAAAGTTTAGCTTAGCTGTAACACTGTCATTTTAATGTGGCATTTACATCAAATAAGCTATTTTTGATGTATCTTTGAGAGAACTTGGAATTTGCTAGCCTGATTCAATGAAAAAATATCCTTTCAATTATTCCACTGGACATCAAGTACACTTGGAATTTCTTGCTGGTATTAATTATCTTGCTTTATGCTGTTTATTTTCTTCACTTGCCTTTACTTCTAATCACTTCTAGCATCCTGTATTCTAGAATAGCATAATATTATATACTGTAGTAGTCAACAATTGAAGTGGATTAAAACCTTATCAAAGTTGTCCTAAAACCTCAAACCAAAACGTATTCTTGTCTTAGGACAAATTTAACTTTTTTGATCCAATTCAAATGCTGACTACTGTAGACCTCACATATTATTTTATGTTTTTGTTCATATACATTTTTTGAATGCTAGAGCTCATCTTACCCATCATTTTACCTTCTTGTCTGTCATTTATTGGCTGTAGAGATCATGAAAAATAATATAGTTTCTATCACAAAACTAAGTGCAAGGTCTGACTACTTGCTATTCATGTCTTCATCCTTTCATTCTATACAGTATCTTTCATCTGCATCCCCTATGAGGTGTTCGCAAAATCCCTTCGGGATTGGTTAAAGCTAACAATACTCCAAAAAAAAAAAAAAAAAAAAATCCAGAGGGAGAAAACAACCAATAAAAGATGGCCATTTCCATTGGTGTGTGGGCAAACAGGTCGTCTGAGTTGGTGATTATGACAAGCCATTACAGCGTTATATTACACATCAACAGCGTCAGCCGCGTGCAAACAGATGAGTCGGTAATTAAGGACAAGATCGTGTCATCAGACACCATGCTTACCGAGGCGGACACAATAATCTGTCAAACATCAGTGAAAAGGACATAAAAAAAAAACCAGGATGTTACAGTGACGGGTGAACTGAGAATAATAACAACATTAACAGGGCAGGACCAATAAGGTGAGGAGAAAGGCAAATAAAATACACATGTACTGGCGGTGTGTGTGTGTGTTGGTACTCACATGCAGACTAGGATGATACGTGAGGACTCCGTTGTCACAAAGCGTGACGTATTTTTTCTTCCACTCTTTGTTCAGTGACTTGCCACTTCTTTTCAGCAACATGCCCTGATACACAAAAACAGAAATACAAAGTTTAATTCTCATTACTAAATATTAACAGTATTCAACGACATAGCATCCCGGATTGAAAAATACTTATATAAAAATAATTTTTATAGTGTGAAAGAGGGTTCAAAATGTCCATGGTTCATAAAGTATCACTCAATTTTCACACTTACAAACAATTATTTTGTACTCAAGTGGACTGACAGTTTATTTGCAGACTTTGAGGAGAGCGACAGAAAAAAAAAAAACACTGTGAGCTACACATGCAAATTCCCCTTGGAGTGTTAGAGCGCATTAGTACTATGACACGAGCACTAACCTTCCTCTCCTACGCACATCAGTGGCGGCTGACTGCCCGTTTAAGGGTCCGGCCGCCCACACCTCATTTCAGCCAAATTCATTAGGCAAGAAGGGAATAAAACTGTCCGCTGATTAGCAATTACGCTGCTGCGGCGGCGTGTCACTTCGCTGGACTTGTTAAACATTAACGCGCAGACAGGACGGATAATAATAGATTTCTTGCTCTGGCTGCCACGAAGCGTGCAACACCAGAGCCGACAAGTTTCTGTCACTCACTGCCTACTTCTCTTCTTCTTGTTTTTCTTTCAGTCACTCCACAGACTGAATTTTCATAAAAAAATGCCACGATCCCTAACTGTCACACACCGTTAAACTGGCCTAATTATGTGGTAATTGGTATCCAAACACAGTCTGCAAGAAAAAAACAGGCTAAAATGATGTAGCGGAAGGATTGACAGTGAAGTGCATTTGAAAATTTAGTTTGCTGAGGCTAAGAACATGTAAACAATAACCTTCACTTGTCAATGTTAGTCTTTTACGTTTTTCACAGCATATATCAGAAATTTAAATGTATTTTTTTTGGATGTAATACATTTTAAAAAAGAATGTTTAATAATAAACATATTTATAAACACAAGCACACTCTAACTCTAGCACTCTATTCAAACTCTATTCTTTAAAAAAACTTGCACTAGCACTCTATTCATTTACTTCTTGTTTTTCTTAATTAAAAAAAACCTCTGCATTTATTTTTGATCATGTGCTCTTGATTTTTACATTATTTTATTTAATATATGCTGTGGAACTGTTCTGAGATCAGCCCTCAGGTGACACATACTGTATATGTTTGTTTTAAGACGAGCTGGGTTTTAGGTAATGAGGCCTGTAACTGTTCTGAGATCAGTCTGGCCCTGGGTGATGGAGATATACGTGTGGGAGGATGTTCCCTTTAGGTCAGTCTGCACGTCTGTACACCCTAGACCCAGTGTTCAAGACAAGAGAAGAGCGCTTCCTGGGTGAAATAACAACAGGCTCTCCTGCTGAGAAGTAAACACAAGTTGACGAGCTTTTTAATTTCCTAACAAGGGTGCTGCCGCTAGCGGCCCATCTGTCACATAGGGTGAATATCCATTACTTCATTAACTAAGACTGAGATGTGTGTGTGTGTGTGAGAGAGAGTGAGAGAGAGAGAGATGCTCAGGAGAAAAAAAAGAGCAAACATGAAAGAGGGGAAAAGAAAGAAAGAGAGAAAGAAAGAAAGGGATGGACAGATTGAGAGAGAAAAAAAGAAGATGATCTTTTAATGACGGTGTAAGTGTGGGGTCTCCTCCAGGCATGTTGTGTTGGGCAGGTAGCTGCCTCGCTTGCTTTGGATCTAGGTATATTAATTTTACACATCCATCGGGAAGATGACAAGCGATCATTCAGCAGGAGAAGCTAATTGAACACCACGTCACTTCTCTGATGGGAGTAATCGCTCATTATTTAAGGCCCAGGCTGGTGACACCCTGCTTGCCTCTATTTTACCCTCCCCTGGTTGACAACCTGAAGGTCTTGTAATGTTGCAAACAGTGGCCAAAAAAATAAATCTCACACAGACATAACTACAGCACCTGTGGACTTCAGTGGAACATCAATAATATAGTGGTTAAATCATTCAATAAAGCGCAACACACTAAAGAGCACAAACAAATAAGGAAGCTTTACAAAGCCTTGTCTGAAAGTTTAAAATAACAAATCTTTGAAGTTTGAAGGTTTTTACATAAAAAAGATGGTCCAAAAACGGTCTAACCTTATTAGACTACTTCAGACTGTTAAAAAAAAAAACGACATAAAACTTCGACCTTTAAAAACACCCTAGCAGCACTCCATCATGATTTAGCATGTCGCTAGAATAATATTAGCCTGTTCTCAACGTTAGTATGTTTTAGCATTTCTCGCATGTTTAACAAGTTGCTAACATGCTAGAAACATTTCACTAGCATGATTAAACATACTGCTAACAAACAACCTGTTTTGTTACGTTGTAACACATTGTTAACATGTTCCTAGCATGTTTTAGCATGTTGCTAACATGTTCTTCATACTAGCATGGTTTAGTATATTGCTAGCATGTTTCTAATTTGTTTTACTAGCACAGCTGAGTATTATGTTAACATGTTTGCTGGCATGACTAACATGTTTAAGCACATTACTACCCTTACAAAAAATAACCATGCTTTTACAACTATTTAAACCAGAAAAACCTGGATACCACAGTTAAACCATAGTAACTACACAATAACCATGGTTTTGCTACACTAACCATAGTTTAACCACGGTACTTTTAGTAAAACTGTGGTTATACAAATGGTAATCAATATGCCAAAAAAACATGGTTACTACACATTTACTATAATAAGCTATGGTTCATTTTTCATTTTCGTAAGTCTAGCATGTCCTATGCTAGTATCTAAAGTTTGTTAGACTCAGATCAGTCCAAGGTGGGTAGTCACAGCTTTAACACTTTAGGTCACATTTATTTTCAAAATTTTAGACTCAGGAGAGCCAGCATTAGAGAAAATAGTAGATCATGGCTTTGTCAAGTCAACATAAGAAAACACAAACAAAGGCAGAAAATTGATATTCTCATTTTCTTGAAGGAGAGAGCCGGAACAGGATAAGCTTCAATTACAAATAAACTTCACAAACAAACAAAAGCCTCTAATCTGTGCACTCTTCCATTAAAAGATGTGCCGATGTGCTCTTATCAGTGCGTTACCCTCTTCTTTCAGCTCTTCTCATTCCTCCCATTCTTCTACAACAAAGGGAGAGGTTAACCAGGAGATGAATGCGGACTGTGGCATGGGTGTGGACAGAGTCAGTATGGTGGACAGGATCCGTCTCCTATGAGCCCGCACCGGACAGCCGCTTAACAAAAGGTTGGGTGTTTGCCCACGCTGGCCTTATTGTTCTTTGGCGCTCCAGAGAGAAGGGTGCTAAATTAAGTGTGTCACCCCAACACTGGCTCGCCTCCGGCCCTGTCACTGTGAGTGACTGTGTACGTGTGTGTGTGCGAGGGAAGTGGGGCCACGTGAGTGACATGGCGTGAAAGCTGGAGGTCTCATATCGCTACGGCCATCTGATCTGGCCGGTGCAGGCAGTGAGAGGACACACCTCCCCAAAAAAACATTTATCATTTAACGACTCTGCTCTCGCACACATTCTCTCACGCTGACAAACACACCTGAATCAGACCAGATCAGACCGTTAACTGCACGCTGTTATTTTCCTCGTTATTTTCCTATAGCGTCTAACGAACCAGAAGCCTCACCCATAGGCTTACTTCCGCGTTCAGAAAAAAGGTGTATATAACAGGACAAAATCAGAGGGACCACTGTATTTTCTCAAATCTATGTCTTCGTAACTACACACATATCCATGTTAAATAATGCTCAGGAGCCCAAGTTTGATGAACAGACAGTAAAGACGGAATGTGAGGTTCATTGTGGCTCTCAGTTTTAAACAATTACACGTCAAGGTCATCAAGAAGCTTAATGAGTGGTTTCAACACTCCCCTGAAAGCTTAAACCAATCGAAGCCAATGGATACTGGCAACAAGAGATTAGCCAAATCTAAACAGAGAGCCCTGATTGATGTTTGTGTATTTGGTAAAATTATTTTCAAGCTAAAATTATACAGGGAAAGAAAAAAAAAAAAAATCTAATTTGCGGGAGGTTAGTGTGCATGACAAAAATGCCATCTTGGCCAAAATGGCTCGGAGCAGCGACAACCTTTCCCTGGGAAATGATATTTTTCCAATCCCACAGAAGGCGGATCATGTCACACTCGTTAAAGGCTTGATAGCAGGTCTTTAATATTCACCGTCTTAATTAGGGCTGCAGTTAATTTCATTAAATTCTTTCGGTGCTAAATGAAGCAGATTATGAGACATCTTTTATTGCGAAGCGTGAAATTACAGCCTGCCCGCTGCCAATGGCAGGGCCAAGCTAATGAATTACAGGGTAAATAACACCCGAATTAACCATCCAATTTAACTCCTTACAAAGCACCCCTGCTCTGAGGGGGCAGAACTTCGTCAAACGTGCACAGCTCAGTGCTCATCTACGCACCAGAACATGCAATTACAACCATGATACTAATTTCCCTTTATGATGAGGAGAGACGTTTCAGAGCCACTGTATTTCTTAAACGGAAATTTTAAGAGAGCGATGCACAGTAAAACGTAATGTGTAAAGAGTTTTACTCTGCACCACCAAACATGGAAAAAAGGTGAAAATATTTAATTTTGAGCTTTGAGAACACATCGGCGAGGATGACAAGTGGATAGTCAAAAAATCAGGCACTGGCAGAAAACAACTGTGATGAAAGACAATAGTAGTAGTACGTATGGCCAGCAAAATAAAACACTAAAAACTACAGTTGTTATTTAGAGCTTATTATTCTATTCTATTCTTTATTTATTTATTATAATTTTTGAAAAAAATTGTTTGTTTAATATGATTTATTATTCAGAGTCAGTTATTTGACTTATAATAATTTTTTTTCAATGAGAATCATTATTCAGAACTGAATAATGATTCAGAACTTTTTTTTTTAAACAACTGCACTAAAATTTTATACCGCAAACCAGTAGGTACAACACTGACAAGAAGATGACTCTTCTGCAGACATTAGTCTTACTGCAACCATTTAGATGAAAATTAATTTGTATTAAAGCTTGTGTCAAAATGCCTTTCCATAGTTAACAAAGATGTGTGCGTGCACGGTAATCTGCTAATTAAGAACGTGGAACAGATGTCGGCAGACTCCGGGCTGCACAGGGTCAGTAAACAAAGCTGGCGATCATTAGAGTAACATTAGTTTCTGAACAAAGCTATAAACAACTCTATCAAACTAAACTATTTTTACAGACAATCCAAAGAGCTCGCCAAGTTTTGACAGAGTTTCAGCATAATAATCACATCGTTCAGCGTGACCTCTGACAAATTTAAATGAGCCATTTAAAAAAAAAAAAAAACACTAACAGCCATTAAAATGACCACCCGTCAAAACAAACAACATAATATAGTCATAATATACCATAGACGTCAAAACAACCGGGATCTCTGCGGTGATTGGACAAACAGTCATATTAAGAACAAGGCAAAGGGTCAAAGGAGGCTGTGATTGGCAGAGGCGAGAGTTGTCATGGCAAATTCAGGTGACACATCTGACCTCCCTACACCCACTCGGAGGGCTCAGAGAGGCCGGTTTGAAGCCCTCCATAGGGAGACGGCAGTGAAAACGCTCCTCTTTAGCCATCTAATTGCTGGAGAGTGCGAGCCCACCCCAGCCTCATTACTGTCCACCGAGCCGTCTGCGTGTTTTAATGAGGAGCATGTTCTAATGAAGGCGTTTTTACAAAGGTTTTATTGTAGCTGAGAGCCATGTTGAGAGCGTAACCTTCAGCTCAGGAGTCAGGACAATAACCTTCGTAATGAGATCACAGCGAATGGCAAATAAACTGCGACAAAGTCTAAAAAATAATAAAACTAGCATGCGCACATACACAGTAAAAAAAAACAAAACAATTGAATTAGTTCACGCCTTTTTTATATCTTTGTTTTTGTGAATTTCTGGGACTAAAAGGAAGAACTACTGTAGGTGTTGAAGTAACACCCACAAAAAAAAATCACCAAGCCTTTTGTTGTTCTTCACTCTTAAAAAAAAAAAAAGTTTTCCAATGCATAGAAGGGAAAAAAGCAAAAGTTCTTCAGATTATTTAAAAGTTCTTTACACTTAAGGCCCTGATATACTCAAATAGTTCTTTTTTCTTTGGTTAGGGGTAAGTTTAAAGTACATAAGCAGGTATTCTGTAATATCCCGACACCACCAACACTGCTGGAAGCGGCATTTGGTTGAATATGCAAATATGTGCGGTCTACTTAAGGAAAATGTACAAAATCGTAAGATTTTTACAACGTGTCTACACCGAATGTGACAGTTGTTGTGCCACACTGCATCCACTATAGACAGTAGAATAGGTTCTGTTGTATTTTGTCATGACGCGTTGCGCCGCTAGCGTCCGGTGTAGACACGGTATTAGAACAAAGCAAGAAGGTCCACCCATAAACATAATCGCCCCTCAGACAAAAGCAGATCGTATGAATACTTACGAATGAGATTGTAGCCAACTAGCCACCAAAAAGTAAAATCATTACATAGAATTGATATGAGATTGTGTTGGGGTTTTTTGTTTGTGTGATAAAGACTGAACAGAAGAAGAAAACCAGAGGATTTCCACATTAGACAAGACAGGGCCCTAGATCACACCTACTAGTTATGTAATGATCATGGACAAACAGTAGTGTGACTACTGTTTATCAGCTTTTCAGTTACTTACTGTTAGTTGAACGTCTAAAGAGGACTATCAATATAAAGTGTTCTAAACGACTTCACTTGAAGTTTATACATCATTGCTTTAAAACCAAAAATGGTTCTTTAAAAATGTTTCGCTGCGAAAACCCCCTTTTGTAAACTTTATCTGTCAAGAGTGTTGAGTGGGACACAAAATCCAAAGCATCAAAAGCAATCGATTTTGTTCAAGACTCATCCGTGTGTGAGTAACTGACTAACAATTATGGCCATACCTTCAAGGAACAGCTGAGCGATAAATCTAATGCACTCAGACATCTGCCAAAGAGATTACAAGTTAATGTTCTTCATCAACAGCCGTGACGGCGATGATGTGCAGCTGAGAGCCAGTGCACAAGAGTTCAGGCCAGTCATTAATGCAGTGCCATGAGTGAGGGATTTTCAGCAAAATCTGTAAAATCCACTTTCCTGGACCAAAAGAGGTCAGTGAAGAGGTGTTAATGTGAGTCAGGTAGACTTGGAAGTGAACATGCCCGCACACGCTAATTGGAGAGCAGGTCTAACGCCCAGCAGCCTGCTGCGGCCAGTGAGAGGCGAGGAGGCAGATCGAGAGAGACGCGAGCACGTAAGAGGAAAGACCACAGGGAATTATCAAATCAATTAACATCCAATTCCTGAACGAAGATCTGCCCCATGCCTCTGAGCGCAAACTGCTCGGCTACATTATCGTCTGTGAGGGGACGCGCCCAGGCCGCTTTCATACTGTTGGTGAAACACTCATCGCCTGAATGTAGCGCCCAATTAGATGGGAAATGCCACTGCAGCAGACGCAGTCACTGATCTGATGGAGGGATTCTGGACAGCAGCTCCACTGCTGCTTGCGTCTCCATACAGGCTGGGGCTCTTCTGAGATGCCATGAATCAAATTGATATTGTAAAGTAAACTAAGTTTGATTAAAGAACAAATGGGCAGGCCCACACAGAATGGGTTACCATTCAAGTCTGCAGAATTCTCCACACATCTTTCACAAACTTCTACAACATCTACAAATGCACAAAAAAATTAAATAAATAAAAATTAGGATTTGGCTTAATATGATTATTGAAAGGTTTTGCTTCAATTCTACACAAAAATAAATTTCATCGTAGCAGTATAATTTTACAGTGTAAATTAATACAACTTATTTTTTATTGAATTAAACTTTTATTTTAATGTATTACAGTAATTTGTAAAAACACACACACACATATATATATAATTACATTAATAACATGAAGTAAAACTATTAGCAATTGTGAAGAATTGTGTTATTTCTGTACTACTATTTATTTTACAATATAATAAAAACTGTATTTCACAATATAATAATATTAATATATATTAATATATTAGTATATTAATATTATTATGTCTGTTCATTATAAAAAGTATATTATTTTTGCTATGTTGATTTGGTTCCAAAAACAGTTAAGTTAAAAAAAAAGATTTAAACGATCACAAATAACAAGTAAAATAAGAAAAGATCTGAATCCACATTAAGTACAAGAACAATGTAACTGCATGATTTTTATTTTATTTATTTTACCTGGATATCGGAGCAAACAATTTATTTTAAGCTCCAGTTCTTGCCATTAACAAACCTTT
Organism: Enteromius mattozi; assembly: GCA_032359235.1. Classification (NCBI taxonomy): domain Eukaryota; kingdom Metazoa; phylum Chordata; class Actinopteri; order Cypriniformes; family Cyprinidae; genus Enteromius; species Enteromius mattozi. The sequence continues at coordinate 6,256,408 of JAUMHE010000051.1, forward strand.
AATTTTTCCTTATTTATAGTTAGTAAGGTAGTTGTAGGATGTAGAATATGGTCATACAGAATGTGTGCTTTATAAGTACTAATAAACAGCCAATATGTTAATAATAGGCATGCTAAGCAACTAGTTGGTTCCTATATAAATATGTTACCTGGAAAAAAATTAAAAATCCTGCAATATGATTTTCGCTCCAAAATGTGCAATCTTACTTAAATCTGTTACTTCACAACATTTCCAAAAAGTCAGCAAAAAAATGCAAAAAATTCTGCACCACCATGAATCTAAAACAGTAGTGAGTGAACGAGAGACAGCAGGGAGAACTGAAACACTGCATAGACTGGTGAGCTCTGATTGCTCTGGCTGATTGATCTCCTCATGAGATGAGGGACACGGCCACCGATGGGCTTCTGATCAGCACAAGAGAGTGTGTGCGTGAGCGAGTAAGTGTGGGGCAGGCTCTGTCTGACACCAGGGAAATGAATCCCTCATTTATGTACCTGCAGTGTCAAGAGGCTGAGAGATGCTTCAGAGATATGGCTCTGCGCCAGGCCCCCCGTGCGACACACTCTCCATCCGCTAATGTTTCACTATACTGAAGGCTCTCTAATAAACATAACATTCAAAATAAAACTTTTCTTTCGTAACCTATATACAACTAGTACACACAATGACAACTTCCTACTGTAATCCAGCACATATTATAAATGTAATCTATGTAAATGACGTGCTCTAAAGTAGTCGAACACGGTTGATCTCTCTTGAGAACACACGTTATCGTCTTGATCGCTCTTGGCATCGCACATACAAATTAGCCGCAGTGCAAGCCCAGTCGGAAAAGAGTCAGATCATAGTTAAAACCGCATGCTGCTCTCTACTCCGCACAGCTGCCTGCTACGGCTCAGCCTTCCCATCTGCCACTAGCGCGGCGCCCTGCTCTCAGCACCGCTGTAGCCGGGCCAGCCTCATTTCTTCTTCATTAACCGCCACTGACTTTAACAGGATTTATGCAAATAGAGCCGCAGGAGGTGAGAGATCACTGCTGGCAGCATTAGCACTCGCTTGTGTGCCTCGAAAAAGAAGTACCTCCGAAGTCCCTTTCAGGCAATTCGCTCAGCGGCCATCTTGGTAATGCTCCTAGGCAGCTATTTTCCATGTAGGTAACAATAGGCATACATCTGCTTGAAAAGAGCAAACATTTCCAAAAGCGTTTTCAAGATCTACCTTCCAAATCAGAAATAAATCTGGCAACAATTGTGTAATAAATTTAGAGTTCTATTTCTCAAATGAAGGGAAGTCGTAACTGAAGACTTATTGCATTTATACACATACAGGAAATCGCTTTAGCTTAGATTTTGCTATGAAGTCTATTGTATGACATATAAAAGACATTAAATGGAAAAAGAAAATCTTATGTAAATTTATTTTAAAACATATCCAGGTTCTTGAAATGTACTCTTTACAAACTTAATTACTATGTGATTATGTTATAACAAACTTTCCTTACACCTCAAACACATTATCGTTTGTGGAATCAGATAAAAAAATATTTTCAGGATTCAATGATTAGCAAGTTCAAAAGAACACAATTTAGCTGAAATAAAATTATTTTCTAACAATATAAAAGTCTTTGCTGTCCTTTTTAAACAATTCAGCGCATCCTTGTTGAAAAAAAAATATAAATAATTTTTTTGTTGTTATATAAACATTTAAACATCTTACAGCATGAGGGTCTTTAGGGGTCCTCTATATGATATTGATACAGGACACGTTATATAATATAGAATGTTTATTTCCTGTTTTATTCATGCATGTTCAATTTTGCAGACAGATGTTTTTCAAATATTAAGAAATTCTCTAAAAAATAATCAAATGTTATGTCAAGCTACTTATTTATTGTACTTGCTACTTGAATTATTCTTTTTTTCATCATTATAATATCAGGATGGTCATCATCCTAATATTTTTGACCCCACAAATATTTTAATTCATAAAAAAAAAAAAAAAAAATAAATAAAAAAAAAAAAATATATATATATATATATATATAGATATAGATAGAGAGAGAGAGAGAGAGAGAGAGAATCATAGAAGATGTATGTTATGTAAGTGACTATACATATGACATCTGTGTAATGATTGTACTAATTATGATTTCAAAATTATGATGCCACATATACAATGCCAGTGAAGATGCAATGTATTCTCCAAAGTCTAATTTGCAGAAAAGAGGGCCGTTTCATTGCCTGGGTGTCTTGTATAAATGTCCCTGCCTCCTACAGAGCCTCTCGATGCGAACCCAGCGGGTTTTCGAACGCATCCCACACATCCAAAAGGTCTTCATCTACGCTCTTGAACGCCAGCTGCGCTGTACGGTGGACGACGGAAGCACTGCTCCACTGTGGCACGCTAATAAACACAGATCTCACTTAAAGGCAGCTTTAATCAGAGATGCAATTTGTTCATTAGAAAATTACAAACAAGGCCACGGCGCTGACATGAGAGGGCACGATTAGTGCCGCTAATTACCTGATTCTTTCACTCCAGCTGAGATGCGCCGAGAATGATCTCGCCCCCCCACCCCCACGCTAGCTAGCGCTCTCCTTTACTCTCTCGCTACGCACTCTTGTTTGCGACAAATTAAGGCCAAGTCAAACAATCTCTCCCACAGTGCAATGGAGGGGGTCTTCTTCACATCACTTTCTGCTTCTCGTCCCCCCCTCCCCACGCACACTGCTTATTCACGACCCAATCCAAGCTTTTCGGGGAGGGCTTATGGGAAATACGGGCCTGCATGCAGATTGGTAGACTGCACTTCATTAGGGCCCTCTTAGCTTTTTTCTATCCCCTCGTTTGACAGGGAAAATGAAGGTGGGAGAGTGAGATGGGGTAGGGGTTTTGGCTGGGGGGGGTGCGTTGAGGAGAGAAAAATCCCTTCCCACTTCTTATCCTAATGATCTCATTTCAGCACACGGGAGAGCCTGGCTCTAATTGATGTCAAGTGCGTGCTTTCACTGTTAATCAAGGAGATGGCATCAAACGGGCTTTGCGCGGGTCTGAGTACTGTTCTAAGGCCCCTTCGTCCACAATACGCCACTGTTGGACTCCAATTATACCAGTCCAGACGGCCAGCCAGACCCTACCTGTTTAATTGGGATAGCGCGGCCACTTCCAATGCTGTCTGCGCGGCCATCCATCCCTTTCTTCTCCCTGTCTGGTTCGCTTCCCTTCCGAGACTGTGGGGGAGAAGACATCATTTTAGTCAAAGGCGAGCTTGCTGCTAATTGAGCCTGACTTCAGACTAGATCCAGTTTGGAGTGCAGGGCACACACATGACTTCAAAAGTCAAGGGGGTGTGGGAGGGGTCATCTTGACCTTGACGTGACCCCACCCCCACAACTTCTTGAAAGCAAGACATGTGGTACATGTGCACTACTAAGGATCATACAAGACTAGAAGAATGACAGGCTTTACTGATCATATCAAATATGAAATGGATAAATTGAAGAAGTCACTTGGAAATTGGAAATGAATAAAATTAAATAATATATGAGCTAATATATGTTAATTGGTGAATAACCATAACTATATATACTTGCGCTATCATTCAAAACGTTAACGTCAGTAAGGCTTATTTAATTTTTATGTGCTTTAAAGAAGCCTCATAAGAAGACTTTTACTAATGCTGCATGGATTTGATAAAAAAAATATATATGCAAATTAATACTGAGAAACATTATTAAAATTGGTTGACAACAATCGTGCTCCTTGATATTTTTGTGGAAAAGTTGTAAAGTTCAAAAGAACAATATTTTACAACATTCTAAACTGATTTTATCAACTAAATGCATCCTAGCACAATAAAAGTATTCATTTAAAATGAAAGAAAAAAAAAAAAAACTGTCATATTGTTCATGACATAGTAAGCAAGTTTGTGAATATTTTAAATCAAAATGGAAAAACGAAATAAAAGCGATCAATCCGTCAGCGTTATAGTGGTCGCGGTGTATCACGTGACAGGCATGACGCGTCACCATGGAAACAGTAAGGCCAACGTTCTAAAATAATGGTCGCCAAAAAAAACTCACTGGAATATTTTAAACTCACCACTGAAAGGGTTAAATATATTTATATATAATATAAATTATATGCATATAAATATATACATGTAAATACACCTAAATATATTTTTAAAATATACTGTATGTGTCTGCCTTTATATACATAATAAATATACATAGTACACACACATACATAATGCACACAAAAAACTTTTAATTTAAATTAATTTAATGTATTATATTCATTTGGTATAAGTAACAAACTCCTTGAAACTGACTGCTGTTACGGAGTCAATTTTAACTATAACGTTAATGCTCTAATTAACAATTACAATCATGTCTATATGTCTAATAGGAGAACAGACTGACCGTAAAGAGGTTGGAGCGCCGTTTGGACTGTTTGCGGACGGGCGTAGGGGTGTTGGCAGTTTGGGGTACATCGATACGTAGTTCCTTCTGACTGGTACTGGGAGTGGATGGCACGGAAGAAGAGTAATCGCTCAAACTGCCTCCACCATTACTGGTCTGCAACACACACAACAAAGCAAGAAAATAATGTCACGTTACAAAGAAACGCCACAAGCCTCCTGTTTTTCTGAGCTTCTCTAAGCCTCTCTAAGCTTGGCTGCACAAACACAGGCTCACTTGTACACTGCTAATGAGAAATCAATGAGGATTGAGTCATGTGGAAGAGGATTACTGTCTGCGGGGGGAAAAGAGACAAAGAGGTGCTTTTGGCTCTTTACGATGATCTAAAAGGTTTTTCCACTGTGTTTTAAGTGTGTGAGACTCACCTGGCTAATATGCACTGCGGACACAGGCGCTGCGCAGACGGAGGAGTGGCTTGGAGAATTAGGCAGTGACTTACAGGGTCCGATTGACAGCTGCTGTTTCTTCCGGGTCGCAACTATTTTCTGAGCCACTGAAATGACAAAGAAGTTGAAAAGGTTAGGGGGAATTTATGTGTTATGTAGAAAGTCCTACAGCAAAAAACTGTTGAAGTAAACACAACGGCAGTTCAGTCTATAGTCAGACGGGTAAAGTGGTCCACTTCATTACCCCTCATGAGAGTGTGTATAGAATCACTAACCCAAGCCGCCCCTAATTCGCCCATCACTCTCCTCCACAGGTCGGCACTCGCCCCGCTCTCAAAGCCTCCAAGGCCCATTATTTCAACATTTTCCCTCCCTCGTCCATTTCTCTTTTCCCTCGATGCTCTGCCCGTGCCAGGAAAAGGGCGGCGTCAGTCAATCGCTCGCCTCTGTCGCTATCGATTGCTTGACGGCCCCTGTGGCAATCTGCGCCTGGCCCGCCAAGAGATGTTCTACCGCTTCGTCAACTCGCGGCTAACGACATTGATCCCATCATGTGGAGAGAAGCTTACGGAGAAGAGCTCATTCTTTAACCCATAAATCCCTTACAACAGACACGTGCGGGGGAAAGAAGAGTAGAGAGTGGCTTTTTATTCCCTCTCAGAACTCAACAGTTCCTCTTAAGTTGCGAACTGTCAGGTCAAAATTGAAATTCTCTGATTAAACACTCATAATAGTGTTTAGATTGGTTTTCCCGTGAGCATTAAACATTCGCCCTCTAGTGTTCAGAAACTTCCTCAAACCAAAGTGGCTCTCAGAAGTCAGGAGGGAGTTAACGGTCCAAGTGCCCAGAACTCAATTACTCCAGCTCCCAATAAATAGGGCCGGCTCTCATCCCGCTGTAAATGAAGTCATTGTTTTAATTGGACCTATTAAACGTCTGAGTTTTAATGATGATTCTGTCATAAACATTTACCTTCAGGTGAGAGAGCACTGTCCAAGGGCAAACGGCATGCTACTCGGCTAAAAAATTCTCTCAACGCAGTACTCCCATGCTCTCCCTGTCCCATCTGCCGCTCCAGCAGAAAACGCTGTGCAGCTGTGTTTATTTAGACTCGTTGTGACACGCTACCACGCTAATCGGCTAATTATAATCATAAACGAGCATCTTCTCTCATTTGAAAGGAAAGAGAGTAAAGAGAAGCAGCAACAGTGCTGATGAAAACGGTTAAGGGGCGATGACAAATACGAGTGTCCACAATAGAGAACAATGTTTTAAAATTCGAGGTCAAAAGTTTTTTTTAGAAATGTAATCTCTGATTGGAAATAGTTTGGAAAAACCTCTATAATAGCATTTTCAAAGAAAGGTTATTATTAAAGATGATTAATTTTAGATCTTAGATAATAAAGATAATAATAAAGATCTTAATTACTTCCAAACCAATCATTCTAAGAATGATTATAAGGTAAAAACATTTCACAAATACAAGGAATTCGAATGAATAAATATTATATTTTTGAGGAGTCATATCACAGGACATGCTACAACTAAAAAAAACCTGGAAAAACAATTGTAACACTTCACAATAAGGATAATTTACATTAGTCAACAACATTAGTTAATGTGAACTAACAATGAACTCTACTTCTAATTTTAGCATTTACTAATGCATTATTAAAATCACAAGTTGAGTTTGTTAACATTAGTTAATGCACTGTGAGCTAACATCAACTAACAAGAATGATTGCATTGTTGTTATGAACTAACAAAGATGAATAAATACTGTAAATATGTATTGTTCATTGTTTGTTAATGTTAGTTAACACAACGTTAACAAATGACACCTTATTGTAAAGTGTTACCAACAATTTTGTTTGTCTATTTTAACACACTTGTAAGGGGCTGCAAGTATTCTCTTCATTATATAATTTCCGTGTGTGTATTTTATGTTTCTACATGCTGGTTACACCTGACTTTAGGTCACACTGCATGATTTTGAATTGATGGACAAAAGTTTCTTTATCTTTTTTTTTTAATGAGGTTTTTTCCTTCATTATGATATCAGGGCAGTTGTAATCACCTGACATTTTTACTTCATGTTCAAGTTTAATTTAGAAATAAAAAAATGTGCTCAACACGGCAACACTGTATTCAAGCCATTGTGCATTTGCCATTGTTACATTTATAGACAGGAATTTTTGTATGAATAGATTCATACGAAAAAGAGCACTGTCACTGATCTTTATGTTAATAGCAGGGCAGCTCACAAACCCACAGCGGCCCCCATGAAAACACTTATCAGTGACTCTGTTATTACCCAGAATCTTTTCGAGAGCTTTATAATGACCATTCGTAATAAGTCAAGCCATTTAAGTATTATTAGACAATAGCACTGCAGGAGCATGGAGGTGGTGAGAGATATATGTCCAAAGATCCCTCTCCAGACACCCCTGCTGTATTTTACTTTAAGTGTTAAGAGCAGTTATGATAAGACTGGGTTAAATATTTAAACTGCACAGCTAATACAATTTAACTTTGACTATCAATCTTGGCTCCCCTGTGAGAGGCAGCCATTTATCCTGCCGGAAACATTTCTCGTTTGATCAGATTTATAGCAGGTGGCCTGAACGGCGCAGACAGGAGAAACAGAAGCATAGCCATCACAGAGCAGGACCATCCACCCCACTGGGGCTGTATTTTTTGTAGAAATTTAGAGAACTGCAGCTAGTATTAAAGCCATTAACAATACTTCCAGCTGTATAATACATTGCTGACATTTGTCAGTAGTTATTGTTACATTTTCTCACTTATAAAAAGCTGCTTTTGCTTTAGCAAAATATCCTGTTATAATACATTTTACTACATTATTATACATTCTACTGCGATTGGGACGAAGTGGATATCAATAGCCAGGTTTTAATCCATGTATACAAATTGGATTTGTACAAATTTTTTAATATCTAACTAAAAACGCAGGATAGAAACAATAAAATGTTGTCATTTTTTACATTTTAAATAAAATTGCTTTCATCAAATTAAATCATCATTTGACCTACATTATTTTTTTTCAGTGCATTTCGTCAAAACATAATTTATTAAAATTTTTATTTATATTTAAATAAACCTAAAAATGAAAGATATAGAAAAAAATGTCTATTATGTTATGATGAAGAAAGGAAGTCATACAGATTTAGAAAAACACAAATTTTTGAGCATATATTTTTAAATAAAATTCAATTTTTATTTTGCTGAAAATTGTGTTCAATTTTATTTTTTGCTAAAATTATATTTATATTATATTTATTAAAAATATGATATGGTGTTGAAAAATATATTTCTCTTTTCCTTTCTCTCTCTCTCTCTAATGTATATATATATATATATATGTGTGTGTGTGTGTGTGTGTGTGCGTGCGCGCATCGGTATCAATCCCATTTCTGCACATCTGTTGATTTGTCCTATCAGATAATCATCAGTTTGTACTAATAATCCACCGCCATTACCTTGTTCTAATTTACTGGTCTTGTTGCTATTTATTTATTCACTCAATAATACTCGGTCAAGGTCAACAGATCACAGAACCCTGCTGAACAAAGACCTGGACCCCCGACTCTGCAACACAGGTTGTGACCTCTCCTCTAAACGCTGAGCCGATACAACAGACTGACCTTTATTCTCGACTCCCAGAGAGAAATAAGAGGAAAAGAGACTACAATGTTCACACGAAGGATGGACGGAACAGGTAAGTCGGACTAATAAAGACACAGGTACGTTCATTAGGCTGCTGTCAGAGTGGTTAGAAGCAGTGTGCTATAAATATTAGCTAATGAGTCGATGGAGAGCACGGAAGATGAGCCGCCCGCCAGGAATCTTGTATAAAGGTCAAAGAGCTCTTGCACTTACTGTTCGGTAATTAGACCTGCTATACAAGACATGGAATACACACTTGTGTAAACACAGACTCGTATCCACACAAAACACAACCGTTTACATGCTGCATGCAGGGAATTAAAGCCACAGGTGTAACAGTGATAGTTATGACATGCTGACAGCTTGTTTCACTCAGTATCCATCACCAATGAACACACAAGCACTGATCTGATTGGACAGCCATGACTCCTGTCTGGGTCCTCAGGTAGATACAAGTGTGTCTTCTCTGTTACAGGACCAGCCCAAATAAAGACTGTTCTGAGGACTTTGATAAAAAAAAAAAAACTTCAGTAACACTTCAGAATAGGTAACACTTGTTTACTATTAACTACAACATTTCCCTTAATAAATTCTTAATTTGCTGCTTATTAATAGCTGGTAAGGTAGTTGTTAAGTTTGGGTATTAGGTAGGACTATGGATGTAGAATAAGGTCATGTACAATAAGGCATTAATATGTGCTTAATTAGCACTAATAAATGGCTAAAATGCTAGTAATATGCATGCTAATATGGTGTAACCGTAAAATAAAGTGTTACAGAAACTTCTATATATGACAGAAATACATAGACTGTTACATCACCAAACTTAAAAAATTTAAAAGTTTTCTTTGAGGAATAACAACACACATGCCCTACCGAGCCATTAGGAGTCCATTAACCAAAAGAATAATTTTTTTGTTTGTTTGTTTCGTTTTTCCGTTCAAATATAACATTAATACAATAAGACATGGATTTCAGTGTAGTAAATGTACATATTATTTTTGAGGGATTCCTGATATAGTATGAGCAAGGATATTACTTTTACATACGATAAGTTGAGGGAATTAATGTAATAATTTGACTGTTGAAAACACAAATCGTTCAGCCAATTTGAAAGCGGATGGGAAAGTGTTATGATTGCATGCAATTTATTGCTTTTATTCATCTACGGAGGCCCACTATCAAATCCACTTAGATCCCCAAAATTATTACAATTATGATTATTTTAAGATATCATCAGAATTAGTGCATTTTCATAAAAGCACTAATAAAGAGAACTACTTCAGATCAAGAGATGCAAAAAATTGTGCTAATGATTAAAATCTGATTAATGCAGCCCTATGATGAGGCATCATAAACTAACAACGTACAACACTTCTACAGCATTTATTAATCGTAACGATTTTTCATTTCAACGTTTTACATTTTTTATTTTAAGATATCACTACTTTTATTCAGCAAGAACCCTTTAATTTAAAAGAACAGAAAATCAAATAAATTTGATGAATGCCACATTAATTTATAAACATAACACCACATCAGAATTATTCCCGAAGGATCATGTGACACTAAAGGACTGGGAGTATTGAAAAACAGGCATTTTAAATTGTAATATTTAACAATACTACTATTTCCTCTTTCTGATCAAATAAATGCAGCCTTAGTTAGAGACATAAAAAAAATATTCATAAAGTTATGAAGCTACAAGAAAACTTCTTGTACGGAAAGACATGAAAAATAATGTCTTTATTCAACAATTTAGCACCTTTGCATCACTGCTGCGCCATTTTGGAAAGAATCTACTTTAAGCAAACTGCTTATGCTGTTCTGTGTTCGCCACACCACATGGATACATCATTTAATTATGATTTGATTTGAACGAAAGCACCACATCTGTGTGTCGCGGCTGACACAGAACAGCATACACAGTTTGCGTCCAGCAGATACATTCAGAAGGGCACTACAGTGATGCTACGGGTCTGAATTGTTGAATTAAGTCGTTATTTTGCTTTTGTTTCCATACAAAATGTATTCTCATAGCTTCATAATGTTACAGTTGTACCAATGAGGGCAGATGGACCGATTCTGATTATGTTTTTCATACTTTTCTAGACAGTGTTCATTACTTGGCAGTCAATGGGAACATCACAAGCCTCACGGTTTTCATCCAAAATATCTTAAATTGTGGATGGAGTAACCCTTTAAAGTAGTGGTCAAACCATAGAAAGAAATACAGATATAAATAAAGAGATTGTAAGAGAGGGAGAGGAAGCACACAGCAGACCTCGTTAGATGTTAGCATACGCTAACAAAGCTCTACATCCTCACTCTGACATTGTGACAAGTCAGCTTGCGTGAGGGGAAGAATGGGGAGGGGGGTAATTAGGATAATTAAATTAGCACGCTGATGGACGCAGGCTGGGGAGCTGTCAGGACCCCTCACCTCTACCGAAGAACCACTGACAAACACATACACACACTCTGCAGGCGTAGAAATACACACGCAGCCACATCCACAAACACTCTCAGAGCTGCGGACATTATTTAAACAAACAGGCACATACAAGAATGCATGAAACACACGAAAACACACGCATAGACACGTGACCTACTGAAGTAAACCCTCAGCTGACCCAGACCAAATAAATTGCCTCACTTTATTTATCCACTGGCCATCTCGTAAACACTTTGTTACATAAATCTAATGCAGATAACTACTGCACCAATTATTTTTAATGGTTAATGTTCTTGTTATTTGCGTGTTGGCATCTCTATGATTCTGGGAAAGCAATGCAGCTCGCTCGTCTGCATTATTTGATTTATGGCAATTCAGGTCATTATATTACTGAATGCTCAACCAAAGACAATTATCATTTATTAGAGGCAAAAGGCCATGAGAAGCCGGAGCCCTGTTCTTAAACATGAGCAAACTTGTATATATAGACTTTTGTCCCATTAGGAATTATGAATTTGAGAGAGTAATAAGTGATTGTGACAGAAAGTAACCCAGGGTGATCAAACATGCATAAAACTGCATTGCAAATCAATGGGAATCATGCTTTAAAAAAAAAAAAAAAAAAAATCTATTTTCCTGATAAACTGCACTTTCATTAATACTCCACTGAATCTCTCAAATCAATTGAGAAAACTAACAAAGCAGAACCGCTTCAAGAAAAATGATCCTGGTACTTACAACAATAATGTATTACATACTAAATGTAATATAGTCTTTATGTATGTATATATATATATATATAAGTCAGTTATTTCCAAGCAAAGTTTTGATAAGACATATTATTATGATATATTATTATTATTTTTGGTTTTTTTATTTTTTACATTATATTTGATAAAAAATATTTGATTTAATTAATTTATCTCTCTCTCTCATTTAAATACTAAGGGCACACAAAGATTTTTTTTTTATTAAAAAAATTAACAAAAGACCGACTATGAAAATGATTTTCTTTTTATTTATCTGATTTTGATGCTATAAATATTTTTGCAATGCTGCTCTTTTGCAAAATGCACACTTTTTAGTAAAACAGCTATATTATATTTTATGTCATGATGTAGTATTTATTTTATATTTTAACAAAGATTGGATTTATTTCTCTCTTTTAAATTCTAAAATGCCATTTTTCATGTGTGACATGATTATGGAGCCAAACAGACTTCGAATCTGTTCATACCGTTTCTACTTTGAGACGATCAACTTAAATATCAACTGCTATTGTCCAGTTCTCACACAAAATCAAACAGAGCCTGTAAATCTGCAGTGAGCCAATGATTAAAACTCTAATTATGATCACATGTGTAGTAATGACAGCTCATGCATAGCTCTAATGCAAAAATAGGCCCAAATCAGGCAAACAAAATGACATAAATCCGCGCACACACATACACACACACACACACACGCATGCACACAAAACACACCTCTGGGCAGTTGCTATGCTATCAATGCAACACAAAACATTAAAATAATCATTTTGCTACTCATCAATAAATTCCACTACAGTGGATAATTAGAATGCATGATTAATTGAGGATAATGAAATGAGAGATGCGAGGAGACAGCGTCAGTAATGATCAGGAATTTAGCCTTTTCTTGCTCTCATTTAGTGCTACTGATGAGCTTGGCCATCATACAGACATGCACCCACTCTTTTTACACACACACACAGAGTTAAATTACAGCAGTCTTGGCTGCAGCCAACAGTGTAATAATTAAGAAGATAATAGCTGAGCGTTTAGAGTGTAAATCTCCCTCGTGGATGGAGCTCTGAACGCTTCAGCCTGCACAACCCCTCGAAGAGTGGCGTACATCTGCCACACACAGACACACATGTGTGCAAATGCATCAAACACACGTAATGCCACATGCAAACTACACCACTGTATCCAGATATAAATAAACAAACAAGATAAAGTTAATTAGAAAAACACACAAACATCATACAACAAACATTCACTAAATATCAATATGAAAAATCATCTGGGCTCAGGGAAGTGTCAGTTTGAATTAAACGGTTGTACTTTATTTCCTTTTTTTTTCACAACGTTCTCTCATGTTTCTTCATGTCTATATAATGGATGCTTGTCAAGATTAGATTTGTTAGTATCGTTTCCAGAGGCCCTAACCATCTCCAAACCAATCATCCAGCTCAGACTCAACCAGACTCCAGCCAGACTCCAACTCTTCCAGCTTTCTAAATGATAGATCACACTTGGCCAGGTTCAGGCATTCTGTTTTTATTCCTCAGTGGGGATAAAAGAACCAGTTACATTCAAACAAATCTTTAAGAAATAACCTGAAGGTTCATTTATGAGGGCTGACACTCATAATGAAGTGTTTATCAATACATGTCTGCTGCTAGTATTTAGTGTGCCTTTAAAGCATTTGTATTTTTATTCTGGTGTGTGTAGTTGACAGTGTTCATATTTTTAAGTTTCATATATTTTAAGAAATTTTTAAATGTTCTTTGCTCATGTGATGAAAAGCAGGCATTACTCCAGTCCTCAGTGTCAAATGATCATTCTAATATGTGACCGTGAACCACAAAACCAGTCATAAAAGTCTTTTTTTGTTTTTTTAAATTGAGATTTATACCTCATCTGAAATAAATAAGCTTTCTACTGATATATATAATTAGACAACATTTGGCTGAGATACAACAATTAAAAAAATCTAAAATCAGAGGGTGCAACTGACATTCATTGTTCATTCATAACATGAGTGACTTTTCCTGAAGTATACTTTTAATATTGTGAGTTAGTTATAAAACTAACACTAGTGGCTGTAGTGATGGTACTTCTTGGGGATTTCTTCAAGTTTTAGTGAAATTCCAGCATACTTTTCCAATTGGACGTGTCTATTATAACTTTATGGCCCTAGCAGTTTACACATTATGCACTCGAAAACACTTGAAAGATATTTAAGCCACAAAGCACTGGCTAGGAACATAAATATAAATGTCTTGTTAAACCTCCCAGTATGAAAATAAACATAGCTCAAACGGCACATCAAGTCAGTCAAAACATACTATAAACACAATTCCAATTTTCCAACAAGAAAAATGTCCATAAAAGACATTCAATGCTTTTTCAAATAACAAAATCTTGTGAAATGAGTCCCATTTCTTACAGTCTTGTGCCCCCTAGTGGAGCAAAGGGTGCTTACAACTTCATCCTCACTCTACTTCTCCTAGAATATAGTGTTTTTAACAGCAAGTACACAACTCTACACCTGAAACGGTTAATGAAGCTCTGAAATCTTACTTCTCAAAGTGTCCTAGCAAAATCCAGCACACAGAACAACACGGCGATCTCTGTACCACACAGAGCAATGCAAAGGCGAGATGGGCCATTTAGCCTGTAATTAAGAGCTGATTAAGCCAGATTGGGCCGGCTATTCAACAGCAAAGTCACCTTGCACTTTCTGCCTCCTGTTCCTTATGTAACCTACATAATGCGAAAGCAGCGGTTACCCAAGCATGAACTACAATGAATCTAATCTAACAGAGGTGACATACAATTGACCCATCTGGGCAGAATGTTGGATTTTAATCACCACTGATGACCTTGTGTTTGTTTAACACAACTTTGCAAGTAAATTCAATCTCTTTTTCATAGCACACATATAAAGTGTACACTTGAAATGATTTAGGACAGCATGAAGAGACTCACCATCTTGAAAGACACGCTCCACGTTGAGGCCGTAGGTAGCACAGGTCTCATAGTACGTGCACCTCTTCAGGTCGTTGGACAGTTTGCGAGCGCGGGTGTCATCGATGACACGAGGGTTAGCTGCACTGATTGCATCTGTGAATGATCAGGATGAGACAAAGATGTTTTAAACAAAAACAGTAAATAATAATATTATAAATTTGTGTTTTAAGAAAATCATTTTATCAAATGCGAGACGATTCAAATTCATCAAAATATCTGGTGGACATATTTAAGAGCAAAGCAGATGAACTGTAGCTTTAATCCTCCTTTGATTAGAGTGTGGCACCACCTAGTGTTCATATACTGAAAACACTAGTAGTATGAAGGGTTTTTTCTTGCATTACTTGATATTTAAAAATTCAAATATTCAAAAGTTTGGGGTCAGTAAGATTTATTTATTTATTTTTTATGTATACAACAATATTATTTATACATTACTTTTTTTTGTTTGAGCCAGAAATGAATACTTGCATAAAAAGTAATAGCAAAGGCATTTATAATAATATTCATGCTGTTTATTAGAACTTTCTATTTAACAAGAATCCTAAAAAATGTATCACAGTTTTCACAAAAATATTAAGCAGCTCTAAAACAATGTTCTGGAGCACCAAATTAGCATATTAGAAGGATTTCCTATGGATCATGTGACACAGGACATAATAATGGTTTCTGAAAATGTATTATTCTCATGCACAACTGAATTATGTCTTAAAATATATTAAAATAGAAAACAGTTATTTCAATTTGCAATAATATTTTAGAATATAATTGTTATGATTGTACATTTAGGCATTTATTTAGAATTCTTATTTTGCATTTCTGACTTTTTTCTCAGAATTGCAAGATATAAACTCTGTACATTTCGATTGTGAGGGGGGACTGATATGTTCACAGAATTGCAAGTTTATATATCAAAATTCTGACTTGCAATTGTGCATTATAAAGTTAGATTTGTGAGATACAAACTCTAAAATTCTAATAAGAATTGTGAGTCTTCAATCCTGCCTTTATTTCTCATAATTCAGTTTTTTTCCTTGCCTTCGCAAGTTTATATCAATTCGGGGGTGGGGTTAGGGGGGCGTGTAGAATTTGAACCGCACTTTTATATCTTGCAATTCTGACTTTATATCTGCCAATTGCAACTTTTTATTTCACAATTCTTTATTGCGAGATAAAAAGTCACAATTACCTTTTATTGTTTTTCATCCGAGACTTACAAACAACAATTAATCAACAATTGATGTTGATCAATTGATCAACAATTAATGTGTAAAAATATCTGATTACAAAAATCCCTGAAATATGTAAGAAATTTGTGCCTAGTCCTCAAACTGTACTGTGTTCAAATTGTTTCCAAGCCACTGGAGAATATGGCCTTGATATTGCGTGAGTTGCTGCCATTTGATATATTCATTTTTTTCCCCTCGCTCCTTACCCTGAGTTCCCACAAGCACCAGGGGCACCTCTGCTGTGTTGCGGTAGTTGGCCATGCGACTATAGTAGTGGTAGACCGTCTGAAAGCTGATCTCATCTTCCAGACTGAACACAAAAATCACCGCATCCACCCACAAAGCAAACTGAGAAAGAATGATTGAGAGAGTGGGGAGAATTTAGAAAGTGAGAGAGAAACATTGTATTATCTTCGTTTAAAATAGGCTAAACATATTTCATAAATCCACTGTCTTATACTGCATGTCATCATTTTCCAACCCTATTCCATATGATGTGATTATTGTACATGTGAATGTGAGCTTTGAACCAGTCGCATCATATTTGTATTATTCGCACATTAGCATATATTTTTAATATCTCTTAATGTACAAAAAGGAATATTGTATTATTCTCTTTTATAATAAAATCTGCAAAAACTCACAGGGTTTATGTATAATTCTGGCAATATCCATAAGTAATGCAATGAAACAATTCTGTCAGCTTGAAATGACTGACTCTCTGCTCAATGGGACACACCATAAAATTCATATTTCACTCACCATGAGAAAGAGGCCACATGAGACTTCCTGTTTGTATTTTATGACTAACAGAGAATCAGTTTGTCTAAACAAATGCTATCAGCCTCATGTAAACCCTATTACATCATGGTTTCCACTCAGTTGATTGGTAAAACAAAACTAATATATTGTTATAGCTACGCCACCCAAAGACTAAGGCTGAGCATTGTGAATCAGAACATCCTCTGTAAGGAAGACACATTGTATTTGTGGCTGCACTACCTACCTGAGCCTCCGGAGGTCCCCCTTCATCCCTGATTAGGAGGAGGTAACTTTGTCCATCCACTACAATCTCCTTTTTAAAACGTCCTCCTGTCCAACAAGAAAAAGCCAGTCAATTCAAATGGTCTGATGATTCTAATACATTCACTACTTCTAAATGAGATGATTGGTGGACTGTTGATTGAAATGGAAACAAAGAAGGGCATGTGCATCAGTTTGATATTTTCTAATTATTTTGGGGGGGATAATTTGTTCTACAAAAAAACAGAGTTCAGAAATAGTAAATATACAAAAGTGAGTAGTTTTAAAAATAAATTATTAAAACACACAATTTTATTTGGTTTGATCCACAACTGTCACACACTATGTTATAATTATATATGTTATAGTTTTATTCTTTCTGTGGAAACACTGTTAACAGCAAAGGAATTCAGTTTTGGTATTCCTGTATAATATCTGCTGCTGCTGCAACTTTGTGGAACGTCCTTGTTCATTCCCAAAGGACTGACTGTTGATGTATGAATCAAAATCACACAGCTTAGAACTAGAATAAAACTTGCTCCCACTCAGAGCACTAACTGACAGGTTGTTCTTAAGAAAATGCTTAGTTACAGACACACATTAGGAATTCTGTCCGTAGTATTTTATTAAAATAAATATAATCTAAAATAAACAATAAATATTACCACTTTTTTGTTTGTTTAGTAGTGATAAATTACTGGATTGCATTTATGCTGTCTCCGAAAAGTTAGTTTAAAAACACCTTTTGTAAGAATTGTTTAAATAGTATTTGTAAATTTAACAAATGGAACTGATTTTTTTTAAATCAATGAACTGGAAATTGTTCATTCTTTTCTATCCCTATTATTTACAATTTTGCATATTGATTTAATCTCAGAAATTAATAAATTCATTTAGTATATTAAAATATAAAACAGGCCCTGTGAATATTGTGTTGGACAATGAAGGGGCCAGGCCAAAAAAAAAAGGGAACCACTGGTCTAAAAATTATTAATGTGAGTATTTGTCACAATATAATATAAAGTTTATTTGCAAAAACTGATAACTCCATTTTTTCCCCCCCAAAAAAAAAATGTAAAATGATTTTTATTAATATAACGTTTTTATTGTATTTTAATGTGTTAGCTGTATTTTTAGTTATTTTTTGCCTTTTAAAAATAAATAAATAATGCATTAATGTGTCTTTTATCTATGCTACCTGAGTGCTTTCTTCCAGACCTCCTTCGTTTTTCAAAGAAAGGCAAATAATGCCTCAGAAAAGTATTTGAACCCAAAGACTAATTAAGTATTGCTGCTGCAATTAGTTTCCCAAATGTCCAGGCCAAAACGTCTTAAGTAAACTTATGACCTGTGCTCCCATCTGAGATGAGAGCGCGGCAGTCAGAGATCAGAGGACAGAGTGTGTGATAGAGACCTCTCTCTATCTTTCTCTCGACTGAAGAGGGGAGGGTGACTGCTGGTTGGTTTGCAGAAGCGTAAGAGGATCAGAGGGGATTCCTGGAGATGTTAGAGGGTCTTAACCTTATCGCGGCTCTACACTGCTAATCAGCTTGTGTACCGAAGACCTGAGAGAGCATTATATTCGCTTTCATAGCCTGAAAGGACATTCCATGGTCATCTGGGGACATGACCACTCGAGCATATTAAACTTTTACCCTTCACCTCTGACCTCCAACTGTGTATCCCCACGATAACCAACAAAGACCATAAATCATACAGAGAGAGATTTGGGAAGGACTGATAACAGCTTTATCTGTTACAGCCTTCATTCCAATTTTCCCTCTGTCTGGATGACTCGAGTGTTTAAAGTCAGCAGGTTTGGTTGAAGTCGCAAAGTGGGCGAGCTGTTCAGGTATAGTGGTTAGACTGAAGGGGATGGCAAGCTTTTCCATAATGACATGGTTTGTCTGTTTGTGTTATGAAGGATGAGGAAGTGGAGGAGCATCAGGACAGCTAATACTCAGCATATAGTCTGGACGCAGATATTTATATATTTGTTGAAAATAGAGAGAGACAGAGAGAGAGAGAAGTCCACAGTGAGTGAAAGATACACACCCATCGGTTAATTACACTCTGGGTTCTTTCTCCATGTAGTTAACCTCAGCTGAGTCTCTGGATGCATTGAAGCATCTCAGAAACACAGTTTTTGGTAAAACGCCCAGTATAAAATATTCCGTGACCTGTAATGCTCAGTGCATTGGTGTCATTGAGGAAATGAATGAAATGGAAGATGACAAAACTACAGTGGCATCAAGAGAGGAGTAGAGTGGAACCTTCTGTTCTGTGGCTTGATTTGCTCAAAGCTTTGTGATGAGTAAAGAGAAGCCATGTGGAGTGAAATCTACTCTACTTGAAGATTTTAACTATGCTCCACATCGTCTGAACAGAAACATGAAGAATATGCTGTTTAACAAGCCACAGAGGGGAGAGTCCATCTTCTCAACTCTCTTGTTCTACGACAGACCTTCCCCAAGAAGAACATGACGGTGACATTGTGAAAAAGAGAGCAAATAGTTACCTGCATCCACGTCAGCTAGTTAAAGAAGTGGCCGAGGAAAGAGAGAATAAACAAAACTCGAATCAAAAAGCAGCCAAGCGAAACATGCACAGTCAGTTAAGAAATTAAACACAGCAGGACAAAGAGAAAGAGAACAAGTATGAGAGAGAGAGAAAGAAGCATAACTTTCATTCATTCATCACAAGCTTATCTATTGTCATGTGATTGTCACGAGTATGTTGTATCTGAACAGACAGATCTAGCCCAGAGGACACGGACAGGTCAATAAAGCTGATTTACTGATCACACATGTTCATAGTATTGAGGTCAGTAACGTAACACTCCTAAATCTATTAATTAATTCAAAAATACATTACAATTTAAACATGAATACATCTCTTTTATTACAAGTATGTTTATTAATTTATTTATTTTCATTTATGTTTTAGGACATAAAACCAAGTACATGTTAGGATAATACACCATAATTGCAAAAAAGCTAATTAAGAAATAATAACAATTATCAATAATATTAATTATTCTAATTACTTGCAAATCTTCAATAAAAACATTAGTAGTTTGGCAAATTCTATTATTATTAAGATTTTATTACTTATTAATAATTAAAAATAATTTTGTGCACCAATTCAAAGCCGTGTGGTGTGTGCAGAGACATTAAAGCCTTGTACACACCAGCACAATCATTGCACATGTAATTGTCAGTATTTTCCGATGCGTCTTTGTGTTCATACAAGAGCGATTTTCGCTGGCGATGAGCAGAGTGAGCGCGCAAATTCACTCCCAGACATTAGATGGCGCTTCACAAAAAACAGAAATACCCTGGTACACATTGAATCCTATTTGATCTGCAATTCCTCTCCTTAACAATTCTTATCGAGATTTTGTAGTCATTGTCCTATAGCTCTACACTCATCTTGCCTCAATCCATCTTCTTTGTCTATTTACTTTCTCTTCGTAGTCAGGTGCGAATGTGCGCTCGGGAAGACTGTTTTGTGCTTGAGCACCACCAAGTCATGTTTTACTGTAACTTTAGCCATTAATAGAATCCTAAACCGACATGAATTCAAAGATTTCTAAGAACTTAAAGTAGAAACGGGTCACGACTGTCAACTAGTTTATCTAGATTTTACTTGGAAAAGGTTCAAAGTCTAATTTTGATATTTCACATTGATAAAAGTGTTATTTTTCACGCCAGAGGGGCTGGTCTGCACAATTGCACCAAACTGCTGATCCCAGCAGAGCTGCATTTCTAAATCAAACATGATAATGGCGGCATAAGCAAAAGAAACTGCGTTAGTTACCCATATGTGGTGCTGGGTTTTGAAATGGTAAAGGCTGGGTCTGTTTATTGAGACCACAAGGCCTGTAGGGATTTTTCTTTCTTCTTGCGTAAACATACAAACGCAGTCACACAGTTGGCCTTGTGATAATATCTCTTAATGAGCTCTGAGAATGTGTCTATTCATGTAGTATGTGTGATAGAAGGGGGGGTGCAAAACCCATGCGGCCGACTGCTTTCATTGCAGAGTGCACTGTAAAAATCTGCTCCAGCCCTACTTAGTGGTTTTGAGGTTGGGGTTACTCTACCAAAGCTAGGAAACACTATTTTTAAACCCAGTATAGTGAAACTTCAAAAAAGAAAAGTAAGAAAACATTTCATGCGGTAGTTTTACTGGAATGTAAATTTGGAAATTCAAATCACAGCTTTCTGTTGCTGAAATGTGACGTAACACCACTGCTAATCTGAGTTTTGCGGCGCTTCTAACATCAGATGACGTGCTGGCCTCAAATGTGAAAGCTTTAGCCGTGTCGCTTGAGCTTAGCAAGGTACACACTTCAACGGTCTCTGATGTCACGCTAAGTTTCCTTTGGCACTCTGTGCTATAATCCACTGCAGCAAACAAGCAATTGACATTTCTGGGGGATTTTTTTTCTTACAGGGCGATTTCCTGGTTGACCGCTGGTATGCAGTGGCTTGAGTTTTATACGGTAAAGTGCAAAGGAGAAGACAAGACATGATTAGTGGCCGTCGGTCCGCTAACTGCCCTCTTCTGTGACGTCATGCTCTCTGCGGGACCCCCAGGCACTCAGATTACTGCAGTTAAGCACAATTGTACTAAATGTTGCTTAAATTAAATGCAAGCTTTAAAGAAAAGCCCTGATTTTTAAATGAATACCTAAACTTTACATACCCTGCTCCGTGAGTGAGCCATCTGAAAGGCCAGTTTAACATGGCTACATAATAACAGTTATAAAGGACATGAAATATTGACACGGGAAGTTTTTGAAAGCAGATCTGTGCTCGGGGAAGAGAGCATATTGTGGTGGTCTGGCTGTGTGCCTCGAATGTTCTCAATTATACATGGGGAGTATAGCACAGTCCTGCGGCACAACTGTACTCTACTAACATACTAACAGCAGGTGTGCGGAGAGAGAGAAAGAATAAGAGAAGGAGAGAAAATTAAGAAGTGTATCTAGGCTATGCCTCGGCAGTACTGAAAAGAGAAGAATATTAACTGTATTTACACATAACTTCGGGATCTAAGAACAGAAGAACACATATACGCCATCGTAAAGCCTTTCAAAAGCATTAAAGTGAGTAATATAAACTGTTAATAATATTGCACCAGATAAAGACTTTTAATGATTCTCCAAATTTCACCCATTTCTGCACATTTGATAGCAAAACACCTACCTTCAGGGCTTTCTTCCTGCACGTACGTCCCTGTCAGATACCTGTGCACCAGCGCAGACTTCCCACTGGCCAAGTTACCCACAATGCCCTGCACACACAAATACACACACAGAGAATTAATAGGAGTCCCTTACAAGATATTTTGGCATGTAAATAAACAGTGTCTCAGGTTAGACCTAAGCAAGTCATATTATACCATGGTCTGTTTAACCATGCACAGGTAGTTCCAAGTCAAATTAATCACTGTTCTATATTAATGCGCTGCTTTCAGTGATGCACAAACATGCACAGAGAGAAAGAAAGAGCGAGAGAAAGAGAGAGAGATACAAACGCAAGAATGAATGGAGTTAAGAAAAACATGTTATGTTTATATATTAAATATATTTAGAATATAATTAGAATAAGAATATAAATATATAAATTCATATGTATGTAAATATTTCCAAAATATATACCGTCTCTCTCTCTCTCTCTCTTTATATATATATATATATATATATATATATATATACATACATATACACACATACATATACATACACACACATATAATAAATATACTTTATAAATACACACATGTAAACAAAAAAATATTTTGCATGTGATTAATTGTGATTAAATCTTTGACAGCACTATTTTAAAGTTAATTCGATATCATTAAAGAACTATGAGGTTATTATTAAAATGATAAAATTCATTATTACTAATTATTACATTTAAAGAATTCTAAAGAAAGAGTTCTACACTTAAACTGTAATTGTAATTGTAATTATTTTTATTATTATTTTGGAGTAAACTAATTCTATCCATGCATTAATATACGTTAGCATGACAAGTCAGTCATTTAATTTTAAAATTGTACAATGTAATTTTCACATGCAACAATTTCATCACAGAATGCTATCAAACAAGAAATAATTTAGGAATGAGATGTAGGAAATGATGCTGTCAAACGACACAAATGTCATTATGTGTGTTATTAGTAGACCAACAAATAAAGTAGTGAAAGTGTAAAAATTAGTTTATTTTCAATTTCAAATTAACTTTCCACAGGACAAGAAATTTAGAGAGGTCTGTTTTGTTGTGAAGTCATGAGCATGCAACTCTAATTTGAAGTAATTAAACGATGCAAATGTAATCTTTGTAATAGTTATAAAAATGGTCATCAGCGACAGGACTCACCACTTTGAGCTCTGGTACAGAGCGACTGAGCGTCCACTCCTGACTGTTGACAAAGGCATCTGTAACAGAGAAAGAGAGGGATCATTACAAAAGTGGTCATGCCTTTCGTTTCAGTCTTATTTACAGAACAGTTCTAGATGAGCGGCTCACTGATCAATAAAACAGCAGAGGAAAAGACACAGTCAAACAGACAAAGTTCCATTTCATTGTTAAAGTATCTACAACTCTAAAACTACACTACAAACAAAACATGTTAGTGTTAATTTTAGGTCTTTTCAGCAGTGTGGATGATCAAATATGTGTTACACGGCCCCCACGCTCAGCCGCACAACACATTTCACATTACAATGGAACAATAGTGGCTGCAGGTGCACTGTGGGCTCAAACGCTCAGAGGACTTCTAAGAGAGCAGCAAATAAGCCTGCAAATCCATGACTCCAGAAGAGCTGTTAAGTTTATGGTGAGAGTGAAAGATCATGCTCTATCATTAAAGGAATTTAATTAATTAATGTTAGATACAATACTAGATAACAGCAGAGAATGGAGTTAGTACCAAAGTTGCGAGTTTGCTTCTCAGAGAATGGATGAACAAATACAATGTTTATACTGAATGCAATTTAAGTCCATTTGAATAATGCACAAACGTAGACAACAGTCTCTTAAAAAAACACTAAAAAAAAAAAAGTGTAATATGGACTAAAAATATATTATGAATGGAGGATTTTCTGTGCACGTCAAGTCAAGTCACCTTTATTTATATAGCGCTTTTAACAATACAGACTGTCAAAGCAGCTTTACAGTATTAAATAGTGTGTCAATAATGCAAAAGGATAATATTAAACACTCAATTGTCAGTTAAAGGCAGCTCATCATTGAATTCAGTGATGTCATCATCCAGCTCAGTTCAGTTTAAATAGTATCTGTGCAATCTTTCAAACTTCAACTTTGTCTTTATTAGGCAAATTTATAGGCAAAACTCCTGTGATGTGTACCAGCCTTAAGACCGCACATTAATTGAAATGGAGCATCATTTGTAACTAATTTGGACAATCTTCATAGGCTGCAACTCTGAGAACCACACAAATGGCCCTCCAGAAAACTGCATTTATGAGGAAGCCTCATTTTGAGTAAAATTTCCAGACCTAAAAAAGTAAATGTAAATCAACAGAATCCTAAATATTAGCTCTAAAGTATTTTGGGAGGGTAAGAATTACAAAAACATACAGTTTCATCCTTAATCCTTATCCAATTGGTAAAGTTGTAAATTTAGATTTGGAGTCAGAAAGGTTGATGTTACATATAGCTATGCTATCAATGCCATTAATTAGAATACAAATACATATCACAATCAGCTTAAAGCATCTAATTAGCATTAAAACACACTGCATACACAGATATTGTGTAAAATATTCAAAAATAGGCTGCATTATATCAAAACTTTTAGGTATTTGATGACATAAGCATATTTACAAACCTATATTTGTCTGAACCTATTGCCTCATCTACAATTGGCCCAAACTAAGCAGCTCACTTTTAGAAACAGTTTTTACATTGAGAGTGGGCATATGATGTCTTAAATGTTGTTTAGGTATGAAACTTATTAGATTTTGGGACCCTGCTTTATTCTTTATTATGTCCATCTCCATGCACAAGACAATGCATGCTTTGCTTCCATCTTCTGCTCACTGATGTCAGATAACAACAGTCTATAATTTCTCAAGAGACCCATACTAAACACACGCTAATGCTAACATATATGCATAACCCTTGGGGATTGCCACCATTGCCTCTTTTTGAAAGGCTAGCAGATGAAGAATAGAAAGGAAACAAGAGCCTTTGGGGGGTTGTTTCATATATTCCATGGGGTGACCCTGAAAAGGCCACAGTGTCTGAGATCTGAGGAAGGTTAACACAATCTGCTACCCACACAGAAAGCACATATAAAAACCGACTGGGTATTAAAGAAAAAAATAAGAATTGACTGAACAACTGATGCAGTAATCCCATATAAATCATATTGTTTGGAAAAACCTGACTTATTTGAGACCTCTGATCTGTTTTCTCTATTAGGCACTTCATGCGCAGATGGAACCAATCAACAGCGCTATGACAGCTGTCTGTGATACTGCGACTCATTCAAAATGACAATCTGTAACATCACAGGAGACATGATGGGAGTGACAGATCGGTAATGAACCGTTACAGCCACAGCCCTTGTCAATCTTGCTTCACCACTTCAATTGAAATAGACTTGCTGGATTATTTTTCATTATGGAAGTCGATAGCATGCTTGATTGTAAAATTGCACCCTCGATAAAAACAGTGATGAAAGACATTGCAAGAGCTTTAGTCTTTAGAATAGAAGATACTATTATACTAGTATTATTGCAGAAAATCATTACAAATAACGAAAGTTCTTGATATTTGTGTTTGAAGAGAGCTCAATAACCATGAATACTGTGTGACAGCAGCCTTTATTTCCATCTATAAAAAACCAAGGCAGTAAAGATGAAACTAAAACACCCAGTCATTATCCCTGCTCTTCATCCACAGCTTTGAGGAGAGACAATGCAGAGCCTGCTTCTCATGAGAATGCATGTCTGGAGTTCAATGTCTGAATGATTGGCTCCAAACAACTGAAATATTTTGCTTTGATGAGCACCCAGTTGATTTCAACTTGTATGTTGAATTTCTGCAGTAAAAAATAAATGGCTTATGGCACAAAACCTAGCACTAGACCAAAGCAATTCTGATAATATTTAGTCATTAATATTTACATTAAATGGTTCAAGTTTCCCAATTATTTCCCAAATATTATTTTTTCCTCATATGTGAAATATGTGAATATGGCCCACAATATGTAAGCAGGAAAAAAAGCACATGGATGCCGATATTATTAGATCGGTTTCAGACATTATTTGTTTGTGGAAATTAATCTAATATGAATAGGCATCTGCCATGTAAGCAAAGAGATCAGATATATTCCTGTCAATGAGAGTCATACATCATTGAAAATGCAAGGATGGCGAATGACGTCAACTCAAGTGGATGCTTTTCCAGGTCAGTATGTCAACCTTGGATTGTTTTACCAAGTGTACAGTGTAAACGCATATATAAAAAGGCATCAAGACCTGCAATGTAAATGCAGTATTTGAGATTACTGGCCAATAACCACGTCTGCTTATCCAATTAACAGAAGTATTTATCTTCATCCTTTTTCAGTTGTAAATTTTGCTGCCAGCTTTGAACCGACTTAGAAAATTAAACTACTGCCTTCTGAAGAGTTGCTTAAAAAGTAGATGAATCGAACATATTTCTGATCACATTTGCAAAATTGACACTTATTCAACTGAACTTGAACCGAATTAAGCTGAATATCTTCTGTATAGCATAATTAATTAATTTTAAAACACTTATGTTCCTTTTTATTAGTGCAAAGCTGCTTTAAAAATCATCCTTATAATATAAAGTTCTATATAAACTATTTCTGTCTCTAGTTTGTTTTTGTGAAATTTGTGTTTCAAGTAAACAGAATTAATTTTCATGTCAGCATTTTCATGTTGTAGACATCTCATGTACTAACACTAAATTGTATTAAGTATATGTGATTCAGGATTATGGTAGGAAGTTGAAAAAATATCTTCATGGAACATGACCTTTATTTAACATCCTAATGTCTTTGGCATTAGGGAAAAATTGATAATATTGACCCATACAATGTATTTTGGCTATTGCTAACTGAAAATGCAAAACATAAGTGGAAAGAAACAATTTAAAATAAAATGAAATTTACTGTAGCCAGAAAATAAAAGGTCTGTATTTTTGGATACATTGTATATTTTACATTAACATTAAAATGTGTGTTTTTTTTTTAAGATGATACAGTTAATTAACATCTTATTAGCTGATTTAGTTGATTAAAATTCTACTTTAAAATGGAAAAGAACCAAGATATTCCAGCAGGTGGGCTAAAGTGGGGTGTCTGTGTGGCTTGTGGGAAGCTCATGTGTCTTATTTAAATGCTCTTATGCATTTGTTTATATGTGTATGTAGAGTAAGAGTCTCATTTCAGCGTTGATTCTTTGCAGCCAGTTTCCCATGACCTGCCTGGACCCTCCACCCCCTCGCTGTGAGCTGACCGATTACAGAAGCGCACTTCCACCACCCACTCTGCGTGTCGGGCAGAAAATGACGATGTGATGGAAAAAACAGAATAGTGAAATTAGATGAAAAAAATAGAAGGACATTTACAAGAAGTCCCTCAATTTACAATAGTTCTGTATAATGTTACCAGGGTCAGTGTCCTGGTGTCTGTGATGGCCTGACCCAGATCAGGTCCTTTTATTCTGCTTAGAATCCTTTGGATTCACCCTCATTTTAAGAACTTGCAGCTTCTAGAGAGTTCCTTGAAACATTAAAATCCCACACATCCACTGTAAGCATCCTGAGGGGACTTTGAGAACTAGGCCAGCACCAGTCCAAAATCGACACCACGAGGCTCCATCAAAGATTCAATTAGGATTTATGAAAGCGGAACTAACACACAAAGCGCAATAATAAATGTGTCGGGTAGCTTGCAACAATTAACCGTTACAAATCGCTCAAAGGCGCACTTGGCGCAAGTCACAACTCCCAAGGACATCCATCATCATTCGGTCAGGATGTAAATCTCTCTCTGTCATGAAGCGCCTTTTCCTCTCCTACAGAACAGTGAGAGTGTCTAATTCCTCTGAATGAGACGTTTGGTATGAGATCCGAGTTGCTTGATTATATCTGGTCTCATCTATATTCATCTGCAGCCAAAATCTTGACAGTCATCAAAGTCTGATGCATTTTGCAGCTCATTCTGTCTAAGAACTGGCCTAATTAAGAACCGGAAGAGGTCCTCAGATTGGAGCTTGGCAAAAGCTCTTGCCATTTATGTGTGCAATATGCATTAGGGTGCTTAACAGCATTTCCTGCACCGCTTTTCACATCAGTTCCAGCATGAATTTATGTTTGCAGTCAGTGTACAGCAAAATATTGACATGAACATGTCTTACTATTGAGATGTTCCTTTGAGCTGCACAAAGTATGGTGTGTCCAGTGTATCCTATTTCACTGTTATGACTGTTATGAGCTGCTTCTTTTAATGAATTGTTCAAAAGTCTCAAGAGTTTTCAGTTTAAATCAGTCTGATGAATCTGGAACCACCATTTACCCACCCTTACATCGTTCCAAAACTGCATTTCTTTTTTTCTGTAAAGTACAAAAGATTATAGTTTTAAGTATGTTTAGGTGCAGCCACATAAGTGAAATTTCAGCCAAATCTTGCAGTATAGAGATGAATAAAAAACTGTCATAAGATTATTTTTTTCTATTTTTTTTTTTTTGCATGTGTGGTTTTAGTTTTTTTTCTGGATTTAGTTTTAATGGTCACAATAAACTGTAGTAATCAAAAAGCATTTAAAATTAATTGAAATAACAACATTTATACAATTTAGCAATAATAAATGAAAAGTTTAATACAAAATAAATACATTTAAAGGCCCTATGAATTTTTTTTTTCCCAAATGACATTTCACTCAAGTTCTGTGTTTAGCATTCTGGATTCTATTTTAATGGTTTAATTAAATTTTTATAATCAATAACATCTAATTAGTTTTACGAATGAAATCTAAATATTATCTTAAATAGTCTTCTTGTGCTTTAATATTTACTATATGCCATTCTGCAGTATACTGTAAATTCAATTTTTATAACTGGTGATAATTTATTTTCTGGCATCACGGAAATCATAGAATCACACACACACAAAAAAATCTTGTTTGTGCAAACTCTATTAAAATGATTAGATTTCACTCAAAAAAATTAGCCGAATAGTGGTAAATGTGATCACACATTTAAAATTACATTGGAATCCATCATACAGTATGGTGCCATTTCAAAAAAATATGTTCTTAGATGTTCCACGGAAGAACGTTTTGGGGGGACATGAATACATTTCAGAATTTTGATATATTGGTGAACTATTCCTTTAAGATCTTAGGCAGTCTCACAGTTGAGGGCGTTCTTTTTGAGCTCAACACTAGTCTGCATCTGTCTGATTCAATACGAAAGTGCTAAGTAAATGCTAACACAAGTTCAGGTCAAGACAGGCCATATTAGAATTGAAAATGAGGAACTGCCTCAGACAAAAAGACACACATAAGGCTTGCCCGGCTGGTTCGAGACTGTTATAAGGAACACAGTGAGAGGCAGCTACAGTAAGTGCATGTAGAGCCTCAGTTCAATTCAATTAGCTCTGAATGCTGCCAGAAACCTGACTTACTGCTGTACACTCTGATCATTTGATGGAGGATATTGGATAACCACCCTCCTCCCTCTGTTTCACTGTCACTTTACATTCCTCATCTCGAGCTCTCTCATCTCATTCCCACCTCACCCCATCGTTCCCTCCAGACACTGAGAACAGCATGTTTCATCCCCTCATTCACTGCAGCTCCCAAAATAGCTTCATGAACACAAAGCCGCGTTTCCCAGCAGTTTTTGTGAAAACACACACTAAGAGACACACGCCACACTAGCTCAAATGACTAAGATCCGCTTTATCTCCAATTTCCACTATTAACCATTATCTTTAATAGGGTTGGGTACTGTTTGAATTTATTCATTTATTCATTCCAGTTCTGATTCCGAATCTGCTTATCTAATCTCATTCCAATGCTTTAAAAAAAGTCAACAATTTAGATCTGTCTTTTTGCAAAACAATTACTTGCTGCTGAAAACCATGAACAAAATCAGCTGGCTACATAAAACCTGGACTTGATTAAGAGCTGTATGCAAAATAGGGCTGTATGATTATGGATGAATTAAGGCTTTTTAAAATCGAGGTTGTAGTTAAAAAACTAAAAATCTCACTGTATTTATGAACGGATTCAATTTGATTCAATGACTCGCTCAAGATTTACTTGTTTCATTGCTGGACGAATCGGTGTTTTGGAATGAATCTCTTGAATGAATGATTCAAAGACAAATAAATTTTTATAGCCTCTGTTCGCCATCTAAAAATAAAGGATGTGCGCACAGGAATTGGAATTGATTTTTGATTTCCAATCCTAATCTCTAAGAAAGAAACCAGCAAATAATTGTATTCCTGCATCATGCGTCTATGTTCATTTGACTGCTGATCACTGACCCTGGCAGAGCAAATGGAAAAAAATCCAGTCAGTCAGCCCCCCACTGCTCCTCTGACACACTGGGCTGCATTGTTGCCCCTCTGTTGGGCTGCACTGGGGCTACTGATGGCTCACCCCATGCGCCACTGCTCCCTGGACATCACTCTGAAACAGGATGTTGTTACAGCTGCTTCCTGTTTTCTTAGGAGGGGCCTTAAGTTTCCATCTTCCCCAGTGATCCCAGTGCAGCAGGGTCACTGTGGTACCAGTTCATTGACCTGCATGCTGAAGTCACTGCATTGGCTGAATCAATACGCTGCCACACACGAATTGAACCAGTTCTCATTGATACACTAGGACCCTTTGGTGTTATGATCATGATAGTGACGTCCAAAGCGGTACAAATGCTGATTCCTGGCAGAAAACAGATCAATCGACAGTGCTTGGCATACTGTTAATTAAAAATAAAAAAACTAAAGTAGTAAATGGAAGTAAATGGGCCCAACCTGACTAAGTAAAACAGACCATGTTATACTGCTCCATATAAATCCTGCGAATAACAGCCTAAATTAAATCTGTTCATCATACACAGGCATTGTGTTTTTATCAGAAGATAATTATGGGAGAGTATTAAATATATCTTCATTTATTTTCTGGAGATGAGTGTAAAGGTAAACCATTTTTTTTTCAATGAATTTAGAACAACATGTGAGTAATTGAGCGAACAAACAAATAAATTGTATTAAACCTAGATCATTCTTTTTAGCTGTTTCTGCCATTAATTATAAACTACAAAACTTTTAAATCTATTGTCTAAAACAATTTATTTTTAACTTCCTTAGTGCCAACCATATGCTATCCTGCCATGCACCAGGCTTCGTAAGATTCCTGACTCAGTAAGACATTCTTAATGAACATAAACCTGCTACACACATGTGCACATCACGTGCTGAGACAGCAGAAGAAAAGCTGAGTCTGTGTCCTAGATTTTACAAGCTACATAAGGTGAACATGCAAGCTCCCTGCTTTAAATGTATCCCATTCATACTGTGACAGTGGAAAGTCTATTACCCTTACACTGGGTGTCTTTCTGGGTGTCACCTCCGCAAAGACAGCAGGAGATAAGAGTGTTTAGCAGAATGTGTCTGCTCTTCATCAAAATGACACAGAGAAAGAGAGAGAGGAAGAGGGTTGGAAAAGAAAAGACAAAGCAAGTTTAGTGATGGAATAAGCAGGGGTGACTTTTCCACGTTGTGGTAGATAGATTATCCAGTGTATCACAGTTAAACATGAGTTTTGTGGCCTGTCTGCCTCTGCTTGTCCAAAGCATGGCCTGTTCTCTGCCAGACTTCAGTGCATACATATCAACACAGTATTCCCAAAACAGCCGAACAAGGTGTGTTTGTACCTGTGTCAAACACATAGGTACATATAATGTGGGACTGAGAGGGACACAAACATTTCGCCACCTGACACAATTCTGCAGACATATATTCAAATGTATTTAAAATTCTGCAAGACACACTCCCTGTGCAAGCAAGAGGGTCTGGCTGTTTTCAGGCGCTGTGTGATATCACTGCACCTGCTGCTGCCACCATGATACGGCAGCAATGTTCCTTGATTATTACACCAGAATGAGAGTATAGTTCCTAGTCATATCAGCAAAACTTTTCTGTTTTCCATCGGGCTTAGTACACCATGTAACTACAGAAAAGTCAATAGGAAAAATATCAAATATTTGATCATTTTTAAACAAGACGTTTCTGGTCTAATCAGATTCAATGATCTAGGCTAAGCTATGAGAGATCGGCTAAATGGATTGAAAAATGGTAAAACTCAACTTTTTTAACTCTGGGGGAGTTGGAGAATGAGCCTATTTAAAGTGCCCCTATTATGCCTTTTCAAATATGATCTTTCATGCAGTGTGTCATGTAGCTGTATGTGAACAAACTATCTGCAAAGTTGTGACGCCGACAGTGCACGATAAATGAAGTTTTTGTCTATCAAAAAAAACAGTCGGCTCACATTCGCCTAAACGAGTCGTCAGCAATTCGAATCTTTTTCTGTTACGGCTACACGTCACAAAGTAACATATTTGCATAATGTCCGCCCACGTCCTACGTCGCGAACAACTTGTTATGGCAATGGGTGTTTCATTTTCCGACACGCTGTAGCGGTAAACCAACCATAAAGGACTGTGCCATCTGACCAATCACAGCAGTGAGGGCTCAAGGAAAGGAGGGGTTTAGACAGACTGATTGTTCGAACTGCTTCACACGAGTCGTTTGCGAATCAATTACAAACGGGATAAAATTAAATCTATTTTTGAAGAAAACTAAAGTGTTTTCTGACCTTGCATACATGTAAACCTGTTTTAATTGACTCATAAAACAATATTAGCAACCTTTAAAATGGCATAATAAGGGCACTTTAAAAAAAATGGAGTGTTCGGCATTTTTTCATCTTTTACAAATACAAAACGTGTGAATGTGTGTCAGTAATTTTGTTGCTTAGCACTGGTTTTATTTACTTTAGGCTGGTTCTGTGCACACATTTTAACTAGCATGATACAAATAAATTACTGTACAGAATTAGAAGATTTAATAATACAAAAAGGGTGAATTTTTCGGGTGTTTCCGAAAAAAAGAAAAAATACAGTATTCTGCATCATGTACTCATATGCATTACATAATAATGCATTAAGGGAGAAAAACCAAGGAGTCACAATCGTGGGACACAACATAATCTATGTTTTAAATATATCTCATGTACAGCCAGAGTAAACAAGATGCGCTGACTGAAACCAACAAGGAACTGATGTAGTAACACAGCATGAAAGCCACAGAATTGCCTCTACTTGGTTATTATAGACACTTATCCTATTTCTATTTCTGGGTCAAAGTATACATACAGCTAAACAGCCTATAGACAATTTTTAGACAATCTATAAACAATCTCCTTTTGGAGGCTGCACAGACCAAAGCACAGTCGGTGTATAACCAAGACGGATTGCTGGTGTTACAGTGAATGGGAGAAAGTAGAAAGATCTAGTTTGCAATATCTTTCAAAACACCCAACTTCCAATTCAAAGAACCATTAGCCAATAATAAAAGAACCAATAATGGCTCATTTCGTTCAATCTTTACTGTACTTGCATGACTGGAAATAGCTAAATGAATATGTTCCCAAGATGCCCCCTGAGTGAACTTTGATTAGTTTATGGACATTGAATTACGTCCAAAGATTCTGACATACGCTTTACAGACATTTCCAAAGAACATCTGCAATGAAGGTTTAGTAGGTTTGCAACAGAAGGTACTTGTGCAGAAATGTGGGGTTAAACAAATGGATGCATCCAAGGAATAACGTAAATATAATGTGTTTCCCACTTCCTGTGCAGTGTTTACATTCTCTATATAGACTTCCCTCCCTTTGCGTCTGTGATGTGGTCCGCTGAAAACATGGCAGCACCACTGTAAGGGAAAAAGAGAAGGAAAAACAGCCATATTGCCATAATTCTGTCTCCGCCAGCCCGTGCCGCTGGCACAGTTTCTGCAGCTCTCCTTCCGCTTTTTTCTTTCCCTCGCTGCTGCTATTATTATACTGCGGCCCCCTTTGAGTCAGTGCCGTCAAGGAGAACAGACGACACAGAACACTAGAAGAAATGTACAAAGACTCAGGACCAAAGCAGCTAAGAACAAACATGCCAACCCACACAAGGAAATCATTTTAAGCTTATCTGAATTCCAAATGCTAAATGTAAATATTAACTGGCTCCACTTCTGCAAGAGGTGAGTTGACAGTGATCTCTCGAGTGTGCCGCTGCATGTGCACCACTCTGTATTCTAGACGTTTTCTTATTAAAGTACCACAGAAAAGTTACCAGTGGCAATTCTTTATGTATAAATGAAACAGATTTTAACAACTTACATCAGCAGACTGGGAAAAAGTTGGCTGTGCAGCCTAAAAAGAGGATGTTAGCAGAATTTGGGAACTATCCAATCTTACCTGTCAAGATGGAGCTCAGCATCTGTACAGTATCTCAAGAGCTTTGTAACAGTCCTCCTTGTGGTTATTCCCTTTACTATGTTATCTGAAAACGTGAGTCAATTCCCCGCTAAGCGGTTTACTGCAGGTAGTCCCACCCTAAAATTCACGTCATTTGTTAAGCCAGAACATGTCAGACTCCTTCAAAATGTGTTGAGTGTTTACACTCTTTGTATAAAACCTAAAAAATTACCTAAAGGGTTTACACAGAAGCGGAAATTCTGTGCCCTATTACTCTCATGTTACTTCAAAATGAAAATACACTTGTTTATCTATAAAACAAAGTCATTTTTCCATTTTTAGCCCCTCCACAGAGAGTCCAAATTTTCTAGCCTCAAAAATTGTATAAAGATAATGTAAAGGTAATCCATATTGAGCTGTTGTTCTGTCCTTCTGAGACAAAGTGCTCTGTATGATAACTGTATTTTTTCAACATAAAAATACTGACTCTAAAATGATAAAACCGACTTGTTTGACACGCCAGAAGAAACCTCACAAGTTCCTGCGGAAGCTCGAACATTTGCGTGACACACAAGAACAAATCTCATTGGTTTTCACACATCAATCCTGCACATAATAAATTTATATTTATTTTCAAATATTTAAATATTTAATGTTTCATGTTTTATTTCTGTGCTCTTATTTAAATTTACATTCAGTTTTTTAAATTTCATAGATAGAAGAACCTTTTTTGTCTAAATAGTCCCATAAACAACCTTTAACATCTGAAGAACCTTTCTGTTTAAAAAAAAGGTTTTGTGGCAAAAGAGATTCTTCAGATTATAAAAAGGTATGAAATAGATGGTTCTTTAAAGAATCTTTCACTGAATGTTTCTTTGTGGAACCAAAAATGATTCTTATAAAACAGGTTAAATTTATATATTGTGCAACCACAACTGCTTCTGAGGAATTACATTGTTTGGCGGAAGAATAACGTTTGTGTTATCATTACATTTCATTTGCTCCGTTTTATTTTGTAAAGCCTTACTACAAATATATAAATAACTGCTTTATAAAAGCAATAAGTCCCTCAAAGCCATTGTTTACAGTGAATTTATGACAGCTATGGTGGTTTTTAAGCACTCTGCTTCACGTTTGGCTTCTTGGGGCTTTATTCTATGGCATCGATATAAAAAAACATTTTCAGCACCTTTATTTTTTTTTAAAGTGTGTTCAGGGTTCTTTTTAAAATTTTTGAACTCTTTTCATGATCTTTTCATTTAAAAGAAAATAACCACAACTACATTATGTGCCAAAAATGTTGTATTTAATCCTGTTTTGTAATGTAATAAAACATCAACGCTGCATACCAAACAACTTATAACGTCACATGTCTATCATGCATCTGGGTGATCATATCTGCTCACCACTTTGAGATCACATATTCATTCAATTTGTTTTCTGTTTACAAACTTGGGGAACGACTGGAGCCAGACATGGAAATTTACTCTAAATGTGTTTCATGTTTTTGCACACAAACCACACAGATCTCAAGTCTCGCAGAAGTCAGAGACTGCCAAAATGAAACTCCAAAACTCAACCCACACAAGTCATACTTCAGAGTAACTTGTGAAGTAGAGGTCAGAGATCTTAATACGTCCATACGTTTTCACAGAGCTTCAACAGAGTAATGCGCAATCAAATTTCAGCCCTAATTAGACCCTTCAGCACAAGAATGCAGCTTCTCTCTCCTAACCTTACGGGGGAAAAAAGCCACCCACGTTTAATGCACCACTACTTGCAGGAAAGACTATTATCATAGTTACAGTCAAGATATCATTACAGCTGACACAGTCAGTGTGCCACTATTACAGAAGATCTGATGAGCATTTGATAAATGAGGCACACGCAAAACGCTTCTCCACCCCTCATTGTTTTGACTAAAAGCAAGACAATGGATAAAAAACAAGCAACAGTGACAGAACGACAATGGGAGAGTGCGCAAGCAAGATGCACAAGACAAAACAAACCAGTCAGCCCTGCAAACGTAGTTGGACTGTCCTCATAACTAGAACGATCTGGAAATAACATTCCTTACAGAGGGATCGAACCATACGCTGCATGCTGCAATTCACACTGCAATTAAGCTGTCAAGCGGAGTGCTATTTAACACAACAAGATCAAAAGGATTTCCTGGACAAAACAAAGAACATAGGAAACGTAATGAGACACAGCAGTGTTATGAAGGGTTTAGCAGCTGTAAATGTCCATAATCAAACCCAACACTTGTGGAGCTCACTACAATGCAGACTACATACACACACTAACGCGTACATAGGCTCCACCGCAATGTCAGGAAACAAACACAAGCGGGTTAAGAAAAGACAGCAAGGACACTTGGCAGCCTCCAAGCAACCCATCGCGGTGCTGCAGCTCAAAAACAAAGACAACCGCAGGTCTAATGCACCACTGGGGTTTACACAATAGCGGTCCAACTCAGCGGTGTGCTGTTTCCACAGAGGTGTTGTTGACTTACAGCCTTTGGATCAGACCACACACACACACATATGAACTTCCACCGCTGTGTCATTTAAACTGCCAGAAACACTGCCATGAGGTTTCGATCCCTTGTCAGGCAAAACCATTAATTGAAAAAATAATCAAGATTGCAATTATAATTTTAATCACGAAAAGAGTGGAACACAGGGCTCCATTAAGGTCTACATTAGCTGCTTTATTGTTTTCTATTTACATTTAAACATTTGCCCAATGCAAAGTTTAGGGTCAAGATCAAAACAATCGCAATACTTTTCATAAAGGGTTTGTTAAAATGACAATTATAATGCTGTAAAAGATTTCTATTTCAAATAAATGCTGTTTTTTGATTTTTAACTTTCCATTAAACCAAAATTTAGTTAAAAAAAAAATAAAATAAAAATGAAACCACTATTTGACACAGATAATACATAGAGCACCAAATCAGCATATTGGAATGACTTGGATGAAGTGACACTAAAGCTTTGCATGAGATGTATAAAATATATTAACATTTTAAAAAAAAAATCTAATATAATAATCAAAAGAATATTTTACATTATTACTGAAGTTACTGTATTTTATATAATAAATGCAGCCTCAGTAAACACAAGACTTTTCAAAAACATAAAAAAAAAAAAAAATTTTTGAACAGTGTGAAATTAATCATAATATGTCTGTTGAGAATGAATGTGATGACGAATCAGAACTGAATCAAAAATCATCCATAATGACAAACAGTCCAACAGTTAATACTGTATATGTGCCTTTTTGACAAGATGAGAATGTGTCGTAAACAAGAAACGCAACTGATTAGGGTCAGGTAAACCTGAACCAAGAATATTTCAGAGGAATTTCTTAAGATGACTTTTGCTCTAAGGAAGCATTTGACAGAGATAAATCTGAACATTACTTTTTGAAGATGAAAAAAAGAAAGAGACAACCATTTAAACAAAGCAGGAAATCACTGAACTGGATTTTCAAAAGCACAAGCAGCCCGCCAGATTTATATCACTGCAAAAGTCCTCCTTCCTCACTGATTGATTTAAACGGATTTAAAAAATTTATCGACTTTGCCATATCATAACTGACAGCTACAGTTTGTCCAAATTGTGCAAAACTATTACAAGTCCATAAGCACCTGACCTGAAAATATATAAACTGCTTACATGCACTCCTGTGTGTCATCACTCGTTAATGAGAGCATTAATACAAACCACAGTCATGGCAGGAATCTGAGAGGCTGGTGGGAAGGTCTGTAAGAAGGGCCAAGATGCCAGGCACCATTTCCGCGCAGCTGCTCTGTGCCAGCCTGCGGTGTCTAATGTCAAGATGAAAGCTATATGAGCAGAAGACGACACTAATGAAGCGAGATGAAAATGATAAAAACATGATGTTGTGTATTTTGTAACTACAACAATATGTAATGATATAAAATGTAGTGTCCTTTTCTTCATTTTAGACAGGCAAGGAATTAATGCCCAGAAAACAACAATGCCTACAGGGTCTAAAACAAAGCAGAGCAGCCGTGGCATTAATCATCAAGAACAGACACACTGCTGTCAAGAACAATCACACTCCCAGGGACTGAAGGAACAGATTGTTTGTAAGAGTGCCATTATCCCTGCCTGTTTATTTTTTTTTTTCGTTTCCCTGAGTGAGGTGAAGAGGTGAGGGGCAGGGGGGTACAAGACGGGGTTTTCCAAGAAATGCAACAATGGCAATCTGACACATCCTCAGACGGCACACTTAAATACAGAGCGCCTCTCTTCCTCGTCTCAGAGACGGCTTCACCTTCCGTCCGTCAGTACAAAACAGGTGGAGGAGTGAGGAGACTATGATCCGACACCTGAGAACCTCAGCAGATGTAGTAAGTCAACCAGATATTGTTCACCTGAAGTACACGAATACTGCATATACACACATGGATCAGTGATAAATAAGAATGATGAATATTATCATGTAACAAGGACACCTTAAAACTAAGTGTTAGAATGCTTGTCAAAATACACATTTTGTTAAAAAAATAAAATAAAAATGGCAAAAAATTGTATAAGCCTGACATATGTGAAATTATGCCCTCAAAAAAAAAATCTAAATGGATTTTAGTTACAAACAGACGGAATGTACTCATTGTATGCATTATCTGCATTTTTAACATTTTTAAATAAATGAATATATAGGACAAGAACTCACATACGTCACATTTGCTTGACAAACTGCTTTTCACATACTATACATTAAGTTTTTTAAGTACCATACATAGTTATCCATATACTCATAGATACTTCACATATTTAGATGTATGGATAAAGAAACAAGTTTTAACAATTACACAATAACGAAACAGAAAATGGGATAAAAGTATAAATGAGTCGAGACAAAAGTATCCCAACAGCAGGTTGAGCGATGACAGACCCCTGTTGAGGTCTCAGGCCAAACCTTGACTCACAAATTAATGAAATAATTATACAAAACTTTAATTGCTCTGTGTGCCGAGAAACATTATAAATTGTACTGCACGCTGCATACATAATGAGATGCGTATACACACATGCTTGAATTGTGTGGGTGAGGGTCGGGCCCCATATCCTGAGGGCAGCTCATGCTTCAGAAGGCAGTGGGGGGAGGTGTGTGTGTCTGATGGTGGGTTAACGAGAGACTGACGATGACAAATAGTCACTGGCTTCTTATAAACGGCATCAAACCCATAACCACTTATTCATTCGTCCCCCTCTCCCTGTCAAACCCCACAGGCTGCTATTCATTCCTCATTCTGCTCTCAGCACAGGGGTTACAAGAGATCACTGCTGTTTATACATAAACGAAAACATAATTTCACTTGAATACCCCAATAATAAACATCCTCGACCATATGCAAATAAGCAACTCCCTTCTTCACGCATTCGCAGTGAAGCATCCCCCATATTAAACGGTGTTGCCAATGAAGCTCTTCGAACAAAGAGGCCACAAATTAGTTTCAATCAAAGCAATTAAGGCCAACTTCATCATCTCAATGAGATGTTAGCAGTTTCACAGTCAAGATCCTGTTCACAGAAATAATGTTTTTTTCTCTTCTGTGTGAGACTGGCATCCAAGTAACTCGTCTGACAGGTTATTTTACATACAGACTCCAAGATAAACATCAGAACATTTGGGGAAAGCCCTCAACAACTCGCAATGCCCTGGTAACTGGTAATGTGTTCTTTTTATGGTCCATAAAAATTAAATAAATGTCTAATAATTAGACATTTCTGTTCAAAATGTGTTGATAAATAACGTACAACATCAAATGGTGGATGAAACCACTATGAATATTCATGTTGGCTTAATAAGCCCCGCCTTACACACATGCGCCACACGCTACAGTTCCGGCTGACTTCTTGTTTCACAGCGTCTGCCAAACGCGAGACTTATCGCCATGAAAAGCTTTCATCAGTTAGCCGCCTGCAGCCGTTGATCTGGCCTATTGTCAGCTAAACAATAGCCAAACAAACAGTGGATAACACCAGCCTCAAGAGTCACTCTGCAGCACCCAAAGAAGAGAAGGGACACAGGGCGATCCTTCAGTTAATTGTAAGAGCCCTAACCAGAAAGGAAATGGTCATAGGTCACTGAAACTGCACTGGAACACCCTCCTGAATAACCCCATCCCCCACAATTCTGTTATCGGGTCCCATCATTATCTGAGTGTGGGATGTCTTTTTTTTTTTTTCAGATGCTTGGCAAAATTCAGGCGGTGGATTTATAAATGTTTATGAATTCATCCTCATCAATCAGTCACTGAATGTTTGCATTCGCCAGCTGTTTGCTATCAATTGTGGTGTGTGGTTTTGTGCATGCTGTTGATTGACAGCTCATGGAGGGCAACCAGGGTAGGAAGCCAGCTGTATCTAAAAATCACAGCAACACAGAAGGACCCTTTCATTGGTTGCCCTAGCAAGCCTTGTTGACCACCAAGATTAGAATTTAACCAGGGTTTAGTGGCAAAAATTGCACTGTATTTCTATTGTTTAAATCTGTTAAAACCTTTCTAGGCCCGTCTAGTTTTTTCAGCATGGGTTTAGTACATCTGTGGAAACCGTAGAGACCTAAAGTAGGTGTCAGATATCTATATTTGCAGTCTCAGAGGCAAGTATTGTTTAATGTGTACCTATGAGTGGGTGTACAATGTGTGAGTTTCTATAAGTGAAAAGTTGGGAGCCCTTGCAAACACAGCAGTTTATCTAATTATCATAAAGAAGCAGTGATACACACCATGACTGTATGACCTGGTAAATTCTATTGGAAATCACGTTAACCTTTGAGCTATTATTGGCAATCGAAAAACATGGGAGTCTGTAAACTGCTGTAAAAATGCTGAACTGTCTCAAACCAAAGAAACAAAATTGGAAAAAACCTTTATTTCAGCAAGATTGTGTTCAAAACATTACTTCATACATGTTAGCAATTTGATCATCTTCAAAAGGTTAGTTCACCCCAAAAAAAGAGCGACCTTCATTCATCTTGGGAACACAAATAAAGATACTTTTGATGAAATCTGAGAGCTTTCTGACCCTCCATAGGCAGTCCCTGTGACATCAGTGGCTCAACTTCAGTTTTGTAACGCTACGAGAATACTTCTTTTGCGCAAATAAAACAAAAATACCATGTTTTACTCAACCATTCTTCCTTGCGTGACGTCTTCTGACATTCTGAAGGTTACTTAAAAACGTATTTGACTTAATCAGCGTAGTTTACATCCGGGGGGGAAAGTGCGCACATGAACATTATACGTGTTGTTTACATTTAGGGGAAAGCGTGCATTTGCGTTGTGATTCTCTCTCTAAAATGCTGAAGATGTAATTTGGGGGAGAAGAATGGTTGAGTAAATTGTTATTTTTGGTTCTTTTTGCAAAAAAAGTATTCTCTTAATGTCACAAAATTGAAATTATACTGATACTGATGTACTGATATACATACTGATGTATTTACTACCTGGGAACATTTCAGTTGTGTTGCTGTCTTCCGAAGATAATTGAAGGTTTTTCAGGTTTGAAACATCATAAATAGTTGTGTACTTATTTCTTTTACAATCATTTGTTTTGTTTGTGTAATATTTGCTCAAACATTGGTGTTTGTTAGGCTACAGATTATTATTTTACATTTTTTTTTAAATTAAGTGTTGTTAATTCTGTTCTCAATTAGTTGTTTTATTATTATAATTTGTGTTTAAATATTAAAAACACAACAAAAAGTACCGATAAGAGTACCGTTAAAGTACCGGGTCGATAAGTGGTATCGATAAAAGTAGTAATACCGTTAAAACCTTAACGATACCCATCTCTATTCATGAGAGTCATAAAAGCACTTTAAAAGTCGTCCACTGGAAATGCTTCTTGTACAGAAGGGGCCATTGTGAGCACTGATTGTGAGCGGGCAGACATCAAGACATCTGCTAGTGACCAATCAGGGTCACTGTGACCATAATCTACCAGGCACAGATCCAGTACTGAGCATGAAAAGCTTGCAGATAGAGACACCAGCCAAGGACAGGAGGAAAGGGACCAGAAGAATGAGAAAAAAAAAAAGAGCTACAGGATGGATAGTGGCAGAAATGCTTGGCTCAGTGGAAAGCGAGTGGTGCTTTGGGCTTTAATGCGCAGAAAATAAGCTCATTGGCAGGATTTAAAGGGGCATGATGACAGAGAAGGGAATTTACACACATAACACTCACCTGTACAAGCAGGAATAACCTGACTGCAGCTTCAAAGAGGATGTGACCTCTTCAGAAGGTGAACAAAAACACATGAAGTGAGCAATATCTGCCCAGACACTTACACACAATGGCAGAAGTGTTTCCCCTCCTACATCCTGAGTAACTGCCCAGGGTAAACCCATGGCCTTTGCTTACACTTACAGGCCAAAGGCCATGTACTCCCCATGCTCAAACCTGGGGACTGCTTCGTTTTTTCACTTCCCATTAAATCACTAACAAAGTTGAACAT
The DNA here is from genome assembly GCA_032359235.1 of Enteromius mattozi. Classification (NCBI taxonomy): domain Eukaryota; kingdom Metazoa; phylum Chordata; class Actinopteri; order Cypriniformes; family Cyprinidae; genus Enteromius; species Enteromius mattozi. The sequence goes on from JAUMHE010000051.1 coordinate 6,299,510, forward strand.
TCTAGCCTTCCAAACTAAACTCCATTGACCAGCACTGCTCCTCCATTGCTGAATCTATTGCACAAAAGCAATAGAAATTTTCAACCTGTTACTTAACGCAGGTGGTGAATATGAGTTTGCAGTCTGTATTGAATCTGATGCAATGAAATCAAAATTACAGTAAGAAACGTCTTTGCTCTGCTAAGTTGTCTTCGAAGGCTGCATGCAAAAAATAAACATACAATACAAGCAGCATAGTATGAAACTGCGACGTATACCTGTGCACAAAACCAAAAGGCAAGACGGTACACTGACGATAGACAAGTTATGAAGATAAACAGAATATTGTAGAACTTAAGATGAAGATTTATATTGAAAATGGCAAGTATTTTCCAGCTGACTGGCTCTTGTCCTTTCCTACGACTATCAAGCTCATCGACTGCCTGAACAGGTGACACCTGCAGCAAAGCAAATATACGCCAACTGCTCTCCCACACACAGAGCTGTGAATTCCTACCACCACACAAGATGTTCTTCCTTCTGATCCCGCTTCTGGATGTTAGCCACAGAAATGCTTGGGTGCTGCTATCGGTTTTATGCAGCTGCAACACACTCTGGGAAAACATGCAGATGTGGCCTAATTCCTTGGCACAGGTGCCCTGGCAAGCACTTATAGGGATGCAGAACATGAGCATGAGCGGTGGCAGACCACAGCTGTCCTTCACTGCAGAGGTGACAGACATAATGCTGGGTAACTGTGGTGCCATGGTGGTGCAATCAGACAAGAGACAGAGCTTAAAAGCTATAATGCTTGTGCATAATGATCCAGTAAAATAAAAGTGATGACACAACCTCTACTTTGCTATGTAATAAAAACGGCAAAAAAATAAACTCACAAACGTTTAGTCACAAAAGTAAGAATACTCCATCGTCTGATTTGATCAACACTAATCATCCAAAGCACATATTAACCAGGTACTATCTACCTTTATATGAGGATGGTTGAATGGATGATTAACAAAATAATAGTAAATTATTTGTATTTGTAGGTTTTAATTACATAACTAAAATAATTTATATTTAATTTACACATTTAAATTTTTGCATTATATTACATTAAATACTGCACAATGTTACTTTTTTTTAACATCATCGATTGATATAAATTGTTTGCTATATCTAAATTAAGTTTTTTTTATTAATATATTAATATTATTTTTATTTCAAATTTAAATGTTTAAATGCAATGTAAAATAAGAATTAGGCATATAATTGAGTACACAATTTATTTATTTTTTTCTGGAGATTTGAACCCATCGTGGTCTCGGTAAAACGCTCAACGATCAGTTAAGCTTCTGAAACGCTACAACACATGTATATTTTTCTTATAGGGTGAAGCTGTGAACAGCTGTCCTGCACTCTTCACCTCTACATCTATTTTCCAAACTTTTGGGCAGCCAAATCTCAGCTGGCACACCCAGACGGGCTTCCCCCACCTCCAGTTTCACATTCCCAGGCCAAATCTCACCGTTCTGTCCCTCTCTTCCTTTATTTTCCATTTCATGCACAGATAACAGGACAGAGAACAAGCAAACACCAATGGAAAAGACATAACAAAAAAAAGAAACCTAAATACAAGAGTTTTCCACTACGACCCCTCACACCACCCACACACACAGACAGACAGATGGGTAAAAACTCATTCAAATCCCAGAGCCGAGTAAAGCATTGGGCAGAAGAGCAGTTCCTATGCAAAACAGCAACTGAAAAATGCTCCATCTGTGAGGGACATTTTATTACTACAGGTCAAGTCTTGCAGTTCAACAAAATTTAAAAGGACCATATTCTATATTCTATTGCAATTACTGTTAATGTTAGTCTATTTTCTTTTCTAACATCAAAAAATCATGAGTCGTACATTTTTTTTTTTTTACACTTTCTTTTAGAAATCACCTGATATTGCATAATGACCAATATTACAAATTGTTTTGTTCAATTGTTTAATAACCAATAAGCAAAAAAGTTTTTTATAGTTTTTCTTCATCTATAACACAGACTAATCTAACATTATAATACAACAAATGCATAATAATTATGTTATTACGCTTTTTACAAATTCATCTTTCTTTTAAATAATGTCTACTTGTCAAGTAACACATCTGTTGTTTTAGAAGGAATGACAATAATCCAAAAAAAAGGAAAAATATTGGGATATTGGGAGCTTCTTTATAATTAAATTATGTGATAGACCTGATACAGTAACTAACAAGATTAGTTATTATCAGTGTCACTCTACTTCCTACTTTAAAACAATTAAAAATCTTAAATAATAATTAATTAAAATATACTATCCATTAATGAATAATAATTGTTGATATAAAGTAAAACAAATATCAGACAAATACTGAAAATCCTAAAACTAAAATAAATTTAAAATGAACAAAGATTTAAAAACAAAAAACAAAAAAAACCCCAGATAATTCAAAATGTTAAATTCTAGAATAGAATAAACAGCACTACAATAACATCTAATTTAGGTAATCATAAGTGATGCTTTTAATGTATTGTGTAGATACATTTAGTTCTTGCTACTTGTGTCATGTTTCTGAATGTCCTGTGTTCTTTGGTGAACTCATTTACTGTCATAGCTCACACTGTCATTTATTATTGTGGGACAAGTTGCTGAATAATGAAGACAAGTTTAACGTGGGTGGTCACTTGTTATTGCGCACACTGTTTGTGATGTAAATACAATTACACTACCTGATTGTTTTGAACTTTTTCTAGTACTATAGACAAAAAAAAGTGGAAAATCTCGTTTTGCATAAGACATTCCAATTGTCTTCCCCTCATTCTGCTCCGGGACACCATCTGGACCTCTGACTGTCTTCACAATCTTAAGAAGAGGTGAGTAAGTGCAGACTGAAAACAAAAGTGATGTAAGGTCAGGTGAGGGGCAAGGAACTGAGTCTGCCTGATTCATCAAGTAGAGGAACTGAACTCTGTGATCAACATGATTACATTCACCTGTGCTCACGCAGCTGTCTAACCCACATCTAATAACAGCTTCTGAAGCTCTTACACGTGCGCAACACAAAATAATGTAAAATTCTTGCTAATGATCATGACGATGGTTCACTAAGAACGCTGCAAAACTCCCTCCCGCTGTTTAGCATCTGGTTTCCTCCGAGCATGTGGCACAGCTCTAATTTATCCTCTCCCTCAGACACAAACACACACACTGACCTTAATACCAGCTTGGATCACATCAGAGTCTACGAGAGTATAAACACTGAGATAGTAGAAGGTAATCCGCGTCCAAAGACTCAGTAGTCCTCATAAAGCTGTCAGGTTGCCTGCTCTATCTTCACGCGGATCTCTCAGTATCTCCCACACACTAGCAGGTGTGTATTCAGACACAGCATGTGTTTAATGGGATCGTGCTGTGGTGTCTGGGGGTAATGAACCAAAGTATGGGATGCAATTGGGATCCGTGAAGACCCTGCTGATCTATATACTAGACATTTAATTAACCTTAATGACAGAGAAAGAAACACTGCGTGCAAAAACATGTAGCACAACCAGTGTAGTCTGTTTCACAAGCAAAGGACACATGAGCTCAGGAGTTAAAGGGTGGACTCAATCTAGCAAATACTACACCAAGCAAATTCACTGAATCAGTCCAAACACAGACTGATGTCCTGATCATTACTTTCATTCTCAAAATTAAGCATTTTGAGAAAAGCATAATACTTAGATTGCGTGGAACTTACCTTCTGCTAAACCATCACTTCAAAGGTGGTCTGAGACGCATTGTAAACAAAACTGGACTAGTGTAAATGCATCTGAAGGCATGTTGTAGGCTACATGACGCATTATAGCAAGAAATGACAGCACTAACGCAACATGAATCGCCACGGATGAGTAGCAGATTATCTCTTCAGCAAGTCAATACGCACACTCTGTCGCAAACGAAAGAGTCACAGATGCTCAACACATATTCATCTTCATTAAAAGTAGTGAGACTATTGTGTTACCAATGCTCTTAACAGATTTGTATAATTTCATTATTTTACTGATTTATCGATTGCACTATTTTACAGTAGTGTACTGTGTACTGACATGAAATTACAATGTACAGTGCACTTAAGAAAGTACTGGTAATATAAGGTAACTACATTGGGTAGGGTTAGGTTTAGGGGTAGGTTCAGGTTAGTATAGTAGTTATTACCTAGTTAATGCAATTACTACAATAAGTACATAGCATTGTACATAGGACTGTGAAATAAATATCACATTCAAATCATTTTTAACTTGATTCATTTTAAATATGTCTAATTATAGTAAGCAAGTATTATGAAAAAAAAAGTGCATGCAGCCAAACTGCAAATCTTCGGCAATATAAAATGTACAGCAATCCAAGAGAATATTCTGTGTGAGAATAGTGTATGCAGCGCTGCAGGTTTCTATTTTTGTGTTCCCTTTATCCCTCATCAGAGAAAATACCATATAGTTAGTGAAGGCTTGTAAGCACATGTGTGTGTGTGTTTGTGTAGTGCCCATGCTTCACTGGTCAGGTCAGTATTATCGCCTAAAGCTATAACAGTCTTTCTCCCTCTGTCACAAACACAATACACACACTACTACCGTATGAACGCTCATCACACATGAAACACAAGCAGAACTGACACATTCATAGTGTAAACCTTGCTCCAACTTTCCATGCCCACCGTCAAATCTGAAGAAGTCAGACTGCAAAGGTAAGACGCATTAAACTACTTCATTAAACTTTAAAACAAAAGGTTTCAAAGGATTCCGTGCCTAACAGCGGCTGCTTCAACTACCACATGGTGCATATAGGCAGAGACTGACCTACAAAACACAGACTGCAGGATGAGTGCATCTGAGTTTCAGACATGGTCCACTCCACCCCCCATCCCTGTTCACTCGGTTAGGGCTCGTTATTTTTACACAGCACTGCTTCCGCAGTGGTACGAAGCCAGGAGTAGCCACAAAGGACTACTGCAAAGACGTTCACACACTTAGTCTACAATCACAACTACTAGCAGTGAACCCAGCAAGACCCTCTTCTCATTAAAAGCACTCTCGTAAAGATCATTATGTGGCATTTTAGGTGTTGCACAAGCAAGATTTTCTTTCTACTACTCCCAGTTGTTCCATGCTTTCTCTATCCACTTAAACCAGCATGCGTCAACATCCAACTTCTAAGAACAGTGACCCTCACACACAAAATAATTCATTCCTTCAAGCTTAATCCTTCTTCACATCCTCCTCTCGAGCCACATGGGAAACAAAAGTCACATTTAGTTTGTCCCGGCTGTGTCTTTGTTCTGGAGTGGATGTTCTACAGCACACTGTAGCGATGACAGCTGCATGGATACAGTACAACTCAACAATCCATGTCTGGCTGCAATCCACAGCCAGATTTCTTTCACATTATGGTCTCTTTTATTCAGAACATATCTCATTTTAAAAAAAAAAATTAAATAAGAACCATGACTTTCGGTTCTGTTAACAGTTCCATAGTTGTGCATTCTTCCACTGATGTGGACAGAAGACGACCGTACTGAAATATTTAAACCGTGTTTCCTGCCCTACTACTCAGCAGCACCATAAAACAGTGCAACCAGTCTAGGCCAATTCTCCAATGAATGACTCTTAAGAACCAATTCAACCCAAAACTAATGTTCGGTGAGATCAATGTTAAAGGCTGTTCAGACCAATACAAGCACGACATGCGATCAACGCAACTTTTTTTTTTTTTTAAGAGAAGTTTTCTAGTCTTTTTTTCCATTGGACTGAAAAAAAAAAGATTCACACTTTATTACATGCCCAAACAAAAATCTGTTTGAAAACATGTAGGCCTAAATACTTTTTGACTTACTTTCCTCTGCCAAGTGGGTGTCAGAAACAAGAAGCTACCCTTGTGTACCACTGTATTTCAGCTTCTCCATATGCATTACACACCATCAGAGAGTGAATTTTGCATTTTCTGCAGACTTTTAATGTTTTTGCTTTGATTCAAACAGACATCTCGCATGCAAAAATCTCATGTTGGACTGAAAAACATACAGCACAGTCTGATTCCCGAATGAATTCATCAAAAGCTGATTCTTTTTAATGCATATTAAATTAAAATATAGATTAACTGCTAAAGGCATTACATACAATAATAATAAATGCATTTCTTTTCAAAGTTTTCTCCTTAAGAATCAATAATGGAATTTTTAAGGAATCAGAAATGGAATTTTTTCTTTGTGTGTCAGTGTGCATTAGAGACTGAATGAAGTAGAAAAAAGGGTGGCATTAAAGGGACAGGCCTAGTTTATCCAAAAAAATTGCCATTAATTACTCACCATCACGTCATTCAAAACCCTGTAACACCTTTGTTCATCTACGGAACACAAATTAAGATATTTTTGATAAATAATAGAGCTTCAAGGCACAGAAAGGTACCAAAAACAACAGACAAATTAGTCGATGTGACTCAATGTGGTTCAATCGGAATTTTATGAAGCTACGATAACACTTTTTGTGTGGAAAGAAAACAAAAATAATGACAATTCACCTCCTCCTTGTCACCCTATAGCATAATTTTGGAGAGTATCCCAACGTATGTGTGTGCTTTGATCATGAACAACATGTGTTTCAGCAGAACAGCATATATTGTTTACGTATGTGATGCTCTCCAAAATGGTGCTATAGGGTGATGCAGAGATGAATTGTTAAGTCATTACTTAGTCATTAGTAGTTTTGTAAAATTCCAATTGAACCACTGATGTCAGATGGACTAATATGCCATTGTTTTTAGAACGTTTCTGGGCCATGAATGTGTAAAGACCCTCACTGTCTATAGAGGATCAGATAGCTCTCAGAATTTTTCAAAAATATCTTCATTTGTGTTTGGATCATGAACAAAGGTCTTACGGGTTTGGAACGACATGAGGTTAAGCATGACAGAATTTAAATTTCGATATCAGCAGAGTAAAAAAAGAAAAGTTCATACACAACAGTCTTTTCTATTTTGATTTTTCTATGTGAACATGCACTAGATTGACGCTTTTGACAGCTGAGGTCATGTCTTGCATCTTTTTGCAGCATCTCACACAAGCACTGCGTTTTCATAATGCAGTATCAAGTTCTAAAAAGTGCAACTTTTGAAAAACAAGAACTCTTTTGATGTGAATGGCCCCTAAGATATTAATAGTGTTAAAAAATACAATATTTAAACACTTCTTAAAGTAAAAACATCCAAAACAGTGTCTGACTCAATGTCACTGGCAATGACTGTCTGTAAAAAGACCATCCGACTTCTATGTGTGAGTGTATGCGACAGTCTGCTTCCCTTCCACTCTCAGACACTCGTCCCACGAGAAGCTCCAGCCATGCTCTTATCACATCCAGCATGTCACAGTTCCACATGCAACCGGCATTACTTCTGCATGGCTGTAGATGTAGGTCACACAACCCCACCCACCCACTTATACCTGACACCAATAGATGGCTCGTGTTGAGGGTGGGGCAGATAGGGACAGTTCAGACCCTCCAGCCATTAAAATACTAAATTCACCTTACCAACAACAAACACCTGAGCACAACAATGAAATGGACACCCTTGTGATCACACTGTTCCAGAGGAAGCTGAGAGTAAGTTCTATTTAAACACTACCCAATGACTCAATGTAAAAAAACACTGGCGCCTCCATTACTTCCTCTAGCCACTTCAACCTAACAGCATCAATGATACGGGATTATACATCTTCTGCTTTTCATAAGCATTGCTTCTTGTTGAAACCTAAAGCCCGTTTACACAAAGGATGATAACTATAAAGATATCGATATTAGCGTCCACACCAGTGAACGACATTGTTTTATTTTAAGCATACGTATGTCTATTGCATTAAATTCTCAAGATCGTTATAGCAGGATGGATAAATTCATTCTGAAAATTACACTGGTGCCTTTATTGTTATAGCTGTGGTGTGGACTCACACTGCTATTCTTTTTTAGAATTTTTAGAACTTTCTCTTTATCGTTATCTTTATAGTTATCATGCTTGATGTGAACAGGCCAAGTGTAACCAAGTGTAACAAAAAATAAAGATCTTTCTGTAAGGTGTGGCCATGTTTAGT
>JAUMHE010000051.1:6317277-6385218 GCA_032359235.1 Enteromius mattozi
TGCATTGATAAGATCTTCATTTGGACAACTTTAAAGGTGATTTTCTCAGCATTTAGATTTTTCTGTACCCTCAGATTTCAGATTTTCAAATAGTGGTATCTCGGTCAAATATTGCCCTATCCATCCAAATCATTCATCAATGGAAAGCTTTTTTATTCAGCTTTCAGATCATGTATAAATCTTAATTTCGGAAAATTAACACTTTCTCCACACAGTGTTTTGTTGTCCAGGGTCACAATTAACTTCTATAAACTAAATTAAATCAACATTTGTGTGACCATTCTTTGCATTTAAAGCAGCTTTTGCCCACAAAAATACTAGTGTTCTAACAATTTTGTCCACCACTAAACTCGAAAATAGGAAAAATTAAGTCAGAAAAACCTGGAGATATAAACTGAAAATATTAGAATTGTGAGCTCATTTTTTTCCCTTAGAATTGAATTATTAGATATAATGCACACTCGAGGTGGTGATGCCGTTACACCTTGGGTGTGCATTATTTTCTAATAAATCAATGCAGAGTCAATTATTCCGCTTATACTACAGTTACCACACCTCAAGACATTGTTCAGATGTCGTATTTCAAGACATTCGTCAGGTTTTATCCCTTAAAACACTCTTGTGTGTAGGATTAACTTCTTATGCATCTCATCCCACGCCTCTGTTGCTAATTCCAAAATGTAATTTTAGACCTAATAACAGAGGCCTGAGCCATTGACAGTAGACTAATTCAGTTAATAATGAAGTTATTACAGAGAGAGAGATTAAGAATGTATGAATCTATGCGTCTCTTAACTATGTTCGGCAGCAGAGTCTCTAATAAAAGCCAAACTGTAAATTCACCTGTTTCAAGAACAGCGGTGTATTACCTCAGTGGTGAGAAATATTCTGCAGCTATTAAGTAGCTAAATCATTTTACGAGAGTAGAGCTGACAAGTGTGTGTCCTTACTGTATGCGTGTGCATTTTTATGGGAGAGAGGCGAAAGAGAGTATGTGCTTTAGAAAATCTAATTTTGTGGTCAAAACATGATATTTTAGCAAAACAATTGAAGGTTTTTGTTGTTTTGTTGTTGTAGTTGTAGGGACCTTTGGAATACCTGAAATCACTTGGCCGACATATGGACATGTTATATGAATTATGCATTGTTTTCTAATAATTCAGTGGCCTGCCATCAGTTATTCCTAACCTAAGCTAACCTAATATAATATAATATAATTAGTGCTGTCAACTGAATTATCATGGTTAAAATCACATCAAATAAAGATTTTTTTGTTTACATAATATATGCATTATATGTATGTATAAGTATGTATTATTATGTGCATATATAAAAACACACATATAGTATATATTACAGTATACATATACATGCATGTGTTTGTATTTATATATGCATAATATATACATTACACACATGTGAATAAAAACTTTCATATTGGATGCGATTTATCACAATTAATCATTTGACAGCATTAAATATAATATAATAAAAGATGAATTTTTAATTATATTTTAAAGCATATACAAGAAAATAATAAAACTACATTTTACATACACACACAAAGCCATCGCCATGACAGAAACCGCTTCACAGAGCACAAATAGTTTGAGGTTACGAAAGGCTGTTTTTGTTCTTGTTTCTATTCTAAGGGATTGACGGAGTGATGGACAGACACAGGCATGCATGAAAACAAGCGCACACAGGCTAGAAAAATTCAAAATGACACAGGCCAGGCAGTCAAAGAGTCAGGGGGAGAGCTCCAGGCTGTCTGAAGGTGATAGACACTGACATAAATGCTTCACACAAGACGGCAGACGCACTAGAAAGGAAGGCCCAGTCAGTGAGTATGAATGAGCATAAAGATAGTTATGACCACTGCACCCAAGGTTGCTAAGGAAGAACTATTCCTGTCATTTCACGTTGTGACGTTCTGTACATGTAACAGAAACTGCTTGCATTCTTTCCATTTGATGACTCTAAACTCATCTGTTTAATTAATAAAAATGAATGCAAATTAAACTTTCACTAGTTCTGAATTCAAAAGGCGCTGGGTATGTAAAATTCATCACATGAAAACGGCAGCGTGGCAAACCGGTTTTAGCGATTTTCATCCCGCTTTAACTAACCTGGTTGCATGCGTAATGGCTTGAATTTTTGTTCTTTGTAGGATGAATGTCAGAGAGGTCAATGGGGTTCAACACTACTGAATGTTTCTAAAGCATTTGAGCTAACAGGAAATGGAGTCAAACTCCTGCAGAGTTTAGTTCCAACCCTGCTCCAACACACATACTATGCAGTGTTCAATTAAAACTGAAGGATTTGATTAGTTGGATCAGGTGGTGTTTAATTAGGGTTGCATCTAAACTCTGCAGGGCTCCGACACTCCAGGAATTGAGTTTGACACCCCTGCTATAGGAAATGTCATAACTAAATCTTCCTCCATTTGGTTATTCAAAATCAACCATGTATTTCTGATATAATTTTTTAAGCAACAAATATAGATGTTTCCAGTGTCGTTTCGATTTAAGGGCTCTTACAGAGTGAAACTGGCTTTTTTTGCACCATCTCCTGTCTTTGATATCACAGCTCAGGACAGTCACTTCTAGTGAAAGTCTTGAGACTGTGAGTTCCTGTGGTGTGATGAGCGAGTCAGCGTTGTCATAACATCATTTCCCTGCAGCTCCATAACGATTAGTCATATGGTGATTGGCTTAAAAACTTCCCATAAGCAATAAAGGCAGATTTCAAAACCACTCTTAAGCAGGCAGTATTGATTTACTTTGCTATGAACAGCATTTGATAGTGATTTTAAAATTCATGACTGAACTTTTTAATTTATGCTAATCAATGTGGTATGGACCACTTTACGCGTTTATGCAAATTGCACATTTATTTAGGTAGTTGACGTTTCCATGTGTCCTATGGTGTGAAAGAAAAATGATAAAAAAAGTCAAATTTTTATTTGTCAACTACACATTTCTAATTGTAATATGCTTTTAAACCGTAGTCATAACAGTTGGAAATTCTATATAGAACATTAGAATGTGTGTATTTGCAATATAACAATATTACAGTTAAATGGCAAGTAAAATATTTAATCAATGCACAGGACAAGCAAAACCTAATTAATATTAATGAGCTAAGCCAGTTCCATAAACAATCAGTGGCACTGTTGCTTAAAACCTGGATGTGTGGTGATAAATATAAATTCTAAAAACAACAATGGAGCTAAACGTTAAGCAATGAGGCAGTGGTTCTTAACCAAGGGCCCAGGGCAACTATATAGAGCCCGAGCAAACTTCCAAGAGGGCCCGCAGTATTTAAATTTAATACAAATTTGATATATATTAATACTACCAGTTTCTATTAAGAAAGACATTCTAAAAGCAAAAAACTTTTAACAAGGAAATACTAAAAATTTTGAAAATGCTTTGTATATTGTGTTGGACATCATGGAATGCTTGGGTGAAAAAAAAAAAAAGGCAAGCGGTGAACTACAGCCTGCAGTGAAAGATGTTCAATCACTATTTGTGAATTCAATGAAAACATGTTTTGGGGCAAGAAGAGAGGGTCTCATTTAGTGCAGAGAAACAGCACAGGGTTCTGTGAGCCCCGTAAGGAGAATAATCACGGGTCTGTGCGTGCAGCTAACCTAGGTCTCCTGGGAGGAAGAACAGCCAGATGCGATTTGCAGCATAATTCAATTGCATACTGTATTTTAGGTCACAAAGGGCGAATAAACTCATTCCTCCACATGGATTTCCAAAGCACTCAAAACGGCCCTCTAATGTCTCGCCCCTCCTGTACATGTCCTTCTCCATTTCTCTCAACAGCTTTGGCTCTATTTCTTTTTTTTTTTAAAGTGAAAACATGATGTGTATCTAGCAAACAATGTGCTATTTCATTGTCTTCCACAAACAAAGAAGAGCAGGAGAAATGGGAGGGGGGAAAAAATGGAGTGTGTGTCAGCACCAAACCACAACGTCTGAACAGGTGGTAAGTCTATTCAGTTTGCGAACAAAAACCAGGATAAAAATCACTTCCTCGTTCTTTTGCATCTACTCATGTTCAGACAAGAATGATGTGAACAGAATTCAGTTATGCTGGGGTCAAATAAAAATGCTGAGCTGGTCAGCAAATCGAGTTAAGGAACATGATGAATGTGACGCAGCTTTAATGCGTCTGTGAGAGAGGCAGGGAATTGGACTGAGAATTTCTTTGGAGGAGGAGGAGGAGATGTCAACCTCCACGTCTGTATAGCTTAAAAAAAGAACAGTCAAACGGGCTCAAATTGGATCAAATCATATAATGGCCTTGACGTCACTGAAACGCTTTCTTTCAGACCAAACAGCCTCTGGTCTCCCTGCTGGCCCTTTCATATCAAACATAAGGAAAAAAAACCGTAAAGAATCACAGAAGCATAGCCTATTCACACCAAGTGCAAAGTGCGTATCTATTAAAGTGAAAGTAAAATTCATATTGTATAACAGATGAAGCAATGCACCCTTTAGCATCAGAAGCAAGATCAACACTCTAACACAGGGCTGTCCAAACTTGGTCCTGGAGGGCAGGTGTCCTGCAGAATTTAGCTACAACTTGCCTCAACACACCTGCATGGAAGTGTCTAACATGCCTAGTAAGAGCTTGATTAGCTGCTTCAGGTGTGTTTAATTAGGGTTGGAGCTAAACTCTGCAAGACACCGGCCCTCCAGGACTGAGTTTGGACAGCCCTGCTCTAACAAATAAAAAGTCAAAGGTCAAAATCCAAGAAAAAAATATGATCTTTATTATTATTAAAATTATTATTTGAATGAGTATCTGTGTTTCTTAAAACACAAAAAGAGGCTGGACTCTCTTCTGGTAGCAACGAAGTAGATATCGTAGATATTTTCCATTTACTGACACAATTACAATAACCAAATTTTACTGACATGTTTGAGGCTGATGATCACTTTTGTGTGTTAAACACACTAACTATACACTACTTCATTAAAAAGGAAGAAATGCTAAACAATATAAAAATAATGTTAATATACCATAATGTCAATACACCAAATTACTAAAATCCACTGTAAATATACTTCTAACTATGCTATAGCAACCATCTTGGTTGGTAGAATAACAGCCACATGACAGATCAAAGTAAATCAAAAGTAGTTTTTTAACAAAGCGAGCTAAATACTTAAGGTACATAGTTTCATAAAGACACTATTGTGGTAACACGACACAAAAATGCAATTACATTAACAAAACATGAAAAATAAAATAATATTATAATACACAAAGCTGATAAGAAAAATAAGAATCTTTATTTCAACTAAAAACGATCAAATGTGAGCTGTCATAAACAACTATTTAAATGTTAATTTACAGGGATTTTTACTACCTATGTTTCGATCCATAGAACCAAATTAAACTGGAATATCGCATAAAACATTTGTGAACAAATCACCATTTCCAACCAATGAGTCCAACCAAGTCATGTTATCCCATCTCATTGTGCAAAAAGTCACATGATTTTTTTAATGTGCATGAAAGAATTTATTCAGTAAATGTAGTTACCAGCATAGTTTGTGCGCATTTTTTCTTATTGGATAAAAGGTTTACCCTACTCAAATGTTTTTATGCACATTTTTAGAATTTTATTCCAAAAAGCGCATTCAAATAGGTGGATGTAAAAGTAAATAAAATGACATTTTGTGTTTCACTTCCAAAAACTGTACTATACAATACATTTAAGTGTTTTACTGTAAAACTACATGAAAGCTCCATGAGATCAACAGTGGTATTAAGGGAAAGAACTTATGTTTTTACCCCAGCGTTTTACCATTAAAATTGCTTCTTTTTTTTTTTTTTTTTTTTTAAGTATGCAAGATACAAATACAGACTGCATTAAAAATGATTGGGCAAAAATATAGCATTCCAATAAATAATTTGCAGATAATTATCACCCTAAAAAATTCAAAGTTGCAGCTACGAGCAGTCGAGCACAGACATGCTGTGCTTCAGTCTACAATCCATTGCCTAAAATTTTAGGCAGTGAATACCATGTGACAGGCATCAGTGCCAAAGTGATGGCTGCCTCTGTGCGTGTATAATTTATAGTCACAGTTTGTCCCCCTTGATCACTGTTCCTGTCTCTGAGTGGAGCGCAGTGCTGCAGTATGACAGACAGATGGCGGACAGAGAGACTGACGGGCGAGTGGGAGACGCTGTCAACGTACAGACAGATGAAACTGCAGCAAGCAAGAGATGTAATCTCAGCACAGAACGATGACACAGACGTGCTTACTCTCAAACACACGAACAACTGAATGACTGCCTCGAGAGGGGAGATGACATCATCCTGCGTCACCAGACAGCTCGCACGCCCCCTCCCTCAAAACTAAGTCACTGTTGTTCCTGAGAAAACTCTCGCACAGTCAGCAAAGCGATGGCAGCCAGAAGAGTGGAGGGGGAGAGGAGAAAAAGGGAGTTTTGGACCTCCAAATTGCAGAGTGCAGGGAATTTTACAGAACCGGTATTGGCTGTCAGAAATAGAGCCTGAAACCCTGAAATGCAGTTCTGAAAGTAGGGGGTCAAACTTGCCCTCAAATGCCACATTTGGAGGGGGGGTATCATCCTTTAAATGTCCTGTCTACACCTGCTGTTTTATGTTATTCACTTTCTGTTATAATCAGCCGTTATGACTTTTTTTTTTTTTTCACCTTCAAACCAAACTTATGATTTCAGCCGGTGAACTTTAAATCCCATCTGGCTAGTGTGCTTTAACAACACGTCCAGTAATGTTTAAGAATTAGGTCAATAGGCAAAAATAAGCGCAACTGTTTGAACACATTTGACCATATGAGTGTCTACACTACCAAAGCAATCCAGTCTAATGCAAATTCAACGACCTTTGAAGTGGTTAAAATGGACAAGTATGCAGCCTTGTCCATAATCGGAATGACAAAAACACATCTTAACACGTGGTGCAAATAGAGCCAGGTGGAGAGCATGGAGAGTATGCAAAGTATGGATCTACTACATCCTTGGTTTCAACCTATAAAAATGTATTAGCAAATAACAGCGATGGGTCTGATCATGAACAGAAGACAAAAATTCAAAAAACAATAGAAAGAAAAGTAGAAGCACTCATAAATATGAGGAAGATATTTACAAATTATTTTTAATGTTTTGAGCTTCCTCGTTTTTAACACAGAACAATACCTATGGAAAGTTAAAATGTTCATTTCATGACAAAAGAATGGTCTATTAATAGTTATTTGATTTGTTCATGATAGTTATTAGATAGTTTTTGCGTTGTTTCCTCTTTTCCCACACTCTACATACCTACATTTCCACAACTTTATACACCCATTTCCTGAGTATTTTCCTCAAATATGAGGTGTGAACAACCAGATTTTAAATTCCACATTTGGGAGATAATTATTTGTGATGATTAACCTAAGTGACCTGCTTTATTCAGTTCTTCCCTGTAACTTTACTCAAAAAAAAAAAAAAATTATACAACAAAAATTATGTATTAAGTGAAATATTTTTCTAGAATATATTGAAAGTTAAGCTGAAATGCATCAATCAAAACCTTTTTATGATCAGTTTGTGAATGTCTAAAGTAAAGGCATTTTTCAAATATAATAATTAAAACATGAAATGAATTCCACTAACACGTACCACAGACAATACAAGGCATTTATGAATATGATTATCACCAGTACAACATTTTTTCACATGTATGATATTCTCCAAACCACGCTGAAATAATGTAAATATAATCATAATACATGAACTTTTGAGCCTATTGTGTATTCGTTTAATTACAGCTTCCTTTTTACTTTTATGCTTACAAAAATAAAATCTCTTAAACGTAGCAAAACTATATCTTGTAGTGGATCATGCAGCCATTTCCCCGCAAGCATTCTTCGACTAACTTGTTATGTAAGACTAGCCACATCACTTCCACGGTAAGATTTTATGACCTTTAGGTTGTTGTTCTGCTCAAAATTAATTTGAAATTTTCCTACTTCTAGAGGACGCACAACAATGCACATTTTGGATGTCACCATTTTAATGATATTAGACAATTCCTGACATATGTTAGTATGGTGTAATGAACAGTTCAAAAACTGAACCCTCCACACAATTTTACTCAAATTAAATTATCAAACACCATGAATACACTGCAAGTATATTCAATACAACATCACTAGACTGTTCAGATGGCGCATACGCAGTGTAGACAGTTTATAATAAGAGTGGCCTAGTTTTGCCACACCTTGCTTGTTGCCTTGTGTAAGACACACCATCTGCATGTCTAATTAATATTTCCATCTCATTCCATTACTTGTTACATGTAGACTAACAAACATTTTGCAAACAGAGCAGCTTATTATCGATTACTAAACATATCAATATACTCATGGCAAAGACACCTCATTTGCTTTGGGAATAATAGTGGGATGAAACAGGATACTGCACATTCACACTGAACACATCAAGCATCCAGTGAGCTGCTGAAATGCAAATACCCACAATACTGTGCAAAAATGCAGACCCTGGCCTGGAGGGAGAGGCTCTACTCCCTAAGCACCACTTTCAAACATTAACGCTAATACCACTGAGAGCTTTGAGAACAGCGACTAACAATGAGATTTTACTGATAAGAGGCAGTGCTAATGTCTTCCTGAGAAACTTTACGAGCACAGAGGAGGACAGATGTTTCATATATATATATATATATATATATATATTCATGCATGTGTGTATAAACAAACAATTGGTTACATTTTATTTCGATAGTCCATATACACATTCTACTAACTATGAGTAACTTTGTAACTACATGTCTACTAACTCTCAGAGTAGACTGTGTGTAAAACTCTTGTACGTATTTTAAAGATTTTATGCCGTGAACCTTTAATATTACTGTTTAGTTGATCCTTATAAGCGCTCAAGATCACAGTTGTAAACATGATGGCTTTCGTGAGGGGTTTGGCGTCACAGCATATTTGTTTCTAGACGGAACGTTAAAGATTGCAACACACCTGTCTCGGAATTTAATTCAACCAACCCAACGTCAACTTTCGAAACTCCTAAAGTGTTTCCACTTTTGTGTGCCATATGTACGCAAAAGTTGAGACTAAGACTATATATGATATGACTATGAATCATATCACACAGATTTGGATAATAATGAAATGATTTACAAGTTTTAGTCCATGTCTGTTAATGACATAATAGACCTACAAGTATAAATTAGCATTTATGCAAATATAAAATTTACTTTTTGTTTCTATTTTAACCTAATAATCCTTTCTAGAAAGAGAAAGTCCTTTCTCAACTTCATTTTGAAAACATCTTCACTGTTTGCATTCAGGTTAAAGCAGTCAAGAATGTTTTTGCCAGTCTGTGAAGCAAAGCTAACGGTCATTCAAAAAGGGAAAAAAAAATAATATGTCCAGCCCCAGCTGTTCTAACTGGAAATACATCACTACATGAAGACCAAATCAATGTAGTGAACAAAAAAAATATTTTTTTTTTAAAAGTATCATTGCATTTTATTATAATACATATACAACTCTATATAACAATATAATTTGTATATTGTCCTTTTTTTATTTAATATTCTCTTTATCTCTACTTTAGCCTAGTTCATTGATCTCCAAATCAAACAATTCATTCTTTGTGTTTTTGGAAATTGAGAAATAGTCGTAGTATAAAATGTTTTTTTATTAATCTGCATTAATCAAACAGAGATCCTGCTTTTGGAAACAACACACAATCTTAAAATATCTATAAAACTTTTGATAATATTAGCACATCCTGAGACCAAGGTTAGTATCTCATTAACAAGTATGTAATCAAGAACTGAAACCACTCTTTATCAGTATCAAAGAAGAGTATCGATGAAAATGCAAATGTAAACATGCAATACATTTTTTTTTATTTATAGTACTTGAATTACGTCACACACTGTACATGCAAAATTAGACAAAGCATTATAAAGTGAATTTGCAAGTGCGTTTGAATTTTGACCGCAATGTGCTTGCCATTGACTTTCAATGAGACTGATGCACATTTCACACTCATTGCATATATCATACACAGTGGGCAAAGTCTCAAAGTTAAACACAAGCTCTTTTTGGCAATATACCACCATCATTCAGTGTTTACATGAAATATAAATAAACCTGGATCATTTCACTTGCGAACTGCTTTTCTCCACATCAAAGTTCTGGGTTATCTAATCTGATTTCGGCTCATATTTTCAGCTACAATTATCAGCCAAGTGTTTTTCTTTTCATGGGGTCTTTAAGAAACCTATACTGTATACACAAGCTAGATTGCACACCTTCAACCAGAGGCCTTTCTTATCATAATTACGTGCTGTCACAGTGTCTTTAGACGAGAAGATGGCTATCATTACATGGCACGTCCTTCGCTTCATTAATACACATTAAACAGCCTCAACGAAAACCTAGATATGCAATTGAAATATCCAGCTTCCCCCTCAGGCCCTCCCACGCATAAGAAACAATTGCGGCAGATTTTTGGCATGCAAGTTATCTATTGTTAAAATGTCTGCGGGAAGTTGTGATACTGTGATAACAATGTCACACCGCTGGATCTCTTTTCAACACAAGACCGCTGTTGCTGCACCAACTCACAACGTGACACTTTTGTATGGAAACTCCTCAAGCACACTTGACTGTAGCTGGAACAAGTAAAGTAAAAAGAGAGGTTGGAGCATTTGGTGCAATTCCCAGTCAGCAGGGATGACCCAGAACTGCTGCCACCCGCAGGCAGTTGCATCCACAGGGGTTAATTAGCCCAGCTCGCTGTCGACCTAACCAGCGGTAGCACCATGGCAACTCCAGCACACCTGAGCACTGTCTGTGTGTGCGCGTATGTGTGTTTTTTGCACACTCATCCCTCTCAGTGCCAGCTTGTCCACGCTAAACAGCTTAAATAGAAATTCTATATTCCGATGCCAGGGGAGCAAGTCTACAGCTGACAAAACAGCAGTGGTGAATTTCCAGAAATGGCCTACATCTCTAACTACAGATGAGATGGATTAGTGCAGACTTTGCCTCACGTTACATTATTTACATTTCTTTTT
Source organism: Enteromius mattozi (assembly GCA_032359235.1). NCBI lineage: Eukaryota > Metazoa > Chordata > Actinopteri > Cypriniformes > Cyprinidae > Enteromius > Enteromius mattozi. The sequence continues at coordinate 6,328,400 of JAUMHE010000051.1, forward strand.
ACCTGAGCGGCTTCAATTACTGAATCCAACAACTTATCACACTGACGGAAAACGCAAGCCTCTGCCAGCGGTTCCCTCACCCTTGTAATTCAGATGCCAGCAACATGCTGAGACAAGAGCATGACCTCTGCAGGTCACTAGTATTTTTGGACGGACCTCTACCACTGAAACACCACTAAAAATATTCGTTGAAAAAGCCAAAAGTTGACTGTAAAGAGAAAGGTTTGGTGTACTAAGATGTAGAAAATAAAGGCCTCGATAGACTTCAAACAAAGTTCTTTTTCGTTTTTCGTTTGAGGGCAAAAAGATGTTCGAAATGGCTGAGTGACGGTATACTGTTTCTGAACATTCTGACACCCCCACGCAGCTGGAGGCGGGGTGTAGATTAATGTAAAAAGTTGTATTGTATACCTTTTTTAATTCACTTAACAAGAAGAACGACGACGACAGCAGCAGTATGGCGTAATATTTATCTGCTTACTACCTTTCCTTTCATACTTTTCATGGCTTTGGAAAACTTGCAGCTGATGTTTCTCTACGTTGCTTTTAAATCTGGGTCATTCACATAAGCTTCGTTGTAATCTAGGAATTAATTGCTTTCGCCGAACTTTTAAAGTCTCACCACGAGTGATTGTCCAGGTGCGGATATGTGGCAGCTCAGCTATATATATAGTGACTGGAGATGTTGCTCCCTTGTCTGACCTCGGTTGAATGACAAATGATCCTGGAAAAAAAAAATCCTGCATCAAAGAAGGTGGAGTTTCGGAACACACCCACCGATTGTCTAGCCGCCTCGGACCAATGGTGGCTCAAAGGTGTTCAGAAGCCAAAACGAACTCCCCAAAAAATATATCTTATATCATCTTATCATCTATATCTTATTTATATCTTAACAACTGAATATGCCAGTGTATTTTTTAAACACACACACATATATATATATATATATATATATATATTTTAATTATATGGTTTTATATAGTTATAAGCAAAACATCAAATTAAAGAAGCGTTTAGTTTTATCTGATTAATCAAAAAATAATCGCCCAACTAATCGATTATCAAAATAATCGTTAGTTGCAGCCCTAGTTCTAAATGACATCATTTCAGTTTGTTCTTCGATTTCTTTTGAAGTATATCAGGGCCTTAAAGGTGTAGTGAAGCTTAAATTTTGATTGGGTCAAGCTTAATTAAATAGTCTGGTGGATCTGGGCAGGTGTGCATACAATATGTGCACATAATTCTGAAAAATAAAACACCAATAACCTTGTTGTTAGAGCACTGACTTATTGCGCAACATATATACTCGCAGCTCCACTCTCTTCACCCAATGCGTTTGGCCAAGTCATGTAATTTCACCTCAGCTCAGAGTGCTTTTATGATGCGAGATTAATGTAAACAGCCCACTGTGAACACCTTTGTAATTCGTTTCAATTCGCTTTGTGAATTTTATGAATGATTATTTTAGGTTCAAGTGTGTGTAAGGATTTGGAAAAAGGCAGAGTACAGATATTTCTAAAGCATGCGGTGCCGCATGTGCTGTTCAAACCTATGCTCAGAATTGAATCCAGAGAAATCATAATGCATTCTGGAAATCTCAGAATCGATGCTGAATCATTTCTCGATTTGCGATGCATCGATGTCTCATCCCAGCCATAATAAAAAATAAAACAGCTAAACCTTTCAACAAATCTGCAACCTCTAAATAAATAAATAATCCTTGCTAGTTCCAGGTCACAACCACTATGAATGAACTGCCAGTGCGAGTCAGCTCATGAATCACTTTTAAACTCAAGAACAACTGTGTCATTCTATGACTGCAAGTTATTGCTGTCATTCATGACCTTGCTGCAGGGTTCGCATAAGGTTTATAAGACTTCAAGGAATAGCTCACTCTGTCATCATTTACATTTACTCTTTTGAATACAAAAAACACTTAAAGAATGTTTGTGATCCTACAATAAAAAAACAAAAATGAGGTCTATACGTTTCAAGCCCCATAAAAGTACAGATTAAAATTAACCATTGAAGTTATTTGGTTTACCGCACAACACTGAAAAGTGAAAATTGACTGCGAGGCTGATAAAAAACATTAGTTTTAGAGCAATAAATAACACATTTAAAATATGAAGGGTATGTTTGTTCAAATACTTACACTGTATCACATGACTTTAGTCAAAATGCCTATTCATAATTAACCACAATTTTATTTTATTTTTTTAATTAGAAGAAAGAGGAAGTAAAAACAGTTCTTAAGTTTGATTTTTGTTTTTGTAACCTGATCATTTTATGGGTTTGTGTGTCAAATCCTTTGTGCAAAACCCCTATGGAGTAGGCTAATGGCGGACAATGATAAATGGTTTAGACTGTCATTTTAGTCAGTAAATTTAATTTGGAGGTGAACCACTCGTTTGAATCCTTGTCATTTTTATCTTACAAAACCTGTATTCTATTGTGCTCATTTCTGTTGGAAACACCTTATGGAAAAAAAAAACATTCCTTTGAAAAGCAATCTTAATGTTTTAGCATTACAGGTTGTGGAAAGGTTAAAATAAAGTCAGACATATTCATCTACACAAACCATGCACAGATCTGGGTCGCGGTTAGCACACATTCTCGAGGTGTAGCAGAAGCCATTAATTACTCCACTCACACTGAAAGTGGGGTCTAGAACTGGCAGATGGTGACCTAATACAAGAGGACGGTCCTGAAGGAAAGTGCCATTGATTTTCTCCTTCCTTTCTAAACAGGGGCCAGATGGGAACAGTGCCTCTTATTGACGCAACACTTCCACTTTCAATGCCAATTCAGCCAGTGAGCTTCACCCATTGTAAGGAGGCAACCCCAAGATGTACGGACAGGGGCTGAGCTAATCCGTTTCTGTTTTCCTCACAAAGGTGGGGGTTGGGCGGTTGCAGATGGCCTGATTGCAGATACAAACATTTAATTTCAAAAGTCCAGGTAACGTTGTGCCTTGACCGCTATGCTAAAATTAGAGCAGGCGTTGTAAGTAAGCAACTAGTATTCCTTATTTTGACTGAGTGAGACTTCCCCACAAACCACTGCTCCACCAACAAATGATGTTTAACACCAACAGTGAGATAAATCCCAGGCCGTTATGAGGAATGAAAGAAAGAACTATTTTGTTTTAATATTGTATCCGTGAATATGGGACACAACATCAGCTATCCCCTTTATGGGAATTCCTACAGAAAAAAAGAAAAGCATCCTTTTTCTACAATGTCTTTAAGCCAGAATGTTATTTTTAAATGTACAACAGATGCAGAAGTGTTATTATTTTAAGGCCAAGTGACATTTAAAATAATAAGGGGGAATTCCAGTGAAAAAAAAATCAACAAACTGGAAAAAAAGACAGACTCAAACAAATTCAATGTCCCAGTTCACCTCAAAGGTGGGGTTTATGCTTTTATAAGACTACAGGCCGTGGAAAATCACAACTGTATTTACAAGCATTTATATATTTTGGGGGGGGGGGGGGGGGTTCATAAATTTCTTGGTGTACTCATGTCATAATGAAGAAAAAGGCTAAAACAAAAGATTGAAATTCTTAAAAATATTATGCAGCTTTGGTATATTTTAAAATTACAACAAAAATGTGTGAACGTATAAGTTTAGTCAGTTTAGTTTAGTCACTTTATTGTCCACAGGTGGAAATTTGTCTTTGGCTTCACTACACAAATACATTTAACGTCACATAATTTACATAAAAGACAAGAAGTAACATCATCTCCTCATCGCACACTCAGGATCCTGTGTAAAAATTTACAACTATTTTACATTTAGAAAATAAATATTTTTTTATAAATCTGCTTCGCTATAATTATTCGAAAAAACTTTTGTCTGCCAAAGTCATGTGGTAAACTTCTTAAATCTTTTTATGACAAGGCATTGTTAGGTTAGGTAGTGGCCTGTATTGTCTTGTGGTGCAACTGCCAAAATAACTGATATTTATGGAATTTTGTAAAAAAAATAAATAAATCAATAAATCAATAAAAACAATACATTTTAACTGTTCGTGAACATGGTATGAAGGATAAAAAAAATAAAAGACACTAAATGTACTTCTGAAAAACAATTTGTTATTGTAACGTGACTAAGACTAAGTGACTGACAGCAATGCCACCGGGACAGGTTGCAGCTGGAGGACATCCACTCGACCCACAACAGAGCGATCAATGCTGGGGAAGTGACATCACACCCCTGGAGACATTAATGGGGGGAAGCAAAACAGTGAGCAGCAGGAAGGCCACGGCTCAGGAGGCTATTTTTGCCTCTCTGAGATCTGAATCAGAGCACCACTATTGTTTTGGTTGGTGTCTGTCCACTGACAAGTAAGATGAGCAATATCAAAAGAACGAGAGCCAAAATGTGCTGTTACTCCTGCTTTTCACAACCTCTGACTGTCTTTTAATACAGAAACACAGCGTCCTGCCTCCAGTTATGCAAACAAGCCTTTTCAACCTTTATGCTGCTTTATATGCGGGTCAGATAACCTATTAAACTCCAAATTTCATGCTTTCCTCCATAGATGTGAACAGCCTCCCAATAAAACTGATACAAAATTTTTTTACATTTTAAATACTTATGCATCATTAAAAAATTACATGAGCGGTCTAATACGTAATATTTAAATTCACCTATGTTCCAAATTGTGTGTTTTATCATAAATTTTTCACATTTGATTAAATAAACACATCAATTTTGATTAATATTTGATTAATCATTCTAAATAATTAAAGAACTGCTGACCAGACTGGACAAATATGGATAAACGGTTTTAGTATTTTACTTTTAATCTGAATGTTTCTATAACCTATTCTATGTTTAACCTTGGAAAAGTGTGTTCCTTTCTCTCTGGGTACAGTTCATGAATTAAAATGATGAGTTCCAATCACATAACATTCAGTTAATGCTTTGTATATGAGGTTCAATGTGTTTTTAGCTTAGTGGGTTTATTAGAAACAACAGGAATGAAAAAAGCCCACTTGACCAAAACGAAAAAAGTTATATTTATGGATTACAATTACACATGGAAAATCAAATCATCTTTCGTCTGATTTCCATTTAACATAGCTCTACACAATAACAAATCCAAATGTTCAAATATAACATACATTTAATTAAATCCTTTATTCATTTCAAAATTCTTATCAATATCCATAGGTTTCATCAACAGATTTAAAAAAAAATAGTGTCTTTGAACGCTTCTCAAAAGTAATTTTGCATCAAACTTCTAGGTAGAAGCAATACATATTTTTTTAATGATCAAAAGCACTGAATTAAGAAAAAAAACACCTGAAGAACAACTGAATTAACTGACAGGGTCTAAAAAGTTGTCAGCGCAATTCTTTGATGAATGGAGTGTTTGAAGAATACGGCATTTACCGAAAACAAACAGAAGAGCATCCTTTGCTTAAAACTTGAGCTGTTTAGAAACATTAAAAGTTCTATAGTGATTGCAAATGGTAGTATATAATGTAAATGGCCTTAATAGGGTCACTCCTTTACAGTCACGGGGGATTCTGGCTGCAGTGGTGTCTGTTTGCAGCTGTCCCAACATCCCTGATGACACACTCGCCCACAAAACACTGCACCACATCGACACCGCAAGATCTAAATCACTGACTTTCAAATGAGGTCATGTCAAAACAACATGTGAGTGACATCTGGGAAAGAAACACACATATACAACCATTTAAGTCCAATAAAAAGAAAGAGGAAAATGGGACAAAGCAATTGTATCAGCATATGAGGTCATCCAACAGGTAGATCACATGGTGTGGTATTACAAAGAGAGCACAGCTTTAGCTGTCTGGGTGAGCTGCTCTTCTGACAAGAGATACAAACCCAACCCATCAGCGGAGTGCGCAAGTATGCAGAGGACAAAATGACAACAAAGCCCTGTGTCTCTGGAGGCATTACATCACCAGCGTCCCCATATTAGATTCATTGCGACGGTCTGGTATTTCCTCTTGATCTTCAGAGACAGTAGTGACACAAGGTTTCACGAGCCTTCACTTTTCTAACCAATATCAAAGGCAATCTAGATCTCAAACATCAGTGCAAATCAGCAAACATCCATTGCATTTCTGATACACAGGACCAAATCAGTAAAAAATTCTTGATGATTATGATTATGTCTAAGGGTGTATTCACACCAGGAAAGTCTGCTAGTTCACTTGCTTTGGTCCAGACCAAATACAATGTTTAGTTTTCTTTCACACTGCCTTTTCTGCAAGTGAACCAGAACTTGTAAACACATATGCTAAGGTCTTTTATTCATTGGACAGAAATTCTCAAATGGGGAAAAACAGGAAGTGCAAAAACATGCTAATCAGATATTTCTTAGTGCAATTTTTATTCTTTTCCTGATGTTATCAGATACTAACGTAATATGAACAAACTTATGAGCATCAAATGAGACAATAGATTAAGATGTTGTAAATACGACTTAGCGAAAAATAAAATCGATAGATATAAAATACTTAAAGCATATTAAAATATTAGCTTAAACATTTCACCTAGATAAATGTGTGCTATTAGGCACATAACCAATGGTTTGTGCAGAGAGTGAAAGCAGGCGTGCTTCAGGACATCAGTGGAAACAAATTAAATATGCCTTAACTGTTGCTCATAAAGGTATAGTTGGGAACTCTAAAGGGTCTATTTTTATTTGTATGCACTCACAATATCAAGAAAACATTGTGTTTTTAATAAAGAAAACTAATAGGATGCACTTGCCATCTCGTTCTTGAACAGGAGCGAAACTCAGTGATTTCCTTTAAGACATGATATCTATAGATAGCTTTGAATTACTACAAAACGCAGTCTTTCACATCCAAAACGAAAACATTTTCATTACGTAATATGTAAAAATGCATTTCTTTCTAAAGGCGAGTCCAATAAGGAAATGGCAAATCAGGATTTTTAACTTCATATTTGTGACACTGAGTCAGAAAACACTAGTTTATTAATAAATAATTCAAATATCTCTATATACCATTTTCCCCAAACACATTTATTTTAACATTTGCTGGTGTATTGTGGCAAGCTTCAGTCTATTTAGTGCGCTCATGTCACGTTGCTGTGCGCCATGGCCACGAAAACTCACAATTGGAATGCGTTTATAAGCATTGTGCTTTAAAAACAACTTGATTTAAGCTACTGAAATGCAAACAGCAGCACTGTATGCGTGGGTTGTATGTTTGGAAGCAGACCGAGACCACTTCTTCAGCTGGGTCTTGGTGCGGTTGTTTGGTCCGCACCAGAGTTTGATTGCTGTATTTACATCTGCCCAAAAGGTCCACACCAAAGGAGGAAACGAACTTGAGTTTGGTTGTAATCGAACCAAACAAGACAGGTGTGAAACGTGTGGATATGAACTTGGTAAGAAAAGTTCCTTAAATTACCAAGTTTAATCTTAATGAAAAACAGAAATTGTATTTTTTAATACTGTTAAATATTGTTTGCATTATAGTGCAACCTACAAGCTAAAAATAGTTTTGGTTTATTAAAATTTATTTATTTTTTTTACATTAAGTCAAAATGCTTTTACAAATGTCATCAATTAACAATTTACAAATATGTTTGCCTTTTTGGGGAGTTGTGCCGCATGATATTTTAAGGAATATGCAGGAGTCATATCTATTACATAACTTCCTGTTTTAGTGGGGGTTTTTTTTAACAGTTGCACCACATTATTTGTCTGTGGAAGATACAAGTTCTTCAAATATTATATAGTAAAGTGATTTTGGTATATAGTGAAGTGGTTTTGTTATAATAGGTTATAATAATGAAAGATCGCATAAAACTACTACTTTCATACTATTTTAAGAATTGCATTTTTATGTATTTCTGACCAAATTAATACAGCCACACACACACACACACACAAAGATTGTCTGCAGCAAGGTGGAACTAAAATTTGGTGATCACCATAACCACATCATACGTTAAAAACAAGAGGAACCAAGTGACTTCCATCTAGATGGCCTGCCGATGGTTTTCCCCACCAAACTGGATGAACAGGTGGATCCTCCCCCATCTCATAAGAATACATCAGTTTTAAACAATCCAACACAAGTGACTCTTTTAATCAAAAACGCTGTAACACCTGACACTTCCTTCAGTGTCAAATGTCCTCTGAGAACTAGGTTAGTCTATATGAGGAGGATGGGCTAAAAGAGTTTCCCATTACTGCTCAAACAGAGTGAGAGGGGAATGTTTTTCACTTCCAGTTTCGCAAGGATATAGACAGAACAACTTGAGTGTTGCCTTAATGTCACAGCAGCAAAGATTCCTGCTCATTTCTGACCAATGCATTTCTGGATAATGCAGCAAATGACAGGGGAGTTACTCATTACATGTAACAACACTTGAAGATCTTGTCTTTTAAGTTCCCACATCTTGATCTTTCTGATTATCTGGCATCTGGTCTATTATCTGAGAAGAATGCAGTAACAAATGCAAGGCTCAAATAGGAATGAGACAACAATTCTGAATCACCCAACACATTTTTCAGAGGCCACGAGTGCACAGGTCTGCTGAAAGGATGACAATGTGGAGAGATAAAAGCAGTAAGAGAGGGATGAGGGTGTTGTTTTCGCTTTAGACTGGAAAGAACAAATCGCTATTCAGCTGAGAACTTTTGCTCGCTCACCACCCACACTGAGAAAGAGAATGATAAACCGAGGGAGTGAGAGGGAAAAAAAATGGAGAGAGAGGCGATCTCGACTGGAGACTCTTTACAGCTTTGCCTGTGGCAGTGTTTCATCTTTTTCCTTTGAAAGTGACTTAGAAGAGCTCAACTTCCTCTATAGCCTTCTACCACTGCCAAAGAAAAAAAAGGCCCTTGGGAATGACCCATCATGCTACTGATGTTTTGTCCCACTCACTGTTAGAGAATCAAAACCCCAAATGATGTATCTCAGTTCTGAAAGAAAATAAACACCTTGAAACAATATCTCCTACATATATATATATATATATATACACTTTAAGCCCCTAAATACGCTATAAGTGAAATTAAAGAACGAACTGGTGCTCATTACAAACAAAATAAAGCTCAAATAAATTTTATTTGGCGCTTTCCAATAATGCTTCATGGCTCCATCACCTTTGACATGGTAATCTTTTTCGATTCATTTCTTCTGTACAATCCGTGGAGATTAGACGAAAGTAAAAACATGAACACACTGGAAAGCGGATTTTACAGCAGAATCTATAGTTGTAATTTTAATTGAAAGCGACACTGGCACTATTTTGTCATGCTTAAAACACTGTAAAACTGGATGTTCAGAATGTTTGCTGACAGTATATCGCTCCTCAGGCATATTGAACTTCTTTTTAAATCTCAAGCAAAGAACAAACAAAAACTTTCCTGGAAATATACAGGGGCTTTTGCACCAGAGGAACTTTTTTATAGTTCCTTAAACTATTAGTGGAGGTACCCGCTTTTTGCCGGGAACTAGAAACATATTAAGCTCAAGGAACTCCATTTGGGGGAACTAAATTAGCTTTTTACTTCAGAGTAGAATCTAAAACAGTACTATAAAAACTACTAGCCATGTAGTACGCTGATTGGCCAAATGCATACTGGCTGCCTGGCATTTTTAAAAAAGCCATGTAAAAATATTTACTGCATGAAAATGGAAAACAGCGATACCTGCACTTAGCTACCTGTAGCCATGTGTTCTTTTCTCAGCCTTAATGATAGGTAACACCGCAAGTTGTCATAGGAGATTAATAGCGTTTTTCCACTGCACGGTACGGTTCGGTATAGCTCGCTTTTGGAGGGTTTTCCAACGGGTACAGTACTTGGAACTATTTTTTTGTAGTTTCAAGCGAGCCATACAGTTACCAAAATGTGACATGTAAACCCTGCTGATCACTGATTGGACGAGGAAAATCAACACTATTGAACTTGCTCCTTAAGATAACCCGTAACAAGAAAAAAAACACACAGAATAATATAAGTAGACTTTGACAGATTAATTGCCACTTTGAATGTTGTGCACCTTTTAATTGTGCAGCTTTAGCATGCCGTGTAACATTCCATCTACAGTACGTTGTCATGAAACACAACAAAAACAGCTCCGATCACGGCATCACTGCTTGTTGACAACTGTAAACGCCGCAAATAAATCCTTCGCTGTTGGCAGCTTCAGAGTTCCTGCTGCCGGTGCTAATGCAACCAGGAAAACGCCAGAGCGGGAAACTGGTTGTCTAGGAACCATAATGCTGACTAGTTCCTAAAACTGAGCTCGTAGAACTACAGGATGCAAAAGATTCTTATCAGGGCCTTTAGAAGGACTACTACTGCCTTCATCCACAACCAAATAAAAAAGACCCTTGGGACAGACCCATCATGATATTGAACATTCACTGTTAGAGAATCATAACCCCAAAAGATGTAACATCTTGGTTTTAGGAAGAGCAAATAAACACATAGAAAAAAAATCTGCTCCTGGATAAAAACTGTGTGGGAACCAATCAAGGTCAAGCGATCTGCCATCGACTTACTCTCATAACTAGAAGAGACAGTTACTGCCCCTAATCTGCCACTTTATTGTTTGTGTTCAGAACCCCACTGAGCCATTTAATACAACTGTACTGGCAGCTTGTTAATCCCTGAACCCAGTCTAGACTTAGCAGGCTCTTCAGCATATGGCCTCTGCATATGTTGCCCCGTTCCTCTCTCCTGGCCTCAGTCTCTATGGCTGTGCTTCAGGGCCTTCTAATTAAATTTAAACAGATATACGGTGTCCTTGCAGCCATTTCTCTGGTTAGCATTTTACTGAACCAAATGCTCAGTGCAATTTAAGCAGAATGCTGACCACAGAGGCTAACAGCTCTGAGAAATGCAAAAGAGATGGCCAAAATCTTAAATGCCTCAGACAGACTGGCCATTAAAGCGGAGTATGACGCAGCAGTAGGATGTGAGATGGAATTTTAAAGACGAACGCTTCAGACATCCGGTGCAGCTCAGTTGCTGTCATACTGCGGGGTGACACATGCTCCTCCATGTGCAATTTACAAACTATATGGGGCTACTGCGACTGCGTCTCCCTAATGGCGCCCTCCAGACAGATTTGATGGGAGGGGCTGTGGTCCCGACATCTGCATGATGCTGTGACCTTTCTTTTGGAGGGGGTATGTTGCATAGCACTGTTACCTTAGCACAATGACACCGGCCATTACAGCTGCCAGACATTTCATAGCTAACAATCCCAAGAAGAGACCTGTCCTGCCTTGCAAAAATGGACATTATTAGTTGGAGGCTTTTGACAGAATTTTCTAGACACACAATGAGCTCAAAAATCGATTTTCTATATTTGGTCTTTTTCAGCTACATTTATTGCCAAAATAGGCAAACAGCAAATACAGGGCGAAGTGGCCAAAAATATATATTTTATACTCTAGAATTTTAGCCTTTGACCAAAGAGGTACAGAGACACAGACTCCTGTCTTGCCATCAAATTGATCAATTTGTTATACTAAATCATTTGTATAACAATTGAAATGTAGGTGAAATGGCTTGACACAAAAGATACAGCATTTTATGCCAAAATTCAATATGACTGACTAAGTCTTAAAAGCCCAAGAAAGAGATTTAGGTCACATTTTTTAAAGATATATCAAATCCAAAAAGACAAGGAACAAATAGCATTCACACTCAAATGAATCTCATTTCCCCCAAACAATATATATGCCTCACAATATAAATTAATGAATAAATAAATAAACAAAATTATATTATATTATATATATATATATATATATATATATATAAACTTTACATTTCCCTTCAAGCCAGGAAAAGGGGAAAAAAATTATATGATAGAAAAAGTAGGAATAACAGTATGCCTACATGAAGTCCAGAGCATTGTGCTAACTCATTGCTCAGAAAATTTTACATTTTCTGAAGGTTTTATCCAGCAGACACATATAATCACAAAAATATTCTTTTCCATGCACAAGCCACACCATTCATTCTTATAAATGTCATGCCCTTTATGCAAGAAACAGGGAGGCTAAAGTGTCGCCCAGATGCGTGTCTCTGAGATCACAAACATGCTCTGCATAGAGAGCGATCTGCTTAGGCTCAAACCAACCCGCCCCTTATGTGTCAGCGGGCGTCTTGTGTAAAATTAAGCAAAATGACTACTGTGCACACCAATGTAAATGCTACGCCAGTCTAATATCCGAAGACAGACTCGCTTCTGATCACAGGGTGTGTTAAGTATCGGTTTTCAGCTCAGATTTGCCATCTTGTTAAACTGGGAGGTCAGCAAGAAGTTAATGAAAGTGTCATTAAAAAGTCGACATTTAGTCCACAAAATTTTTGCACACAAACTCAATTTTACTGCACACTGTTTTTGGGATATTGTCAACTTACATTTATTGCTAGTTAATGGGAATAGTAAAACACTGTTGTGCAGAATCAATCATTTTGTTTTGGCAACAACAAACAAAAAAAACTATCAAGTTCTGCTTTTAAAATGCCAACATTGACTCATGGCCACAAACTGCAACATAACATATTGATGACAATGGATTTTAACAGATTCACCATAAATTGATTCCACTAAGCAAGTAAGAAGTCTGTCTTGGTTTTCAGGAATTAGACAGGTCAGGGTCTGTAAAGGGGGTGTGTTGGTGGTAGTGACAGGTTTGTCTCCTTCACGTGCATGTCTCAGCAAGTCAAGAACCATTTTAAACACAGCCTACATTTTACTTTCATTGAAAAGGGGTCAAAGATTTGTACATCCACTCATCTCTGACAGAGACATGTCACTGACCACACACAGAGCCTAGAACACACTCATTAGGAAAACATTCACTGCAATTTAGTGGAACACTGAGTTTCATCTCAACACACAATGCAGCTTCTCATTTTGCTATTATGTAACCTGCTGGTAAAACAGCCGGCAGATATTGTAAATAGCATTTTTGCATAAAAAGCATGTTGATTACCTCTTAATAACAGTATATTAAAACAAAGAGACAAAGCTATTAAAACCTTACATACTGTGACAGCGACGCTCCCAACACCCTGCCAAAAGCCTCATGTAAACCATATAGCAAAACTTCAACCTCTAAAAGACTGAATGAAAGCTGTGCTTGACACAAACATAACCTTATTTAGAGTAGAGGATATTTAATTTTAATGAATGACAACGAGGCTGCGATCAGCACGGGCCGATCAAAGGTTTGTACTGCTTTGTACTTGTGTGTCAATCAAAGACAACACAGCTATTGTTAGGTATCCTATACATCTATACCTAACAGTTTCACATAGTGAAAAATCAAATATGGCTTCTACATGAAAAAAATATGACTAAAATCAGAAAACATGTGTTTAAAGTTTGACTCAAGCCTCTCACAATTACACTATGACTAAATCTGAAACCCTGAAAGTCCCAAGGGCAAGGAAATGGTTTAAGAACAAATATAACCAGAATTTAACTGTAACAACCCAAAAAACTATTGGAAAAAATGGTTTACTACCTTTCATCTTTAGAAACCAAAGGTCCAAACTCTTTCTGAGATTCATAAGACGCATACTCTTGTGAAGAGAAAGAACTAATAATCATCTTTTGGAGTGGCTTGATTTGTAATGCCATTACTCATTATGTCATATAATCCTAATTATGTATTTTTGTAAAATGACACTGGGAGTGGACACATATTTCAAATGCAGGTTTGTCGTCCCATCCCATATTAACCATAGCAACCAGAGCTTCCGCCAAACTTGGCATTACTCACCACTGACAAACAAACTAAACTAAACTAATACATGACAATAACATAAAAAAGTCTCTCTGAAGAATTTCTGCAGGGTTCAAACGCCCTTGATGCCCTTACCTTCAATGGCAATGACGTGCTCTCGGATCTGATTCTGCAGCAGCGGATCCTCCACCCGCTCCAGCAGCTCGTAGATCGAGTAGATGTTCGGATGGACGGACTCGAACCTCTGGATCTCAGCTCTGATCGCGGATGAGTTCGCCAGGTGCTGCTGATAATTCATGTTTGCAATATGATCTCCTCCAGTGGAATCCGATAGGCAATTATCTAAAGAGTGTTTGCAGTTGATTTAGGGATACTGATATGCTGTAAACACAGGAGCGAGATCAGATGTCCACATGAGGTCTGTGGTCAGCTCCAACGATTTTGTTCAAAACAAAAAACTATAAATGTTCCCAAATGTACACTGGGTATGCGATCGCAGATGGCAGAATAACTTGTGAAAATGTTAAAGATTAGGTATGAAATCACTTAATGCGAGACAAACTAACATCTAGCGGCGACTCTGATATCAGTGCAAGCGATATTGAAGTATATGTGTATTACAACAGAAGTCCAGACGCTGGAGGGAGATCTGCAGCTGTCCGGATCTGAAATCCCAGGACACAGTCATATGCCCCATATCCTTATAAATACAGCATTAAAACACAGAAGCTCCCCTAAATCACCATACATCGTCATTACGGGCTATAACAGGCAAGAGAAGGCCACCTCGGGTCTACAGTCCGAGGCGAGAAGAGTCCACATGGTCGCCTCCGGCTGTGTGCTTCACACTGCCCGGTTTCAGCGGCAAAAAGGGCTGAGTCGAAGATTAGTAATTCAAATTCAAACTCAAACTCGGCGAGAAACTAGTTCGCACAAACGAGCTGGACACGGTATGTCTGCTGTGTTCCAAGCACAGTCAACTCGCGCTCCGCTGTTGTTCACTTCGGCTCATGCTGACATTACAGCCGCTGAACTACTTTCTGCGGTTTCGATGCAAAACCGCAAAACCATTGATGTACGTCAACCTCAACGAGATACCATCGCCGGGGAGCTTGTCGGGTATCAATCTTGTTTTATCCACAAAGATGGGTGCATTCCCTTTCCTCCCGCACTGAGGTCCGTCCCGTCTGTATCCTCTCAAACATCATTGCGCCTGCTCCTGCCTTTGGACGTTTCCTACTGGAAAAACGTCGGCGCATAGGAGCCGTCGTCCAGGTCGTAGATGCGCTACTTCTGCGCAGTCTGTTGTTAATAAAACGCATACAGGTCGCCACATACTGGATGAGGGCGCTGTAGGGCGCACTTATCTTTGAACGCATGGTGTCCGATTAGTGGGCCCTGTGTAAACCATTGCAATGAATTGCTAGTTTTAGGTCTGTGACACACTCAAAGATATGACCTCAGAGTCTTATGATAACATGGGCGTGAGCTCACCCGTGTATCCAATAAAGGTTAAACATATGCAAGTTTTACTGGTGAACTGACAGGCAGGCTAAGATAAAGGAAAGATGCCATGCAGTGAGCATTTCAATTTCTTGTAACACATTTAGCATATGTACATATGTAGGTTTAGGTGAAAGTTTTTGATCCACTTCAAATGTTGACTACAGTATATATATATATATATATATATATATATATATATATATGAGTATTACATACAACAGCTGATTTATTAAAAAAAAAAAAAAATACACTTCATATATGTGACCCTTGACCATAAATTGTCATAATTGTCATAATTGTCAATTTCCTAAATAAATAAGCTTGCCATTGGTGTATGGTTTGCTATAGGAGTCGAACAATATTTGGCTTTTGTAGAACTATCTGAAAATCTGGAATCTTTGGGTACAAAAAATCTAAATACTGAGTTGTCAAGTTGTCTAAATAAAGTCCTTAGCAATTAAAAAACTACTAAAAACAGTTTTGATATATTTGCAGTTGGAAAACTACAAAATATCTTCAGGAAATATGATCTTTACTTAATATCATAATTATTTTTGCCATAAATGAAAAATCAATAATTTTGACCCATACAATGTATTATTGGCTATTGCTACAAATATATCCGTGCAACTTATGACCACAAATTATCTATTCTATTTAAAATTGTGCTTCGAAAATTTTGTTTCATAATTTAATATCCAATGACAGACAAAGCAGAGTAAAATGAGTAGGTAAAATGATTCTATGAATTATACAGGCGTATGAATACATACATATTTAACTGGCCATATATAAAATATAACATAATAGCAACACTATGAATAACTGAAGTTATTTCACTCAATTTACATTATAGGTTTTAATGATTAGTGAAGATGTATAAAGTGTATGTCTGGATTTATTGAATATTAACTCCATTAATTAAAGCAATTATGAAATTAAAAATAATAACAGTAATAACATGCCACTATAACCTTCCGTCTAGGCATCTTGTCTTCCGTCTAGGCTCTAATTTTATCCCTTCAAAATTAAAACAATATTTTTACTCCACACATCTGAAACATTTCTGTGTCCACAAATCTATTTATTAACAAACAGACACAAAAAACATATTTATTCAGCATAAAACAACATCATAAAAACTGATAACCAAGCAATTCATTAAATGTGTTTTTGGGGTACTTTCCTTTAAAACCTTTAATATCTTTGTAACAAATAAATGAACAAATACCATCATACTGGATTAATTGAAGAAAAAAAAACTAGTTTGATGCCATCTGTATCTAATTCTGATAAAGTACACCATTGCTACATGTCTTGCACAGCTGAATTCCATTAGCCTCCATTTTACTCAATGGCCTCTTCTATCCTGATTCCATCCACCAGCAGGGAATGAACTATTCCGTTTCGTTTCCTTCCACTGCTTGTTGCTTTAATGCAGCATTCATGGTTCTCCACTGCAAAGTGTGTCTCGCTCCCATTCTCTGTAAACTCCCCCTGCACAAAGGAAATCAATATAAACACAGACCTATAACTAAACAAGCACCAGTCATGGGAAAGATGTGATATGAAGAAGATGGTGTTAAGTTTTTCCACAGTGGCCACACAAATACATCATTAGCCGACTTGACTCATACTTAAATAAACAACTGACCAACATGGGTCTTTCATACACCCAAAGGCGGGTGTTAGTCTGAAATGCAGTATTGAAATTACTTACCATAGTCTCCAGTTTCTGTCCATTGCACCATACATCCATAGTGTCTTTCTCTAGTGAGACAGGAAAAAAATAGTCTGCTAATATCTGTGTCTGCATGAGAACAGGCCAATTCAAAAAAACATTTTTTTCTTTTCTTTTAGTAATGCAACATGCTCTGTGTAATTTAGTCCATAATTGATGCCCCAGTCCCCCACATGATGATCCCATTGAGAGGACATCCCTTCCTAAAATATATAGTTTTCTGCTGCTTTAGGGCTGACCTGGACACTATAATACATAAAGTATATTCTTTATATTCTTATATTGTCTATATTCTTTTTACATCATAAATCAAGGGGATGTTTTAACAGTGTCTCTTACCTAGAACTATCCTGTAATCAGCACCACCCAGTTTAAGCACCCATGTTTTGGAAATTTTTGATCGGCTGTCCAAAAATGTTTGGAGATTTTTTCCATTGATTTCCAGTGTGTACTCATAGGAAAACCCAGTGATCGCCTCAATGGAGATGGTTGCTTTTGTATCTGTGCTCCCAACAGAGAATGTTTCTTTTCCCACCAGTTTGAACATCCAATCCCTCCTCAACACCTCCTTAAAAAGTAAATAAAACTTAATATAATTATTTTATATTATCTTATTCACATAATATCTGATCTCTACATCAGATATAATTTTATTATAATTATATTATATTATACTTATAATAACATAAGATACATATTACACCTTATCTGATTAGCATTATTGTCTTAATATAAAATTCATGGTAAAATAAAAAAGATTACATAAAAAAATATTAATTAGAAACTTAAAATATATATAAACTTTGTATATGAAATAGGCCTACACAAACAGTATATATAAAAAATATAAAACAACTATTTAATCTAATCTAACATGATAAATAAAATCCATACATTTTAATCGGGAAAATACTACTTCTCACCTTCCCATTAATGTAAATGACCCTTTTCCCTGTTGTTGTTCCATGTTCAAACTCAATTCGGTAAACCCCATCACATAGCGACACTTCCCACGCTCCCACAATGTCTCCAGACATGCTGTATTAAGATCTATACTATTTTTAATTCTATGTAATGTTTTAGCTTCCGCTTGACCATAGTAGCAGTCATTATTATGCGCTGATTCAATCTCTATATATTATTGAGGCTGCCATCCTATGCTCGCTCAGCAACGAGTGCATTAGTGTAAGAGGCTTAAGTTATCAAGGCAGCAGAGAGTGTTTGAGGAGACTGCAGTTACATTTAAAAAGACATTAGGTCTATGAGTAAAAATACTAAAGACTATTTTTCAATTGTTTAAAACCTTGGATGTTTTTGATGCTCTTGGGTGACTGTCAATAGATGGCAGTCCTCTCTCTCTTTCTCTCCAAGTACTCTCTCTCACTCGCTCCCTTGTTATTAATGAAATAAATAAATAGCCTACAGTTTTATTATAACCCGAAGCAGAAAACTGAACGGCAAAAATGCATAATTATGTAGGCTTTGTGATAAATAAACTTTTTTTTAATGCTAAAAAAATATTTTTCAACAATACTTAATGCAATGTTAAAGTTGTGCAAAGATTATGTAGCGTATGTATGTAACATATTAGCAAGTCACGCTATTATCATATCAAAGGAGAGTGGGCGTGGTCAATCTGGCTGTGAGCCCCCCTTGTTCAGAACTTTCTTCCAGATTTCAGTGCGTGGAGCTCAGAGAGCATTGAGTAGCATTGGAAACGATGACCGTGAGCTGAGTGTCTTTTTACACCGTTGTTTAAAGGATACAGACTGGAAAAAGTGTTGTGGAATTTTGCCTGTTTTCCCTGGAAAGTGCTGGACGTAACTGAATATTATAATGAGGGAATTTATACGGAATTATGCATTTCCCTCAGTCATTTGACAAACTCATTCGCTTTGGATTCTGACATTATGTTGTTTTTTTACTCGAAGACGAGTTGGAATTACTGTTAGTAGATTTTTTACACCCGTTTTATTAAGTATTGTTCAATCTTTGTTAACTATTAGTAATGTAACACGTTTTAACCGTTTGCTTGTCACTGTTGAGAGTTTGTGACTCGCTTCTGTTAGATCAAATTACGCAAAAACCATTTCTAAACCTATTCGCCTATCCAATGTCATAATTCTGGAGTGATTTGTATATAGCAGTATAATTGCAATGAAAAATCTTCAGGTACATGTCATTTTGTTGACTCTGACGTGGGTTCAGGCATCTGACTTGAAGTCTTCCTTGGTCCTGAATTACACAGGAGCAGAAGAAGGACATGCACAATTACAACCAAACTCTTTTGTCAAAAAGTACACAGATGATATGCAATCATATAGAAGATCTGCAAGGTTATCCACTTCCAGGAACACAGATGCGCTCAGGAAGCCTCAGAATGATCAGAACGTGGAGACCTCACGACCCCCAGCCAGGAGGCTCCTGAAAGGGCAAAGACCAGTTCCACACAGGAAACCCAGTGTAGCCGACAGCAGTCCTGCTCAAAAAGCTAATTTTCAATCTACTCCACTGGGCGCCTCTAGCTCCATTAACATTCTGGCTGGCTTTGCAGGTAAAAACCGTGTGTTGGTCATTTCAACTCCCAACGACTCTGATGGCTATTACAGGTTAATGATGAATTTGCTCAAGCCTGACGTGTACTGCGAGATGGCGGACAGACACATGCAGCAGATCATAATATTTCATGAAAAGGGGAAGATGGGAGGCAAGGTGAGACGAGTTAGCAATCAGGGATCTCTGGTGGAGGAACCGCTGGATCCAGCCTTGGTGCCGAGGCTGATGGGCTTCCTAAAGTTGGAGGATGGTAAGTTTGGAATGGTGCTTCTAAGAAAAACCCTTCAGGTAGAGGAAAGATACCCATACCCTGTTCAGCTGGAGGCAATTTATGAAGCCATAGACCAGGCACCTGTGCGTAGACTGGAGAAGGCCAGGCAAAGGGGCTTTGTGCAAAAGTGCAAGACTGCTGGAGTTGAGGGCCAAGTGGTGCAGTCTGTTGGCTCAAATGCAGTTGGTGTGCAACCACAGGTGAACATGGCAGAAAATACAAGGCGACACAAGGTAAAACCAGTCCCTCAGACCACTCAGACAACTCAGGCACAAATATCAACTACCATCAGTACTACTACAATAACTACAACCACAAAACGTACAACGACTACCTTGAAAACCACAACCTCAAAACCTCCAACTACAACTACTATAACAACCACAGCACCCACTACCACCATTGTTCCCTCAACAACAACTACTATTACTACAAATATACCAACCACATTGGAGCAAACGCATGCACACACAACCATACCCTGGCACACATCTGTTCCTAATACCTCTGAACGTGTCTACCGCCCCTCACCACGAAACCGTCTGAGGGACACAACTTCTCATTTCTCTGTTACCTCAAGCCTAGACCACACACAAAAGATTTCAACTGCAGTCTCACCAACACAACCATCCATACAGAAGCCCAAAGACAAACTGTCTGTGGGGAAACATGGATGGAGTAAAAAGCTTAGTCAGCACAGCAGAGAACGTGACACACAGAGGCCCACTTCTAATAAAACAGAGACAGAACTTATGATCAACCAAAGGGGAAAAACTAAACCTGATAGTGCCGACAGGAGGAAGAAGATGGATAGACCTGAAAAGCCTTTAAAGAAGATACCTGCAGGAAAAAAAGACTCAAAAGTGACTAAGGAGACCAATGTCAGTGTTCAAAACAAAAAGCCACAAAAGTCAGATGTCTTTGAAGAAAGGGCTGCTGTGGATCAGTCAGCGAATCCAAAGAAGTTGTTAGAAACTTTTCTGAGTTATTTTCAGAGAAGACGACGACTCATGGTACGTATTGCATAAGTGAGACACATGAAAAAGTAATACAGAGATATAGCTTTAGGGCTCAACAAATAGGATTTTACAATCCCCAGTGGATAAGTTCAATAGCTTACCATTTTTTTTTTTTTTTTGATCATCACACATTATGTAACGAAATGTTTTCTAAGACAGTTCTGTTCATCAAATGGGCTATCTGTTGATAACCAAAATAAAATATTAGTGTAAAATATTTAGTGTAGAATTTTTAGCTATTGCTGCAATATTTCTTTGTTTAAAAAAAAAATTTCATTTGATGTAAAAATATGTGAAGTGAAGTAATACATGTAAAAATGATTTTAAATAACAAATGTAGAAATAAAAGTAAATATTTAAATTCATAATTTCACTTATCCAATCCTAACCTGTACATTTTCTGCATTTCTGCGTTCTGCAACATCTATAGTGTAAAAAGGTTCTTTGGATTGATAAAATGTTCCTCACAAAAGATTTTTTTTAAGATCCTTTCACTGAAATGGAACCACCCCCCCCTTCAAATTGCATTATATAAAAATAGATTCTAAAGTATTTTGGTTCATAAAAGCACTTTAACAATGACTTTAGTGTCTATTAATTTTCTCATTCTCAATGTCTGCAGATAATTACTGCTCCAGATGAGCAGAATCATATGTACAGTGAACAGAGGGATGAGTACCTGGAGCAAGTTTGTGATATGGCACTACGAAAAATTTCCATCATCAGCATCTTTGGGACTCTCACAAACAGTACAATGAAGATTGAACACTACCAGACAGGTCAGTGCTGTTTACTATGTTTGTTTGTAATGTCCTATCAAAATGTCTTCATTCAGACTTTTATTATTATTATTATGTAACAGAACAGGATAAGCCCTTACGGGGCCTGCCAGACAGTGACCTCATCAACCAGGACCTCATCACATTATTTCGGAAGCATTTTGGGATGATTTATAATGATTTTAACATGGTATTGACTGACTATGACATGAAAGTCAAGGTGTGTAGTACCAAAAAATTATACAATTTTATCAGTGATGTGATGAGATGTAAATGTAATCATTTCTGACCTAATTTTATAACATGAAATTATGCATTCCTTGTTTCCACAGCAACGATATGAAGTGCCGATTGTCATGAAAGCAGTCTTTGACTACATCGACACATTGTCAACCCGCATTAAAGAAATAGAACAGCAGAGGAAACTTGCAGTTATGTGCAAGAAAGAAGATAAATCAAGATCTCTCGAGGACTTCCTATCTAGGTTTGAAATTACTGTTTTTTGTGTGTGAATATATAATGCATTAACATAAAGAATAAGCTCATCTCAATGCTTTTTCATTAAAATGTCTCTTAAGATTCCGTTGGAGGCGGAGACTGTTTGTAATATCCACTCCTACCGATGAAGAATGGGCCTATCAGCAACAACTCTACACCATTAATAGCCAAGCCTGCAATCTGGGTGAGATCATTTGAATAAACCATAGCAACGTAATTTAAGAACGCTTTCAATTAACATGCTTTTAAAGTGTCCCTATTATGCCATTTTTAAGGCTCCTAATATTGTTTTGGGTGTCTCCTACAATATATTTACATGCATGCAATGTGAAAAAACACTTTTGTTTTCTCAAAATATGCATTTAATTTCACTTAATTCAGTCTATCTAAAACCCTCTTCTCCGTGAGCCTACTCTACTCTGATTGGTCAGATGGCCTCAGATTGTAAACGATAGGTCCTTTGCCATAGTTCTGAATTTTGAATGCTCAATGGAAATATAAGCATCTATAACTTATCATACTTACAGGTTGTGATTCAGTGGCATCACGGAAATGGGATTCGAATTACTAACCACTCATTTAGGCTGTATAAGAGTTGATTCTTTATTTTTGGAGACAATTATTTATCATGCACTTTCAAATTCACAACTTTGTAGGATGTCTATTCTGCATTAAACAGAATATCCATTAAAAGTTATTTCAGCCAGTGGAATCACATTGGGTTCCTAAACAGACTGAATTGTTCACGACATCAGTAGTTGCACAAAACCAGCCCATCTGAAAATGTACTGATAAATTGCAGGAAAGTTGAGACTATATTGGCACTCAAATGATCAATATGAGGACTATGTTATGAAATATATACAGAAGGCTCTAAGAGCTTTGCTGTATCAACACCACTCCCAATTGTTTATGTAACTTGGGAAAATAGACACTCTGAAATTCCATGTTAAGCATTTATAAACAAATTTAGGGTCCATTCCAGTGAACACCCTATGTAATCATGTCAACAGCTGTCATTTTTATGGACATTCCAATCAAAACTGCATGATTTAACAAAAGTGCAATATAAACTGGATGTCTGACCTTCAAAAAAAACAAACAAAACCAAAAAAAAAAACGTTAAAAAAACATTTGCCGTACATCTTGGGAATTGGTCAAAGTCAGATTTTCCAGAGATCTTTCTGCTTATAATGCACATATGTTATTGGTAGTTTTCTTTTAATTGGAACCAGCTCTCATCTGCACAAGAGCCCTCAATCACAAATGCCTCTGAGGAATGGCACCAATAAAAATAAGATGACGCAGTCCTTTTACAGCTCTTTTGTTGGCTATTTTAGAGGTAGGAACATTGTTAAGAATCTTTCTCTACATTCTTTACAGTCCAGGAGGACCTGTGGATGTTTGGGTCCTGCATAGCGATCCAACAGAGACCACTTCCTCTCTGGGGCATGACAGCTTGATTGATGCCCTCATAAAAGAAGGCCTGTTTTAGAACAAAAAACAACAACGGACATCTTTAATGCAGATCACATGCATGTTTCAGAGAACATCTCATGTATATAGTATGAGTCAGAGTCGGAAACGGCTGAGTCATCTTTTTTAGTTTATCTGTTTAGTCTCTCTGGGTAGCTATGAATTAACCAGCGTTTTTCACAATTGTTTTTTAATTCACAGGCCTGCGTCATATATCTCTATTGAAACTTGTTGGAAAAACCCTGGATGACATGAGTGGAGTCCTAGAGCTTTATCCCATAAATGGTGAGATTGTTTTGCATTGAACAAAACTCTTTTATGGTCCCTGCACTTCCTTTATTGCTGAAAATATGATGTAGTGGTATTTTACTATGAAAAAAACTGAGGAAACTGTGGGTTTGCACTGCAGGAAGTGCATCAGTGGACCGTGAGGATGTGTCTGCCTTGCTGGTGCAGGACATTAGGAACTACTTCCAGATCAGCCAAGAGTATTTCTCCATGCTGCTTGTCGGGAAAGATGGCAATGTGAAATCCTGGTATCCCTCCCCTATGTGGTCCATGTCAATCATTTACGAGCTGGTCGACTCCATGCAGCTTCGCAGGCAGGAGATGGCCATCCAGCAGTCTCTCGGCATGCGCTGCCCTGACGATGACTATAGTCATCATGATGGTTACCATGAGGGCTATCACCGTGGTTACGGATATTAAGAACAGAGGGGAATGTCTTAGAGCCTGTGCACTCTCTACTAGGAAAAGCGTTAATAGTTTCAAATGCGTTCTTACTTACTACGACTCTCACTTTACTGTTCTGTGGTAGGTGATATTTAGATTTGCTCTTGACATGAAGTAGATGATTGCAGATGGCTGTTGATGATTTTTTTTTTTTTTTTGACTTTTCATAACAGGAATGTATTTGCATGTGGGTATGTGTTTTTAAGCTGTATGTTTACGAATTAACTATAAACTTTGAATTCCAATAAAGGGAAAAAAAAAGTGATTTGTTAGTGTTTGTATTTTGTTCATCAGTTAACTGAGAGAAGCAAGAAAGTATGTACATTAGACTGTAAAGTCCTAAGACAGCGTTTTGCATTCTGGGAACTTTTTTGCATGGGCTGTTTTAGCTGAACATTCTTCCATCTGGAATTTCTCTACTGTCCTCTACTGGGCATTTTGGGATAGTGTAAAAATAAGTCTTGTAGAGTACATATTATGTAGGTAAGTGTGTAGTTTTGTAAGAGGACTACAAACCATTTTGTAAGAGGATTTTTTTATATACATCTAATGATCTAGATGATTTAAAATCTTTTTTGAAAGCCAAATTTTAAGTGAGTTATTGTGTATGCAGCAGAGCAAAATAAAACTTTTCATTTTAATTAGTGCAAATCTTACATATTTTATACCAAAAGAAACACACACAGCCAATTTCGGGGATCATGTACTTTATTTTACTTCTACAAAAAACATCATACTATATAAAAAACCCCCCAAACATACTCAATATGTTCTGCATCCAACAACAGAGCACACAACACCTAAAAACAAAACAAAAAAAACCCTCAATAAGGGAATGTTCCCACACACAAAATACTTGTACAACCCCATTTTGGTCTCAAATTTCTATAATTCATTACAACATGACTGAAATACTGCTAGAGACTAAAAATAACATTCTGTTATAATGTTGGCACAATTATTACTTCATTTATACAGTATACAAGACAATCATATGTTATTGCTGTAAGAATGCACATTTCAAAAGGTATTTTTAATTAAGGCTATTTAAGAAAATATCTAATCACAGTATTATCGCAAATAAATTAAGTGACGCAAATTTCTAAAAAAGCTTTCTACTGTAACATTTTTCTTTATCATTAACCCATAAAGATCAAGATGTTTGCCAATATGAATAAGCAAATATTCTACAATAGATATAACTATACAGTACGAAGCAATGTGTAATTATAGATATACATGATATCACTTTGCCAAATGATTTCTATTATTTCAAAAGGTCTTACAACAGCCAAAACAAAACAAAAACAAATTACACTGGTCAAACAAATAAATAATCAATATGATAAAAAGGTCACTTCATTTCCATGTTTTGCCACAAAACAATGTTTTATGATGTACAGCAAGCACATGCTCTGGATGTACTCACTCCGAAACGTGCCCAAATGTGTTTGACAGCCAAAGCGTGGTTCGTTTGACTAGTGTGAGCGCTCCAAACCATGGTGCAGTTCATTTAGCCGTCCCAGGCCCACTTTGAAGAGGTAGGCCAGAGCAAGGTTCGCTTTTTTTTTTATTTGTTTTTTAACGGTTCGCATGTAGTGTAACATGTAACAGGAAGCATGACATCATACAAGCAGCATAATTGCTTCAAAGTTTGTGAGTCACAAAAGGTGATAGACCTGTTCATCAATACACTGTGAGAGGGCTGTGGACCAAACAACTTAAAATAATAAGCCATAAAGTAAAGAGAGTGATGGACTCCATTGTGCTGAGCAAGAGCACATCTCTTCCTGTTTATCTTAGAATCGTTGCATCACAATGACGTAAGAATGCTCCAGCACGAATGCTAAAGCGCAGTGTGAGTGCAGTCAAGGGGGGAAAGGGGGACTCAGTTCACAGCAACCGTGCCTAGCACTCTGTATCTCTCCTGCTCTCTCTCCCTCAGATGCGCACACACATTAACAACATACGGGCTACTCTGACAACTTTATCCTTAAAAACAACTTGATTTCTCACAAGCGAGGAATCAACAGTGCTGTTAGTGAATAAAATGACCTTAAAGTTTATTGTTTTAGCCAAACACGTCCGAGGCCCCGTTTACACAAGTGCATTTTCATTTTAAAAACAGTTTTAGAACACAAACTAAAAAGCATGTCACATGACCATTCATGCAGTTATGTAGGTTGCGTCATAGCTCAAGTCATAGGTCAGCCGAGAAGCTGGAACTTGGCGCTCTAGCCAGCAGGTGGAGGTAATGCACCTTAAAGCTGTATGCTAGCCACCATTAAATGACAAAATAGCAGGAACTTGGTGCTCAGTCAGTCAGTAATTTACATTATGATTTTAAAACTAGAAATACTTTGTTACAAAAACACATCGATCTGCTTCAGAGGACATGTGACAACCCCCCGAAGGCATATAGGTTAGTTTTACGTCACAATACTTGCGAATATATATGATTTACGGAGCTTCAAAATAATGGGCACTATCCACCCGCATTATCAAGCTTGGAAGAGCCAAAATAGATTTTGATTTATATTTTGTTCATTTGAAACAAGAAATACATACACACCTAGGATGGCTCTGGGGTGAGTAAAATATGGGGTAATATTCACTTTTGGGTGAACTATACCTTTAACTACCTGACTAAATATTAATAAGCATCAAACAGGTATTTGGTACAAAAGTAGTAGTTAAAATAAAAGTGGGGCCAATAAAACATAGATGGAATGACCAACAAAACTAAAGTCACTTACAGTTTTTTTTAAGGAGATATTTGATCATTTAAGGCCAGCAGCGTAGCATGATAAACTGTTGCATTACTCAACATTAAGTTTTGTTCCTCAAATTTGACTGATCAAATGAATGTGTTTGATTTAGTCACTGAATCCTTCCCTCTTCTCTGATTGACACTGATAGTCAAAAACAAAATCATACTACTTTGGGTTGCACAAAGAGGAACAACAATAGATTGTTTTATCGCTTCATTTGGAACTACTTTCCTTGACAGACAAACAAATCTTACTGACAAGGTTGTGTGTAAAATGTTACATACCATCATTTCTCTCTTTTTCCCCCCAATCAAACTGCTGTATAAAAGCAATTTGTGCTGTCGTTCAAAATCAGCTTCCACCAAATGTGTTTTTTTCAATCTTCATAGGAATATCTCAATTCAAAATCAAAATGTGTGTAAGAAAGGTAATTTATCATCAGAATTATAGTTCTGCAAATGTGTAAGAGAAAAAAACTAAAGATGGCAGATTCAAACAAGCGCTTACATTCATAATGTGACTGTATTGTCTAAAAAGTCAGACTACTTTTTTTTTGACCTAATTGCTTAGATTCAAGTAACAGCCATAATATAAGGCATCATAATGGTGTGAATAGTGCATTTTCTTCCACATACTCTGAGATCCCCAATGGCCACTTACAGAGTATAATTTTGAACTTAGTTATCAAAAATCACCAGTGCTTTTATAACCTTTAAATTTGGATCTGTGACTGAATTAGAAATGCTGAGTTTTTTCTTTCTTTTTTTTTTTTTTTAATATATAGTTATTATTTTGACCTATGCTGCATTCAGTTGAACGGAATATTATTCTATAACCTTGTGCTTAACAGATGCTGATGTGGGGTGTTTCAGACATCTGGACCCGTTTCTGTTGAGGGTAATTCATTCTGTCCTTCAGCTCCCCTTCTTCTGAACCATTTATACAGCCAAGCAACCATGAATATCACAGCTATTACAGCAAAGTAACTCGCATAGATAAGAAACTGTGGAAAAAATAAAATAAAATTGCACACCATGTTAGCAGCTTTCATTAGTGATCCACATTCATGATGATACACTGAACTAATATATTATATATTATGAGTACTTTACCTGTAGAAAAATGTCCAGGCCTAGACCAGCTGAATCTACTACGATCAAGGTAAGAAGCGTCTGCAGTAAGAGTGCGATGAAAGTGTTTACTCCAAAAACCAAAGCATATCTTTTCATACTTAAATTAGCAGCTATCTGATACCTGTAACACAAAAAGGCGACAATCATGAGTGCCAATTGCAAGTGCACAAGGACAACTTGACTGAAAGAGCCAATTGAATTAAATGGCTCAATTTTCAAATGAGTCTCTAATAAAACTACAGATGAATATGGAACCAACCACTGAATTTATGCTCTCTATATTCAGATATTCTGCTTACAATGAATTTAATTTAAAAAATGGATACAGATTGACAGCTTACTCACGTTGATATGGTGATAAGCAGCATGTAGGTAGCTCTGAAGAGCATGTAGAAAGTGTAGCAAACCCAGATATTTCTGACAGTGTCCATGAGGTACACACACACTGCAATTACTACAGAGAAAATGCAGAGAGCAAGTTCTCCCCACACTGCCCAGGACACTTTCACAAAGCTTATAACAAATGCTGCTAAAGCACCTGGTGGGGAAAAAAACAAACATTTTATTGTGAATCACATAACATAGTTGTGTGTCTGCTGTTATATGACTGTTGAATTTATGCTAGGAACTATAGAAGCTTCACCTCAAGACAACACAAAAATGGCAACTGCAACTTTTTCTCTGACAATGTTGAGTTTATATCTCGCATTTCGGACTTTGTACACAGTACACAGTATTTTGACTTTTTCCTCGCAGTTCAGAGTTTACTTCTCACAATTTTCTGAAGAAACTCTTAAATTTTTCTCAGAATTAAAAAAAGTTATAAAACCTCCTTTAATAAAAAACACAATTAATGTTCTTTGTTTGTTTGTGTAATCCTGGTAGAAACTGTCTCCCATAGGTATAATGTATTCTCTGTTACCCATGCTTTCAAGAATGGGACTATAACAAAATGAATTGAATAAACAGATAACCAGATGGCCATACCAAGCAAGGTAGAAATTGTCTCCACGTATCCATTGTAGATCTCAAAATCTTTGGAAGGCAAGACTTTCTCCCAAAGCGCTTGAGAATAATTAATGACCTGGAGGTAACCACATGTGGATAAAGCCCACCACACGGACCAGGCCAGTAGGGTAGAGCAGGAGTAACACTCAAGGAAGTCTAACCAGAGAGTTTTTAAAACTTCCAGTAATCCACTACTGCTAATATTGTTCTTGAGAATCTGAAAGTCAAACAAGTGAGTCAAACCAAGTCAAAGAGACACATGAATGTCACAAAGAGTACCTGCCCATTTAGTATTCTTATAAGGCCAGTATTTAAGGGATAGTTCAACAACAACAAAAAAAGACAATTCTTTTATCATTTAAAAAGATACACACACACATCAATCTACACTCCATCCACCATAACTGTACAGCAAAAAAAACAAAACAAAACTTTTTTTTACATCTTTGTAAGTGTATTAAAAACAAACTGAAATAAGTACATTACATAAGTATCCATTCCCTTAACTAGATATTTATCTGAAGTATCTAGTCAAGTCTTTTTTGTTTTATGCTACAAGCTTTGCTCATCAGCAGTTTGTCAGTTATCTGCCACTCTTCTCCTCTCCTCTTCACTTCTCAAGCTCTGCTTGGATGGGAGTAGATGCACATGTTCAGGTTTCTCCAGAAATATTTGATTGGTTTTAATCCCAGGCTGTGGCTGGGCCAGTCTAAGTTTCTGAGTGCTCTGGACTGGGTTTTCTTTAAGTCTATCGCTATATTTTGCTGCACTGAGTGTTGCTTCTTCTCTGATAAGTCCCTCAGTCCCTGCCCCACAAAAACAAAACGGCGCACAGCACGAGGCTTCTACCGGCACACTTTACTTTTGGGATGGTACTCTGCAGGTGATGAGCAGAGCTGGTTTCCTTCAAACATGATGCTTAGAATTGAGGTTCATCAGACCAGAGAATCTTGTTTCTTTGAGTATGAGGGTCCTTTTATGCAAATTCCAAAGTGTGTTTTCATGTGTCTTAACTGAGGAAAGGATCAAGTTTCTCCACACCACCATAAAGCCTACATTGATGAGGTGTTGCAATGATGTTTGTCCTTCTGTAAATTTCTTTTATCTCCAAACATGATCATGGAGCGCAACTAGTTGCATAGCTGTCTATGGAGGGTCGGATGCTTCTGTGACCCTTAAGTGAAGCAGAATTTTTTTTTTCTGAACCCTTCCACAGCTGTGTGGCTTGGCTCCAACCCATTTCTCAGCTCTTAAGGTAGTTCCTTATGACCTCAATGCATGGTTTTAGCTCGGACATGCATTATCAGCTGCTAAAACATTTATTAAGATGTGTGCCTTTCAAAAATCATACCCATTTAATTGAGTTCGCCACAGGTTCACTCTAAGTATAGTAACATCTACAAGCAATATGAACGCTCCTGAGCTAAATTTCAACTGTCCAATATATGTATGAATACTTATGCAATGAAATCATTTTAGTTTTTTATTTTTCATAAATTTGCAAAGAAGTTAAAAACCTTTTTTTTTTTGCCGTACAGTTATGGTGTATGGAGTGCAGATTGATGTGGATAAAAAGTAATTGAAAGCAGTTCAACATAAGGCAGCAACATAAAATGTGAAAAAAAAAAAAAAAAAAAATAATAAAAATAATAATAATATCACTTTTCCCTTTTCTGTTCATTTAAAAACAAAACAAAAACGCTACCCACCGTTCTTTCATTTGCACTAAGCTGTATTTTGGACTCTGGATCCTCTGGCTTCTCGATCAGCTGACTGCTGTTAATGGGTTCCAAAGCTCCTTCATCCCGAGAGCTGCTCTCTCTGTGGTGAAAGAATAGGCTCTTACTGGGCATGGGTAGGAACCATGGGGCAACAAAAGCTATGCAGGAGGACACCAGTGTGATGACGCTCAAGTAAAACAAAGACATCTCGGCTACAGACACCAGAATCTGTCCGATGAGTGAGCCAATGGCCGAGCCCAACAGTGTGACACTGCGGCAAAAACCAGTCACCTTCTGATAATGAGATGGCTCCACGACACTGTAGATGTAGGAATAGTAAGCAACTTCAGTGGCAGTTGCCATACCAAAAAAGAACTCCAATAACTGCATGGCCTTCACACCTTGGGCCTTTATGAGCAAAGCATATGTCACTATGAAGCTGGCCCCCTGGACAATGAGCACAGGTTTGTAGCGAAGGTAATCTGTCGCCAGGAAAACAGGGAAAAGCAGCACGAGGTAGGAATATGTCCAGAACGGATAGATCTCACTCACAACCTGTGGTAAAAGTTGAAGTAGTTGGTCAACAATAAATAAGATTTAAATATGCTCCTACTAAATATCTTATGACCTGAATTAACCTTAGACACTTACTGACATTGAGGGCAAGAAATCCTCCTCTCTATGACATTATTTCTTGCCTCTTTTTGTTTTAATAAATCATATTGGTTGCCTAAAAAAACCTTGTGACGCAGATTTAGCAATTAATGTAGGATTTTGCTTTAGTGAAAAGATTAAACTTCTAGGATTAGACAAAATAGCTGGTAGATTCCATTCCTTGGAGGGCTGTGTTGCACGTGGTTGCACTCTTACACCCAAGTACTGTATATACTTCAGAATACATTTATTACATATTTTTCTACATTCTTTCAAAGCGTGCTTAGCGAGAAAGTAACAGAAAAAAATATATATATGTTGACATTTATTTTTATTTTATCTTAATAATTCATCTTATACTCTTTAGGTATTAAAGTTATTTTTTTAAAGAGATGTGACATCACTTCCCTGTATGCTTACATCACCCTTCAAGCACATTTACCTCTGTCTCCGTCAGGTTTTTATCAGGTCCCATCAAAAACGGAGTTAGAAAAGGTTCCAGTGGTCTGTGGCTGCAGAAAAATCCATAAATACATAGTAAAATAGTAGGGTAATGCCATGGCTCAGCCATACTCGCTTGCCCCTATTGACCTTCTTGCTTCGAACAATGCAGGAACATTTTGCAATAACGCTCTCCCTCACCGGTTTAAACGCGAGTAAAGGGACATGGCGCGGGAGAGTGACGTCATGCAGACAGCCAATGAGAGCGCGTTCCGCTGACGAGCCCTATTCAGACGACAAAGTTTGGTGCGAGAATTTGCAGGGAATAAATGTGTTTATGGGAATCAGTGGAACATTATGAAATTTCCACTATGTTACAGGAAGTATATAATGAAAGACAAAAGTTATAGAGGAGTTGAGCAATAATACCACAATCTATTGCCACAGTTCCTGGAATGTATATTGTTAGCAGTGTGTGTGTGTGTATTAACATCAATTTTTTTTTTTTTCTTTTTAAAATATTTTCTTAAAACTGACAAGGCCGAAATTGCCTGTTGAAAGAAACATATGTAAATTTAGCATATTAAAGCATAATATTATAGTTTGTTAGCTTTAAATGCTGTGCCCTCTGAGGGTCACATTTGTTGGATGCATATATCTTCAAAGGGATTCAACCCCAAAAAATTAATAATAAATTTGTCATTGTTTAAGTTGTTCTTCTGGACACAAAAGAAGATATACTGAGGATAAACCAACATTAGAATATCTTTGTGTGTGTGTGTGCATGTTTATGTGGTTTATGAGGACACAAATTTGTATAATGACATGGGTATGACAATATGTAGGTGTTTTCTGAGGACATTTTCAGTGTCCCCGTAATTCAAAAGGCTTAAAAAACATACTAAATGGTGTTTTTTTGAAAATCTAAAAATGCACATAGTTTCCTGTAAGGGGTAGGTTTAGGTGTAGGGTCAGTGTAGGGCAATACGCTCTGTACAGTATAAACACCATTACACCAATGGAGAGTCCCCATAAATCACAAAAACCAACATGTATGTGTGTGTGTGTGTAAGGGTGGTGTTCAGAAACTTAACATAAATTTAAAAAAAAAATTTTTTAATGAAATATCCCTTTAAACCTGATATCAGAAAAGTAACATTACCAACCTGAGGTGAACACGAGTCTGAGAAGGTATGGTGTCTTTGCTCCATGCTAGCAGAAGGTGGCGGTAACGAGCTATTTTAGTTTGCCCCACGCCGGAAACAGAAACACAGAAGAGAGAAGAATTTGTTCCATAGGAAATGCGCCTCTGTTGTTCGATAGTAACGGATACGTTATTTGGATTACGTAATTAGATTACAAAAATAAAGAGTCTGCAAATAGAATATGGTACATTTTAATTTTTTATTGCACGATTACACATAAATCAGTAAGTGTAATTTACTGTTTTTGTTCATACGTTTTATAAGAGCTGTCCACGCTGGAGCCTCGTGTGAAGATGGAGCGGTCTCGTTCAGCCTTTGACCACTGGATGCACAAACACCACTTCACATTCAGGGACACAAGAGGGAGAAACATTACTGTTCAGTGCAACCTCTGCCTCCCGAAGATCAACATCTTATCCACTGCGAGGGACTCGACGTCTAATCTAAAGAAGCATTTGGAGGTAAGTAACATTTGCACGTTTTCTTAAATAACAACCATCGATTTCTTTTTTTTTATCGTGCTTTTGAGTTTGTGGTACTACTATGTAAAAATAAATGTTTGGTAGATTCCAGGTGGGGTACGGATAAAAGCTTTTGTTACACTCCTATATGGAAACCCGAGAAAATATGATCAGATTTAGTGGCTTATGGACACATGTAGGCACTGGTTTTCACTTTATTTGTTTGTTTGTCTGAAGTTTTTTTTAAGCAAAACGTGGGATAGACGATAAGTGGGAGTGGTTTTGAGTTTATAGTAAACATTTTTGTTATTAAGAGTAATACGAGTGTTAAATTTGGGTCTAGTATTAACGTTTATTGTAATATTCAATCATAGAATGAAAAAGCTTTATGTGATCGATTGGTGCAATGTTAGGTGAAACAGCACTGTTCCTGTT
Organism: Enteromius mattozi; assembly: GCA_032359235.1. Taxonomy (NCBI): domain Eukaryota; kingdom Metazoa; phylum Chordata; class Actinopteri; order Cypriniformes; family Cyprinidae; genus Enteromius; species Enteromius mattozi. Next base: position 6,362,559 of record JAUMHE010000051.1, read on the forward strand.
TTTTATTTTTTTTTATAACTCGTGTTCCGCAAACTCTGTAATTAAACTGACTACATGGTTTAAATAAAACTTGTAAGTAACATTTTCCTCTAACAAATTAATGTTATTAATGTTATACGTGGTCACTTGGGCATGATTGGTAATACCGTCTCATGGTTTGTTTATTGTGCTTTGCAGAAGGGAAAAATGGCGTTTATGTCACTGTTATAAGTGATTCTGCAAAGACATCTTACTGTATGTTTCTAAAATAAAGTATAAAACTGTCGAAACCTGCATATCCTCTGTAGATTTACGTTAAAAAGAAGCTATTGCTCGCCTGAGAAAATGGCGGACGGCGGCAGTTGCCATGGTGGATTGGTCAATTCGCCTACGTTAAGGCGGGCTTAGCGAAGTGTTTAACTTTTGTTAAATGAAAAATGTTGTCTTCGAAATCACCCCCTATTCCATAGAGTGAATTGCATAAATTCTACTTCACGAAAAGGAGTGTATGGAAATTGCAGAGCGAATTCAGACAATGATGTCGTGTGGTGGAGAGGGGCTCGAAAAAACATTTGACTTGCTTTAGTGAAAGTAAAGAAAACTTTAAATTGGCAGTCAGTGTTTTTAAAAGGAGTAACATAGCAAGCGTAAAACTGGGAGACGAGTTTTTTGTTTAAGCAGTTTTTATTATTTTCATAATGCAACGTGAAATCATTTCATAAAACGTACTCTGACAGACATAGAACGGTTTTGTTGTTTTATTGACAGAAAAAAGTACACTGGGACACAAACACATTCTGAAACAGCAAGATTCGATGAGGCCGATCTACCTCTGAAAGACAAACTTTAAAATTAATTGCCAAGAACTGTATGCTTATTATAATCAAAACATACAATACTGACTTTTAAAGGCACTTTTTGTGATGCTAGTTCAGTGCATAATCAGCAACAGTTATTTGTTTTTTTGTTGTTGTTTCTCTAATTAGCTATATTAATCAGTTTTTGCACGTCTTCAAGGTGCATTTGCTTTAATGCTCAAATAAAATTCCATAATCATGCAAAATAGGTCATTTTAGGTCATAAGATGGTAGGATATAGTGGTGGGTGGTTTGACCAAAAATGTGTATCACACTTTTAAATAAATTAAGGATTCTGGCCGTTTGGACCTTTGAATCAAAATGACAATTATGTTACAAATAACTTACATTTCATAAATTGTTGTGTGCTGGCTTATTTGCTTATAATTAGATGTGTGTGTGTGATTAATAGCCTAGTTCTAAAAGCTCTTTAACCATTAGTCAAAAGTGTATGCAGTTAACAGAGATCCCCTCTCAATTTTGATGCTGTCTACGTTGCTTAGCCGCTTGTATGCAAGTTTGCATCAGTATGACAGCTGAACTTCTGTATGACTGTAGGACATGTTTGTTCATAATAGTATGATGAATAATTATAATTCATCAAAACACTTTATCTGTTCCAACTAGTAATGTAATGGTATGATTTTACGGTACACGGCTTTAAATGGTAGCATAAGTTAAGATTTTTATTTTTAATAAAACCAAAGTAAAGAAATAATTTTCCATTTAATCTACGTTTAATTAAAAGATAATCCTAAAAAAAAATGTCTAAATTGCGCCTTTCTCCTTTTTCATTTAAGTGTCACTCACCTTGCCAGATGCGCAAACGCCAGAACACCGAAATGTCGGAGCCTGAGCCTCTTTTTCTCCCACCAAAGCGGCTGAAATCAGCTGTATGGGAGTATTTTGGGTATTTAAAAGACCCAGGAGGCACCATCATTGTTGATGGTTATCCAGTTTGTAGAATGTGTCGGAAAAAAGTGTCGGCTCGGACAGGCAACACTTCAAACATGGCGCACCATCTCCGTGACCACCACCCCAAGGAATTTGCAAAGATGAATGTAAGTGAAAATACTGTGAATTGCTAAGAAATAAAAGGTAATAAACTATGGATCGCCTTTAATATTTTTTTTGTGCTTTCTGACGTTTACATTTGCAGGCCGAATGTTTAATGCGGGAAACCCCACCCCATAAAAAACAGCAATAAATAAGCACCAGGTGTAATAAATGATTATACCGTTTTCATTGTACCGTGATGATTTCATACCTTTACACTCCTAGTTCAGTTTGCCTCAAAGCCACTGTCCCACTGTATCCAATGCGTTAAAGGGATAGTTCACACACAAAAATAAAAATGATCATTTACTGATCATCAGGTTGCTCAGAACCTGTAAGATATTGTCTTTTGTGGTACACACAAAAAAACACATTTTGAAAAAATATTTTGACCATACAATGTCAGTGAGGTCCAAAACAACATTGGACCCCACTGATTTTCATTGTTTGTACAAAAGCAGTTTCAAGAGTGACTCAGTTATTCAGTATTTATTTCAAACCTGGAAAATGTTCTCAGTGAATGAATGAATTTTTTTTAGGACAACACATACTTTTAACATCTTAAAGTGTTTTTAGCTTTTAACGTGCCTCGGTTTCACCATGTTTAAGCACAGAAAATAAACATCTTGTTTTGACTCCTTTTCTTTGTCCTACAGAGAAAGCATTCTGTGGTGTGTAGGAGAAGAATAAGGGATGCACCAAGCGTCGATGCACCAAGCAGTGATGGACCAAGCAATTACGTGCCAAGCAGTTATGGACCAAGTGTTCCAGAAAATCAGACGGCAGAATCATCGTCTGAAGCGAAAGAAGCCAAGATTGATCCCACCAGCATTTATCATCAAACATCACAATCGAGGCTAAATACCCTGGTTTTTAATTTTATTGTGGAGGATGTGCAACCCATTTCAATTCTAGAGCAACCTGGCTTCAGGAAGTTGATTGAAGCTTTAAGCAGGGGCAAAAAAGTCATGTGTCGAAGTGCTTTTATCACCAGGCTTGAAGTTGCGTTCAGTAAAATGAAAGGGGAGCTAAAAGCGAAACTTGACAAAGTGCAGACATTGTGTACAACGGCGGATGTATGGTCAGTGCAGGACAGAAGTTATTTTGGAATGACTTGTCACTGGCTTGAGGACAATCTCGAAAGGAGGTCAGCTGCACTTGCCTGCATGAGAATCCCCATCAGCTACACCTGTGAAACCATCATCGCTAAAATTCAAGAAATTCATTCTTCCTATAACATCGAGAGCAAAGTTCAGGCCACCGTCACTGACAACGGTAACAATTTTGTGAAAGCCTTCAAAGAATTCTCTTCTGAGGATGACCAAGAAGTGGAGCAAAGTCGTTTTGAGGATTTGGGCAGTATTCTTTGTGATGGAGAAATGGGTGGAGACTTCTTTCTGAGCTACTTCTTACCACCCCATCAACGGTGTGCTTCTCAAACATTGAACTTGATTGCCTCGAAGGATCTAGCGGATGCTGTCTCAAAGGGACAGGCAGGTAAACTGCACAGCAGTGCCATTGAGAAATGCGCAGCAGTTTGGCACAAGGCCCAATCATCCACTGAAGCTGCTGATGCAATTGAATCAATTGCAAAAACTAGTTTCACAGCTCCTTGTTTGAATCAGTGGAGCTCAGAATACTACACCATTAACAAGCTGATGTCACTTACCGATTCACAGCTTAACGAACTGTCCGAAGTCTTGGGCTTTCCACATTTTACACCTGATGAAACTGCGTATCTCACGGAATATACTGACGTCTTCAAACCAGTGGCTTTTGCGCTTGACCTACTGCACGGAGAAGAAAAGTGCTTCCTTGGCATTGTGATACCAACGTTGTTGACCCTTAAAAGGAAGCTCGAGGAGAAGGCAGCGAACACCTGCCTTTTCTCCAAGGTCATTGACGGCACCGTCAAGGCAATTGACTCTCGGTTCAAGCAGGTATTTGAAAGTTCAGATGCCAGATTGGCCACAGCCACCATGCCACAGTTTAGGCTCTGGTGGTTACCAGAAGATGAGAGGGAGAGTCTTCGAGCACAGTTGATCACAGAAGTTTTACAGGTCGACCAAGGGACTGAAGAAACCGAGACCAATGGAGGATCTGTTCATGAGGATGAATTCTTCTCGTATGGACCTGGAAGTTCTGGCAACAAAGGTGGAAAGAGGGAAGCAGCGGAAGAGGTTTGTGTGTATCTCCAGGGCACAAACAAAGATCTGAAATGCCTAAATGAATTTCCAGGTGTGAAAAAAGTCTTCATCAAGTTCAATACAACTCTACCCTCAAGTGCCCCAGTGCAGCAGCTCTTCAGCAACGGGAGCAATATTGTGACCCCAAAAGGACATCACCTCTCAGATGAACATTTTGAGCATGTACTTCTTTTACGTTACAACAGCAAAATCACCACTGCTTTGGAATAATTCATCGGGTAACATTGCTGATGTTTGTTTATTGTACATAGATAATTTTTATTTTATTTGTATAGTTAATAGGATATACTGTATGCTCTCTCTCCCTTTCCTCAAATTATTACAAAGTTATTCCATACAAAAGCATGTGCCACCAAAAGGCTTTGGTAAACATTTATTTCTTAGTAAACATGCAAACAAAAGAAATTTGTTACTTTTTAGACTAGTGTTTCTAGAACTGTTCAAATAACATGTTAATCATGGATGCATCTAAATGTATAAGGATTAGTTCTTACTCTAAATTATGATTTGATGTTAAGAGCTGTTGTTCAGTGCTTAAAAATGCAAAACTGTAAACACATGTTAAAGCACCAGGTTGCTTAATAAGCAACGAAATAAACAAAATCTATCACTTGGTAGAAAAATTGTCCATTCTGATTCTTGTTACTAATAAATGTATATTTTGAACACTTGGTCTCTTATTTTATGGTTTCTGCAATCTTTTTTTAAGATTTATTTTTTTGGCCATTCGATAGGATGGATCAGTGTTGACAGGAAGTGAAGTGGTAGAGAGATAGGGGACGGGATTGGAAAGGTCTGCGAGCCGGGACTCAAACTCGCGACGCCCGAAGCGCAATGTGGACGGTTTGCCGTAACTGTGATTAAGGTGGCTAACTTCTGTATTCAAACCCCACTAATGTACAATCTTGTTTTTATTATTATTAGACAACATTATTTATGACACAAGCCTTTATTTCAAAGAAATTTGTTTAGGTACAGTAAGCCTTTCATAAAACCCTTGGGACCATACGAGTGGACTTTATTATGACCCGAGCTGTCACACAGAGGTGTCAGACTTAGCTTTTAGAAGACTACAGTCATACAAACCCTGATAACCAGATCCATAGTCGGCGAGAGCTTGATTAAATGGTTCAGGGTTGTCCTTCCAGGAATGGTGTTAGATACCCCTGATCTTATTCACTTTTTTCCTAATGAGCCTACTGCATTTTACTTTATGGGACGCACCTCCAGTTTGGGTAAGTTCCACTCAAAAAGACTGCAACAAATAATTTCAAATCATAAGATTACACATAATCGTTATTGTCATTTTGACCTTGTGGGCTGTAAATACTCATTCATATTCTGTTTTAAAGAGAATAACGTTACATGATATATCTATAGAATAGCTCTTTTCAGTCGCTGCATTATTTTCCTCCTGCTTTCATGATTCCTTTTGTATTCTGCTGTAAATAAATGAAAGACGACAACATTTATTGTGCAGACCATCCACACTTAATTTCAGAGTAAACCATGAATGGGCCCCTGGTATGCACTAAGAGTCTTTTATTTTCTCCAGGTTTGTTTTCATATGGATGCTCTAACATGTAATTGTTACGAAATATTACATGTCTATAATATTGCTGCATAGGAGGAGGAGTTACATCCTGAGTTACTCGGTATATTGAAAGTAATTTGTTAATGCTTGTAAACTTTTCAGTTTCCTTTTAATGATTGATGGTTGAAGGGTGAGTAATGTCACCTCATTGTACCCAGTTTTTTGAAAATGCTGGATGTTCACAGAATCTTCTCCATTGTAAAGGAAAACCCTTTCACAAAATCTAGCCAAGAGACGAACACACTCCAGGAGATAGATGTGTCACTGTCAAAGTCTATAATCAAGAAAAGACTTCACGAGAACAAATACAGTGGGTTCACTACAAGATGCAAACAAGGCCAGACTATAAAACATAAACAAAAGCAACCCAGGGGTTTTGAGGGTAAAAAAGTGGAATGTTACCAACTTAAGGCAGTAATTGCCTGCAAAGTAATGTCAACAAAATATTAAAAATTAACATTTTATTTATGATTATATTTATTTGTACAATTAGATTTGAACCCCTGAAAATGGAGGGACTGTGCATAAAAATGGTGGTAATTCCTACGCATTTAATATTTTTGTTTAACCCCTTGAATTAAAGCCTATTTAAAGTCTGCACTTCAATTGCATATTGATTGTTTCATTTTAATTCTATTGTGGCATACAGAACCAAAATTATGAAATTTTAGTCAGTGTGCCATATGTTGTTGAATTATGAGTCTTGAAGAGGAAGGAAGAAAGAAAGTCCTCTAACATTCAGCTATTGCATTTCCATTACATCTCTCAATGTGTGAATATCCGGTGAACAGGGACTCTAGAGAGTTTTCTTCTGTTGTTTAGTAAACGTTCTAAGTTATTGTGTTTGCCCCCATCCTGATTTCTCATGCTTGGTTTTCAGGTCTTGATTTTGAATTTATTATAAAATGATGATTATAACATTTTAATAGTATAGCAAGAATTAAAAAATGCATTAAATATTGAAATATTAAGATTTAATTTAAAAACTAAATTTTTTATAAACATAAAAAGGACACATCAAAAAGTGTTTAAACTGCAGAAGCTGCTAATATTCATCCAACACAACTTGTTTATGTTGTAGTTTGTTACTCTGAATTTACTTGTTCTGCCCAGGGCAGTTATCACAGTCAACTATAGCGATGACTGGACACTTTGTCCTTATAGACAAACAAAACTTTTCTTTAGATTTTTAATGGATTATATAAAGACTCTAAAAAAACAGCAAAAGACTACTGATAAATCAATGACTGTGATTGGGTTTGTTCCAGCACATTTGTGGCTGGTAGCCACTGACTTCCAAAGTATCAGTGGCTATCATCAACTGTTTAGCTACAAACGACTTCAGAGTGCTGACTTCAAAAAGCCAAGAAATTAGATCACAAAAAGTATCTTTAAAACACACCTCTGACCACACAACTAGGAAATGAGTAAATGTTTATTGAACAATTCAATCTTGATGATGACAAATGGAACAGGGCAAACTCTATAGAAGTACACAAAAATGAAGCTGTAGGAGAGGAAACGTAGCAGAAGTATTTTTCTTTAGTCCATCCTGGCCTTCAGGGTACGTGTGGTTATCTTATCCTTCTCACTGTTAAAAATATAGATATATTCTTAATGTTTTGTGCAGATCAAATCAGTTAATTAAAAATGAATGATTGTCATACTATCACTAAGGTTGATGAGACCTAATGATATACTTACATGACATGAACAACGACTCCCATTCCAGATACTGCATCTCTGTCAACAGCGTTCAGCATGGCCTGTGAGATGGTCTCAAATAAATCCTCTGGTTCCTAGAAAAACAATCAACAGCAAAAGTCTATGAGATGACCAGACCTAAAACATAAATCAGCCTTCATACCCAATACAGTTACGTGGTCTTGTTTCCCTCCACCTACCATGTCAGGTTCCCATAGTGACTCGCACATGCCGTACATCTGCTCTGAGCAAGTTCCACTCACAACAAAGTCTTCTGTCACCATTGGGCATCCAATAAGGTCAAGGGAACAGATGAAGGGTTCAAAGGTCTTTGGGTCCAGACCAGCAATCACAGGCTCGATGTAGTATGGCCCAAACCTGAGATAGAGACATGACAGATTGCAATTCTGTACACAGTGCATATGGGAATAGTGTAAGAAAAGAGAAAGACAACAGTGCTAAATATGACGCAGCAGTGTCATGTCCCTGGAAATACATTAACAGTACACATTTTTCAGAGTCTTCTAACCTAACATACCTGATTCAACCCATCGGTTTCTTAGCAGAGACATCCGGATCTAAAATAAATGGGTTATATAAGGACCATTCAAAATTTGTACTGCTGGTGTGCCTCAAAACAGGGTTGAAAAACTCTTCTACAGATTGGTTGAATTACTGACAACCGCTGATAAGCTGACTTCGACAAAGTTCTATGTTTTAGGCTAGACTTTAGACGCAAAAAACTGCTACAGACATTGCAATGGTCGTAATATGACATCACACTCTTATTTAAAAAAACAAAAACAAACAAAAAAAAAAGATAATTTAACATTTACTATAGCCAATTTGTAAAAATATGTATTCCCTGTACTGTAACGCTGAAGATAAATATTCTTTTCCCAATGTGACCTCTCAATCGTCTACTGGTCACACGTTTTTGAAACTTTAACTCTAGAATGCAGCGAAAATGCATGCACATGGGTTCCAGAAGTAAGAATCCTATTCATTTTCTTGACAGGGGAATAAATTATAAACTTACAAAAGATCTACTCTGAGCTATGAGGTTGTCATTTGATAAGATATACTGCATTTAAAAAAAAAAACAATATTATGTCTGAGTTCATAGTACTCAAAAAAAACAGTATGCTAAAAGAATCCTAAAAGTCAAAATTCTGAAGAGTGTATTTTTACTATCCCATGGCAGTGAAGTGACACAACGGACATTCGTAGATCTCATGGAAGTAACATCATGACAGATGTAGTACAAGCTAATTTCATTCATACTACCCATATCGATACTATATAGAACAACATTTTTAATGACTTATTACATTTGAGGCAGACAAACAAACAAAATAAAAACACAGCTGATTGAATGCATTTGTTGCTCCAAATTTCCTTATATTTTCAGCAATTGATTTTCTCTTTTTTTTTTACCTCCTCTCATACAGAAGGTTGGACACCATGCTCATGAAGGTCTTCGGCTTGATCTGACGACCTTCTTTCAGCTCATACAAGTTCAAGCGGAACTTCAGCCTTTGAGATCTAAAACGAGAGAGTAAGGTAAAAAACACAAGGCATTTAAAAAAAATATATGACAAGTGTTGTCTGTAATATCAAATATTAGAATGCATCGGACACTGTATTCTTACACTGTCTGTACATCTGTGGCAAGGCCGGCCAGCCCGATGTAGAGTCTATCTCCCATAGGGAAGACTTTCTGGAAGTCGGTGGTAACCAACTGTGCCTGGATGCCAAACCTTCGGTCTGCTGCTATTGCCACACATTCCTTTCCACGCATCGCCATGACGGCACCTCCATTATATGACATAATAGACTATGGGAAGAAGATAAAAAGACTTGTAACATTAAACAGCTGTGCTTTTCTATACAGTCTCACTAGATATCAAATACATATTTGCTTATCAATGTGTCACATATACACAAACATCACATACAAAACAGGATAAGAAACTTAATAGAGCAAGGTAATAAAACACATTTTCAAACAATCTGCAATAAATAGGGATAGTTAAATAAAAATGTATTCAGATTGTATTTTGTATGACTAAGCGCTTTGCAATTGTTATCAAAATCCAAATGCGTGTAATAGCTAACACATCAGATCATAAAGTGTTCATACCGAATTTTCTTTTAATACTGATGCAATTAGGAAAATCATTATATAAAATACGTTCACACGTGACCGATAACCATCCATCCATATTCAGCCCAGGAAAACAATTGCAACACTGTTTCAAATAATTCAGCTCAATAGTTCACACTCGATATAATTAAAGCGTATTTTGCACGTGGAATGCATTTAATTACTTTATAATAGAAAGAAATACAAGCTGCAAGTTCGGACAAATAACTTTATAACTACTTTCGCTTGGAAAGATGAGATGGCAAATGAGCTGCAGTGCTAATATAGATGATTGTTTCAACAAACGCGTATTTCTTCAAAGGTGTTCACTTACCATGACGGCAAATGTAAAAAGCAGGCACCGATATGAAAACTATGTATAAGATTTAATTACGTTGTGCCGAAAATAAAGCTGTAGACCGGGTAACACACAGTGACTACACACTTTCTTTCAAGCGCTGCTAGTTGTTCCTGCTTGCTCACGTCATTTCCGACAGCCGCGATTCCCACAGCGCCCCCGCTGACTAAATCATTACAGCGCCTACTGTACAATTAAACGCGTAAAGAATTAAAACCGAATTCTACCCATTTCAAACGTTGCATGGTAGAATTTGTGTAACTTTAAACTTTACTTACTTCCCAAAAACATGATTCTGCAAAAGTAACGGCATGCTGATGATACAATATCGCCAATTTGTCAGTGTATGTCATTCATTCCATTTTTAAATGGTGGTCGAAGGCAGATATGTTTCTGTGCATTTAGAGTCAGTAACGACAGTCTGTTTACGGGCAGGAGAAATGCAGCCATCAAAGCCTTTGAGTGAGTAAATCCAGTCTTGACTTCACTGAGTGCTGTTATTATGCCTTGTCATGTACACGTTTATTTGATGCTGTTGATCTGTCAATCTACAGGTTGTATGTGAAAGAGAAACATCTGGCGGGGAAAGAAGTGGGAGAATCTAGAACAGAAGTATGAGGTGATGGCATACACTTATTTATCTTGCTTGCAAATCCATCCGATACAGTATAAATACTAATGAATTATTTTGCTTAAATATAACTTAAATGAAACATAAATTATAGGACTTTTTTTTTTTCAGATCAGATTTTTTTCTTACATCTGTGTTATTAATTTGTGATTTTTTTTTAAATTTATTTTATTTTAGCCATTAAGTCAAAATTGCTTACTGCCATTACTATATGTAAAAAAAAAATGTCTTAAAATGTCTTTTCCTGTAACCTACCTGCAGACATAAATTAATAATAAAAAATAAATAGAAAAGGATATAAAAATTGAATTATGCTGAGGTTAAAAGAAGAATCAACACCAACATAATCATGTAAAACAGATGCTTAACATTTTTGTTAATTTAATATTTAATTATTCACAGTTTAACTATTGGTTTTTGTTATTTACAGTTTTACTATACTACTATTACTATTTTACCATTTTACTATTATTTTTAGTTTATTTATTAAATGTTTAATTACTTTTTACATTTACCTGTTTTTTCTGATGAAGATTCGCAAGTGCTGCAAACAAATATTTGGCATCAATATTATCTTGAAAAATATCAAGTTTTTCAAATCTATATCAAACAAACATGAATATAAAGAGTACATTTCTAAGAACATGGTATACAATTTAAACTAGTTTTAGGCCTATTTGTTTTTTTTTGAAGTTCATAACACTGTCATTGACCTATAATCATTTTGTCTTTGATCATTTACTGCAGGACCTCAAAAGCCTCAGTATGGTTGGGGGAGACACATCAATTGCAACTTAGAAGTGGTATGCAATCATGGATGGAGCACTGAGTAGCGAGACCACCCTCAACCATTTCATCATGCCTGTCCAAGTGTCCTCGTCTGCTCAGGACGCTCCTCCCATCAAGCAGAGAAAAGAAGAGGACTGGTTGACAGCCCTGCGGGAGATGGAAAGGAGACAGGAGGAATGAGGAGAGGCAAGCTTCAGAGAGAGAGGACGAGAGAGACAGACGAGCTGCAGCTAGAGAAGAGGAGCGAGACAGACGGGCTGCTGAGAGGGATGCCGAAAGAGATCGAAGGGCTGAAGAGCAAGAAGTGAAAGAGAGACAGACGCTGGAAAGACAGCTCTTTGCCAGACAGGAACGGTTGGAGAAGGAGACGCTGGCTAGAGAAGAAAGGCAGGAAAGGGACTACAGAGAATGAGAGAGAAAGAGAAGCTGCTGCTAGAGAAGAAAGGCTTTTTAAGCTTCTTGAGACTTTTATGGCCAGTAAATTGGGACCGTTACTGATACATTCCAAGAATTGCTTATTTTCTACAAATAAACTCTTTTGCATTGCCATCATGTGTCTAGTCCTTTTGAATCCTAAAATGAGTAGTTAGTATTAGATTAGTATTTCACAAATGCAACACATACAAATTATCAGGTAATTATGCTAATTAGAATAATCCAAAAAGCCCAAACCATCATGACAGGATTAAATAATTTATTATTGAACAAATTCAACAGACAGCAACACATCAGACAAAAATGAATATACCCACAAAGCAGCACACACAGAAAAACATATAATACCTGCTGAGCTTTTACATTCTGAATACAAGGGTATGAGACATTCAATTAATATTCTAGTGACTATTTCAAGACAGAATGTTATGTAGAAGAATTTTGAAAAAAAAGAAGTTTACAGTATAGTGTATTTGAGTCAGTTTAAGCATTATTTGAATTACGCTGAGGTTAAGAGAAGAATCAACACCAACATAATCAGGACAACGGCTGGAAAGATACTTAGAATGTTTCTGTTTAAATATATATATATTTTAAATATATGTATTTAAATATTTATAATATTAAATTAAGCTTTACGTTTTTTCTGATAATGTTCCCGCTGAAATTTGGCAGGTGTTTTCAATTAGTCTTTGCAAACAAATATTTGGCAAAAAATTTGGCACCAATATTATACAAGCATCTTTATATTTCTGAAAATAAAGCATTTATAATATTTATTCTAAATATCTATTTTCATATAATCCTCTAAATAAATCCTTTAATAGATGACAAATATTTAGAATACATCTATATAATATATATATATAATATAACTACATGTTTTTGTAGTTATAATTTTCACAGAGTGCAAATCTTATTTGATTTAAAATTATTTATCTCATTAAAGACTGAACAGTACATTAATGTTAATTAGCTTCATTGGTGTGTAGAATTATGCACAGTGCTTCATAAATATGTCTATTCATTGCAAAGGATGTCCCATGATAGCTTAATATGCTTTAACTCCATTGTCGAGTTTACAAAAAAAAAAATTTCAAGTTAAAAGTATTTTAGAAATCTGATCACAGGATTCTTTTTCCATGTCCTCTTAAACTAGCACAGTATCTTGAAGCTGGACATTCTCACACGTGAGATTCGTCCAGATCCAGGTCGACAGGGGACAGGGGGAGTGGAGAGAGAGCGTGGGGTGCGAGCAGAGAGGTCAGGAGTGGGTTCTCCATGCCACGGTCCTCTCCTACACTAGGGGAGGTGTCCGTGTTTTGCAGAAGCCCAGTGGTCTCTTCGTCCTCTGGACTTTCTCTGATCTGGGTTGGGGCCAGTCGGGATGGTGTACTCAGGATGGGGAGGGGAGGAGGAAGAAGAGGGGAGCAGGCTCTAGAAGTGGAGCTTGAGGCAGCAGAGGGGGTTGGAGAAAGACTGCTTCTTATACTCCCCTGATCTTTCCTGTCTTTATTCTCATACTGAGAGGAGTAAATAAAGCAAGTGTTATATAAGCTGTCAAATTCAGAGATAGAAATGGCTACATTCTGCTTTTAGACATGCACCCAAACATACATTATAAAAATGCTCATATCCAGCCAAAAAGGGACATTCTCCGAATTTCCATAATATTCTAGGAAAGTTCTCTTAAAGTTACAAACAAATGTTCTTCCAGTAACCTTAACAGAACGTTGTTATTTGGTCTTAATAAAGTTCTTGAACTGTTAGCACAAAAGCATTATCTATTCATGGAATATTTGTCTAAACAATTTATAAGTTTGTCTAACATGTCAGCACTTATTTCAGAATGTTTCAAATGTAACATTCCCATATTGTAAATTATCAAATTTAATGTTCCCTTAAAGGGTTACTCCACCTCAAAATGGAAATTGTGTCATTAATCACTTACCCCCACGTCATTCCAAACCCGTGAAAGCATGGTTCATCCTCGGGAACACAAAATGAAAACCAGGAGGCTTGTGATTTTCCCATTGACTGTCAAGTAATGAACACTGTCAATGCCCAGAAAAGTATGAAAGACTTTGTCAGAACACTCTGCCATCAGTGGTTCAGTCTGTATTTTATGAAGCGTCAAGAATACTTTATGTATGCAAAAAAAATAAAAATAACGACATCTTCTGCATCAACGTAGCGCCATTTTGGAGAGTATTTGCTGGATGCAAACAATGTATGTGGTTCTGTGTCAGCCGCAACATATATTTTCTATGTATATTTATGCTTTGATTTGAACAAAAACAGCATATTCCTTGTGGCGCAGCTGACACAGCGTACTCTATTTGCATCCAGCAGATACTCTCCAAAATGTCGTAAAGGTAACACAGAGAGATGCAGAGGAGACGAAAAATGTCATTTTTATTTTCTTTGCATACAAAAAGTAATCTTGTAGCTTCATAACGTTTCGGTTGGATCACTGATGGCAGATGGACTATTCTGATGATGTCTTTAATACTTTTCTAGACCTTGACAGAGTAATTTACTTGGCAGTCAATTCTGGGACAGTCACAGGACTCCTGCTTTTCATCTAAAATATCTTAAATTGTGTTCTGAAGACTAATGAAGCTTTTACCGGTTTGGAACGAGATGGGGGAAAGTGATTAATGAAAAAAAGTTCATTTTGGGGGTGGAGTAACCATTTAATGATTTTTTTTTCAACACTCAGAAATAAAATTTCTGTTTCATTACTTAATGGGAATGATATCAAAATGCTCCTTTAACATATTTTCATCAGCTGCATATAAGCTTAAGCATGTGTTTAAGCAAGCTTTCATTCAAACAAAGTGCTCTTATGACTGACAGTGGGTAAAATCAGACCTGTGGCCACGTTGGTTTGTGCTGGGCAGTTTTGATGCTAGGTGATGAAGACTCTGATGGAGCATGGCTTAGCCTCCCGACCTCTGTGACCCCTGGTAAGCCACTGCTTGGGCTGGGAGTGGCAGTGGGAGATCTGCCAGCCGCTTCCTGTTGGGTCTCGGTGAAAGTGACAGACCTCTTTTGGTCACCGTGAGCTGAGGAAAGGACGAGAGATTCATTAAGAGACTCCAGAAATTCATTAGTATACATTATTACTTCATGCAAATTCCTGTTAATCAAATTCATCACATGGGTTTTGTTAGCACTACGCACTACAGTTTGAACTGTAAGAACTTCTGTCTGCTTCTCATAGTGGCCATCTGAGCTGCTTTAATTAAGTGGCTTTCTAAGGCATCTACATTATAGTTTTGATCAAAAAAACTAAACCTTTTAAGTGACCTACCAAATGGCCTTCTCCTGGTGGCAGAATGACCTTCAATATACGTTCCAAATGACCTTTAGCTAGGAAGTATTTGCTGGTTTTGATAAAACATTGTGAAATATTGTTGTCTCAAAATTACTATTTAGTGGATTTTAGCATTAATTTCATAGATTACTTATAGAAAAGCCACCTTGAAAATGTATTAAATATGATACATTATGTATTTTATGTATGTCTTTGTATAAATTATGCATACCAAAATAGCATAAAATAATATAATATTTCAATTAAGTTAAAAAGTACAATTTTATTTTGACTACAATATGTATTTAGAGTGGATACTGATGTGTCATTTTTATATATGCTGTATAATTATTAAAATCTCAGATTTGATATAACAATGGTTTTGCAATCATAATTTGTTTAATAATATTATTGTTTATAATAATGTAATTTAATTGTGTATATTACATGAATATATTTATTATACTAGGCGTTAAAATATCCAACAAGGAAAAGTAAACTGTTTGTCTATAAACAACAATAAATTATTAGAAATGCTTTTAAGACTGCAATGATTATTTGTTGTCAATAACTTGCTAATAATGACACACATGCATTTATATTGTTATATTATATTATACATGCTATAAACATATACATACACATAATCGCCACTCACGTTCATTTTTTTAAAATGCATTTACACAAAAAAACACACCCCTGTCAAGTGGTTTACTCTTAGGCTGGATGCTCCTGCGGGTTGTTGAGAGTCTGGCTCCCTGACGTCCACGAGACTCGTCCTGCACCCTCTGTATAGACAGCAGGGGTCGCCGTAGCTACAAGACACAGTGCCTCAATTTTATGCCTTGACATAATACACTGAATGCAAAAAATAACACTGTGTTCTGAACGCTCACCTGCCTAAGTCCTCTCTTACGACCGAGAGGTGGCTGGATAAGAAGATTCTGCTGTCCTGGTTCACTCTGTACGCTGGCAACCCTGCAGAATAAAACCAAAGGACAGACACACAAACAAAGCTGATGAGCTTGAACTGCTCGAAGAGCTGAACACAATCCCTGTTAAATCCTCCTGATTAATTGGAGAGTTAAAAGGAAATGTGTCCCATCCACAAATCCCCATCAGTCCATAGCCCTCCACCAATCAAACACAGGGACGAATCAAGAAAGCATGAATCGCAGGACAGAACCTGCAATGTCATCCACAAAAAACAAAGGGGAATAGAGAAGCTGGTTTAGCAGTGTGAGCAAGAGGATGTGAACATCCAGTATGAACTAAGCCATTTTTGTACAAAAAATTGGTCAAATTCATCTGATGTCAGATCAGAATAAAGCAATTTCTTCCTGTCTAATTGTCTACTTTACACCTGCTAGACCATACTCCCCAGCCCCACAGATTGGCCCCCCCAAAGAGGAACTCCAATTTGAACAGCAAAAAGCCTGAAACATGAGTGGACACCATGACACCATGAGGCTCACTAGAGATGACATGAGTACCACAAAGTGATAAAACGTAGACGGGCATCATTGTCCCTAGCCAAGAGAGAGAGAAGGACAGCAAGAAATAGTGACTTGGAGTGGATGAGAAGAGAAAGAGAGAGATCCTAGTGAGGAATCAAGTTGGATGTGATGAACAGGGAAGGCAGGCCCAGCCCTGGCACACAGACGGTGAGACACTGCACACACAGGGCCGTGACACTGTACCTAGACAGGTTACCCTCCTCCAGAAGCCCCTGGGATTCATCTAGCACATTGGGTTCACTGTAGAGTTGGGCAGGGAACAAGATTAGGGGAATAAAAAGAGAGACATGCAACCCCCCAGCTGTAGATCAGCCCTCTCTTAAAGGCAAAGATATGGTAAGACTGGATAAATAAGGTTGTTATAAACAGTTTTCGGTCTGAATGAGTTTTAGTTGTGAAAAGGGGTGTTTGTTTACCTGTGACTGGGCAGCATGGTGCTCAAGCCTGGTTCAGGCTGAGTGGCAGCCGACCCTGTGGCATGACTGGAGAAACGCCGCTGGGAAATGAGCCTGGGGAGGAAAGCTTCGTGCTCACTTACCACGCTAGGGATGCTGATGGAGTCATCTGAAAGCGACAGAGTAAGCATTAATATGGATCATTCAACAATAAAAAAAACCCATTAATTTTATATTAAACTTACAATGCTGCATAATCATTGTTAAAAATAATAATAAAAAAGATTTCAGTTATGAACCTCTAGATAATACAGACCTTTACATGCACTCTTAGCAATATTATCATTTACTAAATGGCACAAGCTGATTCTGCGGCCATTGAAATTGTTTGCTCAACATTTAAGTAGTCTGGTTTATTTTTTGCTGTCCTGTCCTGCAGTGTTTTCAGTTGCTCTAAAACCCTCCACCTGTCTAGATCTACAAAATTTGTGTATTTACATTCATGCATTCACACAGCAAAAAGTCATATACGTCACATATTTATTTATGAACAGACAGAGTTTTAAATGAGCAGGTTTTTAAAGAATGTGATGTCATTTGGAATGACATGAGAGTGAGTAAATGATGGAATTGAAATGTTTTGAGAGGATAAATCACATACTTTCCTCCTCCTCCTCATCGGTACGACTGAGTGTGTCCTGTGAGGGCTGGCGTGAGGGTTGGCTCTCCTGCTCCCAGACAGTTCCTGTACCGGTGTTGGAGCGGGACATTGTGGCCAGACTCAACCTGTATGCAGAGGTGGATGTGCCAACAGTACTGATTGAAGTCTTTCCTTGGTATGCTATAAAACAGGGAGAAATAAAGTCAAAGTTCCGTTTCAAGGAAAGTCTGTTCTCTCTGCGGCCATATTTGCAATACATTCCGAGCAGCTCATACAAGACCAAGTCCTATCTAAATGAATGGAGTAATCCTGAAATCTCACTGAACTCAAAGTTAAATTACACATTTCAAATCAGCAACAAAATCTGAAATTAACTGCCCCAGGAATGCTGTTTCTTATACTCAAATAAAAAAAACCTCTATTTTTCAAGCTAGACCAGCCAATCTGCATGTGTAGCTATAACACACTGTGCATTCAGTTTCTCACATTCAGAAGTATAGGAGTGAACTGTCTTTGTATGTCTATAGTTTTTGATAAAGTACAGTTGTAACCTAAGGTTAAATCACAAAACTTGAATCCCTGACACAGAATCATGTACATGTAGACTGCACATTTTGCATGTCTCCTTTGTATGACACATCCATTTCAGTTCTTGAAGTCTCTACTAATGAGCTGATGACAAGAATCAAGTGTGATTAAGGAGACATGCAAAATGTGCACTTTTGGAGGGCTTCGGGAAAAGTGCACTAATTGCACTAACCAATAGTTAAGGAATGACTTTGGGACTAACAATGTGTGACCAGCTTTACTGAGAGATACGTAGGTAAACTTTTATTTTCTAGGTAATATACCAACTAAGCCAGCTCTCACCAGAACCGCTGTGCACTGCCTCTTTCAGAATCTTGAGCTCGTTGCTGAACTCAGCATACAGAGAGCTCTTACAGAGGGACCGCGGGATGAAACGACGCTCTAGTTGCTCTGCAATGTGGTGACGGGCCGTGATCTCCTCCTGAGACTCAGCTGGTTGAGTCAAAAGCTAAAAGTAAAGACATGATGACTTTTTTCATGAATATCAACCTTACAGAAGTATACAGAGATGGTAGAAAAAGGACCATAGATGGAAACATATCAGTGACTGTTATATTGCCAACGGTGTGGCCAATATTCTGAATTGTTTTAATTTTAAGCAACATTATGACAGTCCACGGTGTGGATTGGATCATTGTTGTTTGCTCATTAATATTATACACTACAATATTCCATAGTGACAACTTTCCAGTTGTCAGATTCTATTTACTTTAAAATGATAAAATAAGCAGTAATTTTAGTGCAGCAGCAGTACATGTGTTATTTACTAATTTAAAATAAATGTGTGATATCATATACAGTATGTCAGTTTTAAATCAGCCACCCCTCAAGATATCGACATCGGCTATTAAAAAACATATCGGTCAACCACTAACAGAGATTAAAAAAATGAAGTACATATCCTTAAAATCTGCCCACCTTGCACTGTATGAAGGGGCGCAATAAAATGAAGATTGGAATTCTTGTGCGCACTATGAAGTCTATAAAATCCCAGAAAGCCAGGCCACCAACTTTCCGCAGGGCCATTTCCTTGACCTGCAGACTTAGCTTGTACCATTGATTACCCAACTGTCGCTCAAAGCAGACTAAGACCACCTTTAGAGCTAGAAAGAGCAGATAAAAAAAAAAAAAAAATCATAAAATGTACAGACGTCGATAAATCTTATGTCACACCATCCAACCATCTCCAGGGCTCTAGTACCAAGATAAGCTGCTTGGCTGGTGGATTCAGCCAGTCCCTCTCTACGCAGGTCTTTCCCAGTGTCCCCTGGGGTGGAGCAGTGGGCAGGAGATGCGTCCAGAACAAAGTTCTTACTGCGGGAAGTGCTGATAATGCGTGGAGGTAACAGGATGTTAATGACTGTCTGCAGAAGTAGAAATACCTCTGGCTGCTCCAGATGAGGGCTATCTGTAAAGCAAAAACATAAATAAACATTGTAAATGGCATCCAATTGCATTATGACTTTGAGGTTTTGCTTGCTCTCTAAGTCAGACCTTTACTCCCTGAGCCCACAGTCAATACAAATGGAATCAAGAGATTAAGCAGCATCCCCTCACGTCTCTCCTGATTGGTGAAGGGGGAGATCACATGACTGAGTGGGAAGTCATCCTTTAAAGCCTAGAATTGGAGGAAGATATTATACATTTGCCCACAAATATATCAATGACCTGAAATGTGTATTAGAAATAGCTATAGAAAGAAACACATTATACCTGGATCTGCATGGCAACCAAACGCACCACTGCTGTACTGAAGGGAAGAGGAGGAGACAGGTATGGACTCAGATGCAACAAGGGAAGTCCATCTGCAACGCTAGACGGTCCAACAACCCCCATCACCTAAACACATACATCTTTATTTAAATAAATATACATCACACAAAGGATCTCATTTGCAACAGGTGTTTTGGACTCACCAGGTTGACACAAACGTTAATAAGAGATCTCAGGTGAGGGAGGAAGGAAATGATTGGCTGCCGATTAAGCGTCAAACATATCCCTTCAATCAGACTGCTGGCTGCCTCCCACTCCACCTGCCGCCTGAAAAACAACACACAGAGATATTCATCTTACACTCTTTTAAAAGTTGGACATCAACAAGGTATCATACAATGTTTTCTGCCACTAGTCACTGAATTACAGAAAACATTTCCAGAAAAAAAAAAGTTTGTGCAATAGAAAGTTAATACATTACTGTCATAAATTTAAAATATAAAATTACACATCAAAAGTTTTAAATAATTTAGACTGATGATTTTGAAATGCATTTATTTATTTGATAAAAATACAGAACAACAATATTATTAAGTAGTATTATGGGTTTGTGTATATAAATTCATTACAATTATTGGTTTGTGCATATAAATATGCATACACACACAAAAAAAAACATAAATGCATGAAAAACCTTTAAGCTTAAAACAAAAAAAACATTTCCCCAAGCACACATAAAAGTTTTATTTGTGCACATATAAGTTTTTCAGAAATTATTTGCAATTTTTCATAAAAAACATTATAGTGCACACAGTTTTTTCCCAATCATACTAAATTTGTGCATGTGATTTTTCTTCTGGAAATCTCACTTTAGTGAGTGTCTAATTAGCTTAAAAGTATATTGCAAAAGTGTATTGTAGAGAGTACTTCACAAATATAAGCACGCTCATAGTATTTACACAAAAGCAAGATATATACTTGTTTAATTTAGTCAACTTTATTTTGAAATCACAATGAGATAATGGAAAACAAAGCACAACACCAAAGCACAAACGCGGCAGCTGGCCATCACATCTCAGAGATGCGATACCACTGATAAGGCCAGCAGAGCTCCACCACTGCAGACAGAAACAAAGATGGTGGAGGGCTAGAGATCAGTTTGAGGACATACCTGGTGCACAGAGCCTGAGGGTGAACGCACCTGAGTGTGGGCATCTTATGAATTTTGTTAAACATGCGGTCCAGCCTCTTCAGAATGAGGATGAGGGCGGGACGAATGGCCTCTGCCGACCAATCGGTGATGGGTAACATTTCTGTGATGTAGCGTCGCAGTCCTCGGCTTTCCATGGTCTGAGTGTCATACGGGGCCAATTTGAGAAGGGAGTGGGCAATTTCTGCCAATCTGTAAAACACGTAAGAAATGTATGCTATGACTTAGTTGATCCATTGTGCGACTAGATCTTCAAACTTCTTTTGGTAGCTTTTGTTTCACCTCATATGAGACTTGATATCCAGCAGCTCTAGAGCAGTGACTCTGGGTTCTCCTGCCACATTCTGCAGGATTTTAAGGCGAGGACCACAGTGCTTGTAGAACTCTGTGCAGATGTTAAGCAGAGATTCACGGGGGCGACGGAACTCTTCACGGGCGTTACGCTCATCCAGTTCCTCCCTCAGTATACCCTGGCCCTCCTCCAGCAGGTGCAGGTTATCCCTAAAGAGAGCCAAATCAGAGCGTTTTCAAATGACTACAACTTGTTGTTTTGTTGTCTTTGTACTGTTATTTGCAAATCATATCAATATGCAAACCATATGTGTTCAGGCAGTGTGGCCATGTTTTGCTACAGTAACAATATACAGTAGGCATCACAATAGTGCCAAGTGACCTTCTTCTACAGCAGCTGAAAAGTGAGGAGTATTTTGTTATGATGCCCCAATAAAAAATAAGAAACTGCAAAAAGTCACAAAAAATAGAAACTGATTCAATACAGCATCAACTGTTTCCACTGTAAACAGTGTCTTTAAACACTTATCCTGACTGTACTGTACTCTTAATACAAACATTTTCTAGTTTACAAACAAATTAGAAATGAACATGTTATATCTGCCCTGACCTGGTGTTTGGTCCTCCAGACATGGCGTGGTTGGCTGTAGTTGCTCCCTTGTGGCCTTGATCACATCGACTCATCTGAGGTGCAGTCATAGGTCTATGAAGTAAAAATCAAATGGTAACAAAATAATAAATTATACATGACACAGTGAATATCTAGGATTCTAGGACAGAATGTAATCACAGTAAAGGCTGTGTTCTGGGACTGACCGTGTCAATGCCTCCACGCTGTAGAGCAGAGCCTGCAGAGAAGTGGCCAGAGCAGCTATAGCAGCGATCTCATCCCTCGCTGCAGACGCCGACTCCAGAGTCTGTGTGTTACCCTTCATCTTCTGCAGGTAACACGGAACCAAAGCCTCAAGAACCATGAGCATTTGCAAACTGACAAGAGAAACAGAGATGTTCTTAAACATTATTTTTTAAATTAGCGCAAAAGATTGCATTAACAGTGTTTTCAAATTATATAATATATATATAAGCATGCAAGCATATCTAATATTGGACAACACGTCTAGTATTAATTATACCGGTAACACTTTATTTTGATGGTCCCTTTTGAACAATCTGTTGACAATAAGTAGCTTTGCACCTACATGTCAACTAA